>CM022543.1:5640926-6013426 GCA_012273795.1 Dendrolimus punctatus
TGCACCGTGGCTTACCGATTGTTACCGACGCGAATATCTGGCGCCGGCTTTGGATTCCCGCGAGAATGCATATGTTCCTTTATGTAATGTCATTCAAAAAAAGTAAAAAAAAATCTCTCTTCCGTTTTGGAGTTAATGGCGTCGTTTCATTTCTTCATTCTCTTAACAAAAATCACCTTTCGCTTCCTAGTGATCATTACATACGTATATTCTAAAGTACGAACCAGCTACACCGATGATATTAAATAGCAGATGCACAAGAAATCTAAAGCTAAAACTCGATATAAATTGAAGCCAACTGAAGCAAACAAAGCTGCTTATGTAAGCATTCGTAATCGCTGTAATAGAGTGTGTAGGGACGCTCAACGCCGTTATATTCACGAATCAGTTCAAAATGATGATCCAGCTAAAGTATGGAAGTTTCTACACTCTTTGGGGATTGGCAAACATACAGAAAACCCAGTCAGTCAAAAAATTAATATTGATGATTTAAATCAACACTTCTCAACCACTTCTGACTTTGATGTAGTAATAAAGTCTGAAACTTTGAAAAGAATCTCAACCAAGCCAACACCCAAGCATTCTCCTTTTCTTTTTAGTCGATTTACTGACAGTGATGTTAAGAAAGCTGTAAAATCCATCACATCTAATGCTGTCGGCAGTGATAGCATTAGTCGCAACATGATCCTACCCATACTGGATGTCATTAATCCTACCCATATCCTTAATACTTCTATAACCTCTTGTGTATTCCCAGTTGCCTGGAAGGAAGCCCAGGTTACTCCACTACCAAAAAAACCCAATCCCGCTTCCTTTTCTCAATTTCGTCCTATTTCCATACTTCCTTTCCTTTCCAAAGTGCTCGAACGCTTAGTTCATCAGCATCTAAGTGTTTTCCTGAACCGTAATTCTCTTTTGAATCCTTAACAGTCTGGTTTTCGTCCTGGCCACAGCACCACCACAGCCCTCATTAAAATCACAGATGACATCCGGCATGGCATGGACAATGGCTTGCTAACTGTGCTATCACTGCTCGATTTCAGCAGTGCTTTTAATAATGTTGACTTTGAAGTGTTACTCGGCATCCTACGCTCTATTAACATATCTCCTGAAGTAATCGACTGGTTTCATAGTTACCTGTATGGATGCCGGCAGCGCATTCGAGTTGATGACGGCTATTCGTCGTGATGTGATCTCTCTGCCGGTGTTCCACAGGGCGGCGTACTATCTCCTTTATTATTCGCTGTTTTTATAAACTCAATTTCCAATGAACTTACTTCATCCTATCACCTCTATGCAGACGATCTACAAATTTACACGCAGGAACCGGTTGCTACACTAAATCAAGCAGTCGCAACGATAAACTCTGACTTTGACCGCATACTGCAATGGAGTAAATCGAAAGGACTTCTTGTGAATCCTGAGAAAACTCAACTAATTATCATTGGTAGCTCGCGGATGCTGTGTAAAGTTGACTGGACCTGTATACCAAGTTTTTTTTTGATGGGAAACTTATCCCTATCAGTGATAAGGTCAGAAACCTTGGAGTTATATTTGATAGTGAGCTGTCCTGGAGATCCCATATAACGGAGTTGAGTCGGCGGTGGTTTCTCTCCTCCAGATCACTCTGGCGGCTGAAAAACTTCCTGCCCATCGCCACCAAAATTAAGCTAGCAGAGTCACTACTTTTGCCCATACTTGATTATGCCGACGCCAGCTATCTAGATTTAACTCAAGAACAGCTTAATAAACTTGAGCGACTCCAAAACTTTTCCATAAGGTCCATATTTGGGTTACGCAAGTATGACCACATTTCTGAATTTCGAAAAAAGCTGAAGTGCCTGCCAATCCGTATTCGCTGGAATACTCATATTCTTTTATTGCTTTACAGTATTTTATTCATCCCTACTACTCCACAGTACCTTAAAGAACGCTTCGAATTTACTTCTTGCTCTCACAATTTACGCCCTTCCAGTCAACATAGACTTATTACTCCTATTCATAATACAACGTTCTTCAATAATTCTTTCATGGTTAAGGCTGTCCAACTTTGGAATTCATTGCCTGTTGCTGTCTGACAAGCAAAATCCCTAATAATATTTAAGAACTTAGTCAGAAAATTCTATCTGAATATAATGATATGTAATTTTATGTAATTAGTATATATTATATTGCATATAGCTATATGTTTATTATGTTTAAATAGTTGCATATTATCGCCATATATTATATATGTATATAACTTATGTGTATATTTGTATATATAGTATAGTTATATATTTATTAATAAAATTGAAGTAATCATACAATAACTATGTATACCATCGCCACTTCTAATCGGAATATTCTTGCCACGGGTTGTCTGGAAGAGATCGCTTTTTAGCGATAAGACCGCCCTTTGTCCCCTACTATAATGATACTAGTTCGTAAGTTTTTCTGGAATGGTGTACAATAAAGTGTTATCTATCTATCTATCTATAGTCAGTTCCTACATTTGTCTTTAAATAAATATGTTTAAAATATTAAACATTTTTATTCATAACTTATTCATCTATTGCAATATATCTTATATATAAAATTCTCTTGTCACAATGTTCATTCCCATGGTCCTCTAAAACGCCTTGACCGATTCTCATGAAATCTTGTGTGCATATTGGGTAGGTCTGAGAATCGGACAACATCTATTTTTCATCTCCCTAAATGTTAAGGGTAGTCCAGTCCACCCCTAAATATATTTTTTAATTTTTAGATAAAAAAAAATATTTTTATTTTTTTATGATACAGCATTAAAAAATACATATAACCCTAAATTTTTAACCCTATATGATCAACCCGTATTTTTTACCGGGCAGGACGATGTCTGTCGAGACAGCTACTGTTAATATAAAGTAGTAAATTGCTCGACACATATAATGTTAACAAATATTTTTTTTTGATTATTTTTTGTATATAAATATATATTAAGTAAGTATTAAATTTATAAATTAGTGTGTGTATATTTAAATTGTACAGTCCTATCTTTTTCTGCTCCACCTACATCATTAGATTAGTTACAAATTTCGTTAAACTAGGTTGCCTGGAAGCGGTTGCTTTTGGCGATAAGGCCGCTTGTTATTTTGTCAAGAAGTATTGTAATTATGCATTTTGTTTTTGTTTATTTTGGTGAGCAATAAAGTGTTATTTATATATCTATATTAGCACTGACTTGCCTTAACCGTCTTGGTTGAATTTTGACACTACTTATATGGAGCTTACGTTAAATTTTAACCGATAGACAAATGAATGATCAGTAAGATATAGGAACTGGCCACTACTCATCAGGCTGGTTTATAAATGGGCTAAAACATCTCAGCTGATGTCCTAATAGTTTATTGTCTGATGTGTCATGTTTCCTGATAACTACTTTGGATGAATGTCTTACAAATTCCAGTTATAACATTAAGTCTAATCTAGTAGTTTGTGAGACAATATCATTAGCTTGCTGTCTTTCTTTGGTTGGGGTATAAGTATAGTTAGATTGCAGTTTTATTTATTATTTAACATGTAAAGCAAATTTTGGGTGGTTACAATAAAAAAATAACCACATACCTATCCTATATTATAAAAAATCGAATCTATTCATAATAAATAAAATTATATATAACTATACCTCACCCCTTTCTTTTTGTACATGCAAGTTGTTTCCATGACTTGCTGACTGATGGGCTTAGTTTATGTATGTGGATGAAAGAATAATTACTCTACCTATTCTAGCTCTTCCATGAAGTATGCGAACTTCTCATGTTTTTGAAGACTTGAGAAAATACCTGGTATGTCCAGGCACTTGGTCTTGTTGTCACCCTTTTATAAATTTCAGTATGAACTGTGTGGTTGTTTCTCTTGCCTCTTTCTATCACTTATTATATATGGATTTACACATTGTTATCAAATGCTCTAGACACACGATGGAGATTCAGGGTACCTGAACTCCTTTGACTTACTGGCAGGTTTAAAACTTTTTTGCATTATGCCAGAGTCCAAATCATAAATCATAGATTGTGCCAGAAGCTATAATAATATGTTGCAATGTTTGATCTCTCATTATGGACCTGGATTTTGTATACTAATTTTACTTTAACTTCACATAATAAATCAAATAACAATTATCTGATACTTTTGCAAACGTAATATGGAACTAAGGCTAGTTGATTTTTGTTATTGTTTATATAAAATATTCAAATTAGCTTTTACTATTACACACATTTGGGACACTAAATTGTTTCTGTATACTCTGTTATTGGTTTCGAATAAATTCTTTCATTCTTAATTCTTTAATATTCTTTTCTTACAAAAGCTTGGATATATCAGTTACAACTGAGTGTGACCAGGTAATGGCTAGCATATCCTGGTATAAATATTATATATTAATAATTTTTAAAAATCCACAGAGAAGAGTGAAATCACCTTGGAGTACAGCAAGTGAGAGTCCAACACCTACAAACAGTGTAGCGGAACGAGTGCATCCTGTTTGGGAACACAGTGCAACGGGTCGTGGAGTCTGGCCCATAAATACTGGAGAGGAACATACTAGGCTGCTGGGTAAGATATTCATCATTGAGTACTCACATCTGAATACTTTTAGTTAGGGAATTTTGATGTTGTAAATATTTATGGCAATATTGAGAAAGGATGTCAAGTAACTTGTACAGGAGAATAATTAAAAGTTGAAAACAATAACACTTTACTTTATTCTGAGTACAAGCATTCAAAGGCTGCATATGCCTGCTTTTGATGTTAAAAAAAATCGAGAACATAGTTTTCAATAAACAAGGTTAATATGGAAATTAAAATGATTCCTTAACTGACTTCCAAAAGGAGGAGGTTCTCAAGTTGGTCGATATTTTTTTTTACACTACACTGTTGTGTGTAGTTTCGTGTTGTCAAAATTTATTCTAGGATTAGTAACATATCCTACAACACTATATTCATGTCAACATTTATTGTAACTACTTACATGAAAATTCAACAATTTCTAAAGCTGTAAAGATGAAACACACTTTCAAATACTATAATTATTGGGATAAACAATTTTTGGTGAAACATTTTCGTAGGACTATATATATCTTAATAATTATTTTTACAGAATAATAATGTATTTATTTTATTATAAGTTTATTTAAGTCCACCACATAATTAATTAAATACACTTGGGCTAGCGATTTGTTTTTGTATGAGTTATAATGACCTACACTAAATAAAAGTGTTACATGCCTCTGACATCCAAGTAGATTGAAATCAATTAGGCCAATTTTATGAATCACCGCAACCCATTTGATCTTTTTGTATGGATTGTGCCCCTGGAGACTGTTGTTAAGTAATTAAGCTGATCATCTTTCAAGTCCGATGTGATGAAGTCCATGTTAGTGTAATGTCTAGCGCACACTTCCCTTACTAAGCGGCACAGTTTCGGATCCTGGCCTGAACACATGCATCATTTAGGCAGTTATCTAAACTAATAGATAGATAGATAAATAACATTTTATTGTACACCAATACAATCATGAGCTTAAAGACTAAAATTATATCTACTTATGTACAAAGGGCGGTCTTATCGCTAAAAAGCGATCTCTTCCAGACAACCCCACTAATGTGCATACTGTTACAATTACGACATACTAACAACAGCGAAGGAAAACATCATGATGGAACTTGAACTTGAACATTAACATAACCAATGTGTCAAACCCGCCAAGCCGCCTTGGAGAAGCATGGCGGGTATATTGTCTGTTCCCTATATGGGACATTTATGGTGTTATCTATAATATATTATAACATTCTAATTTTGCCGTGTCTGTACATTGAAGCTATTTAACACAACTGGAATGCACCATATAAACGATAGAGAACATGATGCATTTTTTTTTAGATTTCTTGTCTGTTTGTTCGGGATCCACGTAAAAATTACTGAGCCGATTTCGATGCGGTTTTCGCTGATCGACAGCAAATTCCTAGATATAAAATCTGTGCTACTTTTTAGACTCCTGCAGGAATTTTGTGGGAATGATTTGAAATGACTATTAAAAAAACCCGAATTCCACTGTGATTTTGTTCACTAATTGATAGCAAAGTTTATGTAATAAAACACGTGATAATTCTTTATCCCAGGAAACCGGCGGGTATTTTCCCGGGAGCGGTTTGAAGTTGTTCGGTTGCTTAAAAAGTAGCTTATGATGCTGCTTGGTGTCCTGGGAATCCTGGGAATTTTAAGTCAAGTATAGACGCACTTGCGGGCATGTCCTAGTATATTATAAAATGCTGTACAAAATTCCAATATCGAGAGAGTGCGGTATGAAGATTTAAATAAAATAGCTACCAAACTTCATAACATCCATGTATATTTATTTCTTTATTAGCAAAATTATTGAACATAAAAAAATAATAGATATGCCTCATAAATTGGTATGTGTTTTTTGCCCACTTTAATCATAATGGCCTCCAAATTAAACAGTTTTTTGTCTCTTGGGTTTTTGATTGGGTTCAATTTGCCTGCCTCTGCGGTTAAGTAGGATAAGCCTTAGGGCCGGTTTCTATATCTTACTATTAATTCATTTGCCTTACCACTGGTTGAATACCTACATTACTTGTATGGAGCTTGTGTCAAATTTTAACTGACAGTAAGGCAAATGGATGGTCAATAAGATGTAGGAACCAGGCATTAGGCAGCCTAACCCACTAGAATTCAGAGGCTCAAGGTTCGGTTCCTGGCATGGTAAATGTTGTAAACAAATTTAACTTTCTTTATGGTCGGGAATCAGTCCCAGAGTGGTCTGTTCTGTATTACTCACAACACAGGCGTAGATTCCTTAGTTTGGGGATAAGCAATGGATGGGTTTGTCTGACTTATTAAAAAAAAGTACCATATTATTACTGCTTTATCCAAGATTAATTAAAATATCAAGGGGAACTTCAGCTGTAGTTTTATTCAATCAGCAACCTACTAAGCTTGGATCAAGTTAGAACTAAATTCAGTATCTCACTTATTAATAACTGATTATAATTTAATACTGTTTATAATTTAGACCATCAGAGGTGTCTACATAGGGTAAGTGTGGCTTTCAGGGGCCGGCTCTGAAGTATTACAGACATTACATCAGGAAGGAGTTGAGACATGCTGGCTGCTAGACTAACCACTAAACCTAACGACTTGTTAATATTTGTACTTAAATTACCGTTTCCAAAATATAGTATAGTATATTAGTTCACATCAGCACTAGTAATACAAATGAATAGGTAATAAGACATAGGAACACGACATTAAAGATAATAAAACATGATGCAATTCATTTTAGCTACTGAAGAAGAATCCTCTGATCGACATTCTTCCGAAGAGGAAGGTGACGTGGAACCCGGTGATGATATCTGGTCGATCAGTGAAGCACAGGCCCATCACTACGCGGCCCAATTCGCGCAGCTACGGCCTGAAAGAGGCATGCTCTCTGGACAAACTGCTAGGTGAACATATTAATTTACTGTTGTGTACAATTTACCCATGGAATTGGATCTTTCCCTTGAAACAACGGTAATAAGTTGCGAAGCCATATAGGGAGGTGGAGTAAAAAGTAGGGATAAAAGTTTAACTTGTTTATGACCTTCAAAAAATATTTTACCTCAAATTCAGACTTTGTTTATATCAGTCAAGCTTGTTTAGACAATGTTTTTGCAAATATAATGGAAAAATATGTGTGTTTTTCTGTAGTTGTTATAATAACACGATATTTAAGAAAAGGTAAAGAATTTATATTTATGTTTTATTTCAGATTGTTTTTTGAAAAATCGCGTCTTTCGGTGCCGGATTTACGAAAAATTTGGCAACTTTCCGATATCACCAAAGATGGTATGTTAACATTAGAAGAGTTCAGTATAGCAATGCACTTGATCGTGTTGAGGCGGAATAACATTCCTGTACCAGATGTTCTGCCTCCTTGTCTGGTACCCAAAGTGGACTCGCGATTCTCACAACAAGCGGTTACTACCGACCTCGTCGATCTCGGCGCAGACATGTTTAGCTCTGGCACTTCGGCAGACTTCAACTTCACTCCTAAGGTGGACGGGCAAGATCCATACGAGACGAAGGCAGCTAAGAAGGTCGACGAGCGGCGACCCTCCCTCACGTCCCCGAAGATCGAGAGCCAGCCGAACAACAAGGAGTGGACGAAGTTCGTCGAATCGCCCACGTCGAGTGTCTCCAGCCCCGGACCGAAGCCGGTCAACTTCGACTTCCACAAGTCGGCGGTCGAGCGCGATCCGAAGATCTTCCACCCGGTGGCGTTGCGCGTGACGCCCGACGCGAGCGCCCTCCCCGCCGGCGACGGCGACGTGCGCTCGAGCGCCTCCCCCCGCCGCGACGACTTCGCCCACGCGTTCGAGCCGCCCAGTCCCAAGAGGCTCAACTCGCAGCCCCCGGCGGAGCCGCCGCCCAACGGGGCGCCCGCCGAGATTCGGGCGATCCAGCGGCCGCAGCCGAAGAAGCCGCTGAAGGTGGCGGGCGTGCTGCCGCCCCCGCCGGCGCGCGACGTGCCCGTCCACCCGGAGGAGGGGCCTCAGTCGCTGCAGTTCGCGCCCAAGAAGGAGCCACCCCCGCCGCCGCCGCCGCGGCCGCTGCGCAACCACGCCCGCTCCAGTTCGCTCGATCTGAATCGGCTGAAGGGCGGCCCGGCGCCCCCGCCGGCGCCGCCGCCGCGGTGCTCGCCCTCGGCGGCGTCGCCGCCGGCGCGGCGGCCGCTGCCCAGCCAGCGCAGCGAGGGCGAGCCCGCGTTCCCGCCGGACGCGTTCGCGCCGCGCGAGTACGAGGGCGACGGCTTCGGGTACAACCGCGAGGATGCGCCCAAGATGCACGGCGCTTTCGAGGTGTACCGGAAGCCGTCGCGCGAGTCCTCGAGCGAGGCGGACCCGGACGTGAAGGCGCTGCAGGAGCAGAACGCGGTGCTGCACCGCGTGTGCCGCGCACTCTGCGCAGAGCTGGCGGACGTGACGCGCGACCGCGAGGCGCTGCGCGTGCGCCTCGAGCAGCGCGCCACGCCGCCCTAGTCGCGCTCCACCCCGGCCCCACGACACTCGTGTAATCTCATCGGAACTGAGTTGTGTAATACATTATTTCGGATCGATGTAGACTCCACAGGAAAAACAATGAATGTTAATAAAAGTTTACTTAGAAACAAAATGTGTGTGTGTGTACTTATGTACACGCATTAGAAGTTATACTTTTTTGGCGTATCAAGATAAGAATCTTTTAAATTTTTCTATCTTTTGCGTTATTCTATTTTGGTAGAAAAAACGAGACTAACAATAGTAAAACTACAATGTTGACTATAGCTAACTTCAAGGTGTCGGTTGGCTATAGCTAGCTCCATGGTGTAGGTTTTTCGTGTGACGGTGTGCGCGCGCATCGTAAAAATTTACTCTCATCATTTTTCCCTAACGCGCCTAAAGAAGTATAACTTCAAAAAAACAACGTTTTATAGTTTCAAAGTATATAATTCTTTCATTTTATGCTTTCGTTATAAATATTGAACTTATTGTTTTTGGAATAGTGGCGTAGAGAAATATATTACTTATTTTTCCCGTGGAGTCTTCATATATATGCACCGGGCGCTAACTCCGACGGCCGCGTCGCTCCATATGATAATAGAAATTGCCTAAAATACATGCAGACCTCTGATAGGGGAGACTTCTGAGACTGAAACATTACTCAGTATGTTAATTACCTCCCTAAAATTTAAATTATATATTTATAAAATGATCATCAAAATTTTAAGTAGTCATAATAAATGGTTGCCGTGTTTATTATTTTTGACAAGATTTCTCTTTCTACACCAGTTTTAGAGGCTATATTTAATATTGAACTTTAATTCTTACCTAACATACAAGTAAGGAGTTATTTTCGAGTGTTCTTATACATAGTACAAGTAAAATCCATAATCATTTTCTCACTAAAGTTAAGCCTAAAAATTGAGCCAAAATTCAATTTAAAAAATATCTGATTCCCTAACTTAACAATTTTATAAGTATTTTAAATTTGGATAACAATTTTGTACCAGAAGTCGGTGTTTTATGCATTTGCTATATAAGAAAAATACTACCTATTTAATCGATTATTTCCAATGGTTGAATATTTTCGAAAATCATTTCTCACACGTAGCATTTACGGCTTGCATGTGTGTCGGTATAGCTTATTCAAATAATCAATCGTTTACAATGCAATCCAAATAAGAATAGCAATGAATTTTATTTGTCATATCAGACTTATTAAATACAAATATATTAAGAACCAGTAACACATCAGTTGGTTTGTAACTTTGTAATCTGTAAAGTCAGTTAGTGGCAAAATAAATAACGCGTCATGAAAAACGCTCTTTTAAAATGAATAAATAAAACGATTAATTAATTATTTATAATAAAAAATAATAATAATTAATTAATCGTTTTATACGCTTTTGGCGCCGCAGTAAAACTTGTTAAATAATATATAAAATAAAAATTATATAAAACAAAATAACCGTATACAAATTTTTATTTAAAACATTGAAAAATACTTAAGTTGCCGTTGACAGATTCATTTGACATTTCTATTCTTATTTTTATTGCATAATTATATTTGTTATAAAAGGTAAAAGAATGTCTAAAAATCGTTATAAAGAGAGTGAGCTAAATATGCTTGCACAAGCATTCCTTCTATTTTATTATGTTGTGTTTAGTTTGCTTTTTATTGTGCTAAGGCCCCGTTCATAGTAAGCACGCGGTGATGCCAGCAACTGCGTCTAAAGAACGGTTGACACGGTGTGATTTGAAGCGTGATTATGGAATTAATTTATGGTGACCATATCCACTAGGATTTTTAACCGACTTCAAAAAAAAGAGGAGTCTCTCAACTCGTCGGGATATTCTTTTTTTATGTATTAAAAAGGATCTGGCTTTTTATTTGTTACTAATTAATTTGATAGTTGATAGCTAGATAACACTTTATTGTACACCAATACAAACATGAACTTTAAGATTAAAATGATATCTAGTTATGTACAAAAGGTGGTCTTATCGTTAAAAAGCGATCTCTTCCAGAAAACCCCAGGAATAAATTGAGACGGTAAAGGCGATGGTTTGATGATTATTATAATTTGTTTGTTAGTGAGTAGTTTTATTAGGATCAATACAATTTTTTCAAAGGTTTTCGCATATATTCATCGAGATTTTATTTTTATGACAGAGTAAGTCACGACATCGGACATTGTCACGTTTTTTTATAATTAATGATTTACGTAACTATTGTCTTGTTGTGCATTTTTTTGTAATTTTTGTTATGGTGAAGAATAAAGTGTTGTCTATGTCTATGTCTACGTATATCAATTAATATATCCCTTTTAGACCCTTCTAAAGGGGATATATTTGGCATCTGTAATTACTACTTCGCTCATAACTTAAACCACTGTTTTAAGTGGAGATTGGAACTTGTATGCATCACTCTTTCAGTTGTTTTTTACTAGATAATTGTTATTCTTCTAAACTTAGGTTTCGCAGAGTATCTTACTCTGGACGGGGCCTTAGGGTTGCACGATAGTTTTAACATCAGCTGTTTTACCGACATTTCATGTTCGTACCTATTATGGACCGTGATCTCATACGCTCACCTAATCAGGGCGATCGCGTGAGGTCGCAAAACCCACAAAGCTGCTGACAGGCCACCAGAAGCCACAGATGGCCACCTAAAGCCCGAGATGGCCACCGAACGCCAATGAATGGCCAACTAAGCCGCGGAAGTAGCCAGCGGAAAGCCCGCGAAGGCCACCGAACGCCGCAGATTGGCCAACGAGAGCTGCTGTGAAGTCATCGCCATGCGGAGAAGACTCCAGCAGCTCCAAACCCAGTTACCGGTGGGTAGTTGCCCACTGAGTTGCAGCCGGGGTAAAGAGGTATACCTCGAGGCCCCAACCTCCTCATCACAAACCGAGGAAGAAGACCCTGGATGATATTATGGAGGGTAGAGGCAATTCGACCATCTTTGTGTTGAAAAACTGTCCGTCAAAACGCAAACAATAAGAGTGGCGCTGCGGTAGCATCCTAGGATAAATTTTAAAGGAACACTGAAAAAGTGAGATAGAAAAATGAACAAGGATCGAAGATCGAAGATTTCCGCTTTGTTTTTTATTATAAAAATTCACGATAATTAAATCACTCTACACTCATCCTCACAGCATAATATAGCATATTTAATATTTTTTTAGATCACAAATAGTTGAGATTTTCAATTTGGCATTTAATTCACTTCGTCCGCCATAATTTTCGTACGTTAGCGCTATTAAATATTTAAACGTGTATTTGCTGCATACTGCTGGACACTGGCGACATACTTGGTCTAAAGTTTGTCGCCATAACAGCCTTAAGTTGTGTTCCGGCATTAGCGACCAGGGTCTAGTCTTCCTTAAGAAAGCAGCAGCGCATTTGTAGCACCTTTGGTGTTGCAAATATCCATAGGCGATGGTAACCGCTTTCCATCAAGTGGACCGTCTGCCTGTCTGCTGAACTCCTGCAATAAAAATAAAATTTAAAAAACACTTTCAACTTCCCCTCCATATAAGGTGGTACGTCTAACCTCTACCCTCCATAGTACCTATATATAGCATGTTTAAGTACAACATAATTTGAAATATATTTGTTATTTATCCTTTTGACAAAAAGCGAGTTTCTGAGCTGCTTCATATCCATGTATTGGAGCTGATGTTAAAGTGTCGTTAGTTGAACAACTCTCATTTGCGGGAGATATAAAATGTTTTAATGTTAAAAATGTGAATGTTGTATTATATGCGTTAGAGTAGATAATGTAAAAATTAAGGAAATAGCACGAATCAAAAACGCTGTCGAGAATGATATTTTGATTTGATCAAAGCTAGAATTACATTACTGTTCTCTGTCGTGTTTATATGAGTTTAAAGCTTTAATTTATCTTAATGAAAAAAAATATAATTTTTCTTTAAAATTCTGTACTTGAAATTGTTTATAAAGAAAAATAGAAATTATTATTTCTTACTGTGTACATGCGTCTTATAAAACAGTTGTATAGTTTGGACAGGGAGCCTCAACCGGTCGCTTTCCCAGATTCATATAACCAATATGACAAGTATCAAAATAAAGTGGAATTTTATGTTATGTCTTACACCGACCTGTATATCTAGACAAGTGTCAGAAGCTTAGGTACTCTCAAACTTCTTTCCTCGTTCGTTTTCGTTTTAGACCTTTGTTTTTTTTTTACACTTAAGTGCATTTTACATTGTATGTTCCATTTATTTTTGTGTTATATAGACTGTATTCAAGAATTCTTCGTTCTTTCTTCTATCTAAAATTTCATTGACTCTTTCGAGCTGGTCGGGCGAAAACGAACGACGAAAGACATTTGATAGTAGGCCTCAGTTTGACTAAGCGATTCTCCAAAAGCGACCGCTTTAGGCAGTCAGTTCTTTGGTTTGCCCTAACCTATATTGTACTACTAGCTACTAGATGATTCTGCGGCAAGTTTTATTTTAGTTTCAATGGTTTATATGGATATTTCATATTTCCAAAATTATCTAAGTTTCAGATGTTGCATTTCAACATGCAATAGCCGAAAGTATTTTTTGTGATACCTGCTTTTTTGTTTTAAGGATTTTGACAGTCCATTCACCAATTGAAATTGTTAATAAACAAATGACCCGCTTATAAAACGGTTTGACTTAATACAAAACGATAGAACACAGTAATGTATTTTGTGATAAAATATTAGCAACCCATGTTTTGTATTATAAATAAGATTTATTGTAAAAGTATTTATCTTTTATTTTAGTCGTATAGTTAGGATTACTAACATTATGTGCTCTATAACCGTGCAGCATCCCATCGCATTGTAAATAATATTAATTTCTTCAAACGCGATATGTCATTTTACCAGCCGAAGCTTAAGAATCCCACTATTTTAAAATTTCAGTCCAATTTTGTATTCCTATCACGTTTACCTTACTTATTTATGTTTCATAAAAAATTATACAGTATGCTTAAATATTATTGTAGTAAATTATGTACAATAAATTTATTTCAAAATTTTATTTGTGTTATTTTCTCATGTCAGTGTCGCGGTGTAGACTTGAATTTTAATTATGACTAACTGATTGTTTATGTATTTAAATTAATTCATAAATTATGTTTGTAACTCAAAAAATCGTAATTATCTTTATGTCAATCTGTAATGAAGACCTTCCTATGTAATATGTTTATATACGTATCATGCGTGATACGTTTATCGAAAATCGGTATTGGCTAAATCGAAATAAGATATCGAAACATCACAGGCGCGCGGCGTCCACCCTCAGTGATAAGGTGCGATTATGATAACGCGCGGCGTGTGTAATATACTCGCAACGCGAACCCGCCGGCCGCCGACAGGCAAACGGTCGACCCCAACTTGCGCTGTACCATCAATTCCTCTCCCTTTCCCTCTGCTACAGTGTAGCGCATACCTGCGTACCTTTTTTTGTGATCGCAATCCCCCCGCGGCTCGCATCGGCCGTGGCCGACCAAACAGTTTCGAGACTCGCGTCGTGACGTACGTCAGCTCCGGCTCGTCTCATCACTTCGCGTAAACATTTCCGATTACAATGAGATCTTTCATGTGACTTGCCGGATATCATTATACAAGATGCAGTGCACAGTCGTTTTCTTTATATTCCTGATCTCGTTATCTGCAGCCGCTGCAGAGGCTTCAGTGCGGACATGTGAACCCATCAAAGTGGCTATGTGCAAAGACATTGGATACAATCAGACTGGTATGCCAAACTTGGCCCGCCACACTCTACAGGCGGACGCGGATGTGACATTGCAGACTTTCAGCCCCCTGGTTCAGTATGGCTGCTCCTCCCAGCTTCACTTATTTTTGTGTTCAGTTTACGTTCCTATGTGCACGGACAAAGTGGCTCTTCCCATCGGCCCGTGTAGAGGACTGTGTGAGAGTGTTTACGCTAGATGTTATCCCGTTCTTCACGGATTCGGCTTCCCATGGCCTCCCGAGTTGGACTGTTCAACATTCCCCGCGGAAAACAATCACGAACATATGTGTATGGAGGGACCTGGAGAACGTGCACCACCCATCGGTAATATGCCGCTGGATGCAGTTAACTCCGGTGGGCGAGGTGCCTGCAGGAAGTTAATAAAACCCAATAGCTGGGTATGGGTGCGTGGTTCAGGGAGATGCGCACAGTTTTGTGACGCAGAAGTGTTATGGGAGGCTGGTGAGCGTAAAGCAGCTGAGGTATGGCTGGCTACTTGGGCTGCGTTGAGTTTCGCGTGTACGCTTGCCGCTGTTGGGGCTCAATTAGCGTGTGGAGATCGAGGTGGTGCCGGAGAGCGCGCTCTGGTCCTCGTCGCTCTGTGTCGCTGCGCTGCAGCCGCTGGATGGGGCGTCAGAGCCGCGGCAGGACGTGCTGCAGCAGGCTGCGCCAAAGACTCTACTTCACCCACCAGAATGTTGTTGGCACACGACGGTTTGGCTAATCCAAACTGCGCTGTTGTCTTCCTTCTGCTGTATTACTTCGGACTCGCTGCGTCTGTTTGGTAAGTGCTTTAAAGCTGTTCAAACACAAATTGTATTATGATTATGATCATTCTAGAAGTTACTACTAACTACCCGGATGTACAAGTACTTACATAGAATACCATCTACAGCATTTCACTAAAACTTAAATGTAATTTTACCTGAACGAAAAGCGTACCTAATAACAATAGCAACAAACATATTTGCAGTGAGTGACAATTTGAAATGAACTTGACAAAGAAATTCGTTGCATTGTTATCAGAGTAGGTAGTTACCTGTAGGTACCTGCCAATATTGTTGTCATTCCGACTTTAACACCGCGGTTTTGTCACCAATCAATTATGTTTTGTCACTTGTGATTTCAAAGGTTCTTTTCTCTATTTGTCCTTGGAATAATAGAAAACGTTAGATAATAACTACATAAAAGAATCTCTGCGTACCTACAAATAGAAACTAGCTACAAATTATTCAGAACAGGGCAGCAAATAGAACTGTCTTATTTCAAGCAGGGCATTGTAATACAAAATCAGAAATAAATGCTATTGTTTGTAGTCGTCGCCGGAGAGCTAACACAATAATGCACACTGAACAGAGCTCGGCAAGTCGAAATTCCTCTAGTCAGCTACTATGCGGCTGCACTTATTGTTTTGCTGGTAATAAGTCATGCTTTGAAACGGTTCGTGACAAATGGTGCGCCTTTGTCTACTTAGGATTTCGACGTCTCATGAGGCTGTCTCATGAGATATAAAGACTAAGCATTACTTTAATGAGGTCATTTTTCACTTCCAAACAATGTCGGAACATGTTCTAAAGAAAACTGAACTAAAAACTAAAACTCGTGGAACTTTCTGGGCAATAATAACTTTATATTGTTTATTTTAATCTAGAGCTTCCATAGGAGATTCCCTCGTGTAAATTTTAAATCTATGTCCTATGTTAATTACCTAATTTTGGGATAAAAAGTATACTGAGTATATCCACGTTATTGAAAGTATATAAAATATGTACCTACGTAATTGTAATATCATATTACAAATTGTCATGGTAATCTGATTATTCCTAAACCCGAAAAGAATAGCAACATATACATACATAAGTCATTTTAAACTTTATGTGGATATATAAGTATAGATATTGCCGATAACTTTTAGCCTAAGTTCCTCTGAATGCCTATTATAGCTTATGTTGAAATATCCAAGTCTTTGATTAGTTAACATTTTATAGGTTAAATGCATCTGAGAATTTAATATACAAACATTCTGCAATGTAAGAAATAAATCAAGCTTGTTCCTCGAAAAGCTGTGTGGAAAAAGAATGTTAGAGGCACATCGGCCATAAAGCAAAACGAATTGGGGAATAAAATAAACGAGGTCCAATAAATCACATCGGGGCGAAGACAGATACTGTTAGAGAGCGACGATACAGAGTGAAGCGATTACCTACTATTATTGCACAAATGATAATGCATTTGTTTGTAATGGACGATTTTTCAATCGTCAGACAAAAGTTGTTCAACGAATAAAATATATATAACATAAATAGATTAAATATCAAAGTTGCGTGGTTAAAACAGTTCATCTGTTTCACTTTTACATTCAGTCGGGTTATAATTTATTCAATGGATTTTTTTATCTGATGATTGAAAAATCGGCGTTAATTAAATAATTATAGTACTGGTAAAACGCCCTCTAGTTTTCGCAATGCTCCTCAAGTTCAAGATTTTACTGGTAGGGTGTGTGACTGTGTGTTCTTTTTTTGATTGTTTGTTACACAATTTCTCTGTCAACTGTGGATTGATTTTAATTTATTTGAAAGAGTATACTCCTGAGGGTGTACTAATGAGTCCCAGGGAAATATAGAGCAACCCTTGTTAAAGAGCCGAGCGCCTGCATTTTTCGAAAGGTAAACTTGTATACGCGTACCAGTAGTATAATTTCTACAGGCGCTTAAAATTTTATGTCTAAAACTATTCAAGCAACTAAAAAGTAGAATATATTTTAACAAAAACAGAATCTACTTTAGAATAAAAAGTAAAAAAAAGAAAAAAAATCTACATTTTGAAGTCGGTGCCGAGTAAAGCATAAAAAACAACAAGAAAATTGCAAAATGCACCGACTTTCAGATGTTGTAAAAAAGTTTTTTTTTTTTAGTTGAAGACTAGTTTTTTATTCTTGCTTTTTAGTTTGTGGGTTAAGTTTTTTTGTTAAAAAATATTATTTTCTTTCGCTAAAAACTTGAACCTGACCGTTTAATTTATATACAGGTGAATTTCTCAAGTGGCCTCGAAGGCTAAATCTGAAACTTAAGAAAAGCGACAAAACTCAAAGGAGTGTCGAGGCCGATTTTGCTAAACACTAAAACGTTAGATTATCATGAAATTAAAAAAATGAATTACCTTCAGGCATCGAATTGCCTGATTTAGAAAAAAATACACGCCGAGTCATCACTCCAACTCATAGTGTGGCTTATAAGCATTCATTTCTTATGAAGGAATGTCAATATCAAACTAAGGGAATTTATCGAGCAGTTTTCTTTCCCATTTCCCAGTGTTATTCAATTTTTGGATGTATATTATTGAACTATTTATTATGTTTAGAGCTATCGAGGAAAACCTTAAACATTTAAAGATCTGGAATAAGATGTATAAAACCATGTAATAACATCCCATGCTGGACCGCTCTGGACCATTTTAATTTGTAATGGAAAAAGATCATAAACAATTCTAAGAATAACTACGCCATAAGGAGTGACATTTTTACTGCACACGATATGATTTATGGGAGTATGAAACAAAAATAAAATGACGCAGCTGTAAAACTTCACGTGGTTGTAACAGTATACGTGTTGTTGACGAAGGCAGAAAAACTGGCCCTGCGAGCCTGTGGCATTCTAAGGAGGAATTATTGAGCTAATTTTAGATTATATGAGTCTTATGTTAATGGTTATGATACAAATTCGTATTGATTCAGAATTCTAAAAGCTGTTACAGCAATGACAAATATATTCTAAATTTGGCGTCTCACATTTTACATTAATGAATCCAATTGTCTTAAGAATAAAAGTTCACTTTAGGTTTTTAAATTAAATCAAAACTACCACCTTAAGTATTACTAACACCCTCAAACAAACGAATAAAAGTATAGACAGAGCCTTCATGAACAAAATTGTCAAATGAAGTTAATTTTTTTTTACTCGTGTGCGTGAACTTGTCTAGTATTTTTACACGTGTTTTGCGTCTGGGTGGGTAATAGTAATTGGAAACTACTCCACATTTATCTGTATTGATTTGATTACTTAATACCTATAAGTTCTCGCAACGCACTGCCACACTATCGGCTACCTATTCCAAAATCGGCTTTCTTTAGCCGGCTTCACTTTGATAGCTTGGCGGTCGGTCTACGTATTTTGTATGTCTGGGCTTACACCATTATAATAGAGCATTGAGCTAATAATAAAGTATGTATAAATATATGTATAATATGTTATATTACAGTATAATTTCAGGCAAATCTATAATTATAAATCTAAAATCGAGAACTTGTTTGTTCCCTGAAATACCTTTAAAGCAGTTTGACACCATCGAAAGAATTGCATCGCGCTGCCATGAATGTATCCCATTCTTCGCAAACTAAGTTTAATCAAGACATTTTTGAAATTATACCACTCCTGAGATTCAAGTGACGTATTTAAAATACACCTGTGATTTAATAACACTTAAACCATATTAGCAATTATAAAGTAAAAACATGTCTTAATCATTTAAGTAATTCAACTTTATAATTGCGTGGTCATTGACATCGGTTTGAGAACATAATTAAAATAATTATACTTTGTTAAGTGTACTTGTTTAACAAATCTTTTGTATAGCTGACTGCAACCCCTTATTCAAGGGTCTGCAATAAAAGCGGGAGAGATTGAATAAGGGAAGTTGACGTTTGAAGTGTCTTTGTACCTTCGAGTCTAGTAAGCAACGAGTTTTGCTTTAAATGAAAATACAAGTGGAATATGACTTTGAAAACGATAGGGGTTAATATCAGCCACAGAGTACTTTATATATACTGGTATAGAGTCAACAGTCTTAATATATATACTAACGCACTCTATCGGTATACGGCATTATTCAACGGCAAAAACCATCCAGGGGGTCTAGTGTTATTTTGATTTTTATATTAGACTTTTGGAAATTGCGGGTGTTATAATTTAACTCCTGCAATTCCCAAAAGCCTTTCCAAAAAATGTTTATTTGTTAGTAAATAAAACAACAATTTAGCGGTAGCGTGATTTATTATGTTTCCTTTTATTAAAATATTCAAAGGCATACATTTTCATAACATCATTTGTATCCACATCTAATCTGGTGCCGTTAAGATGATGTACTTACAAGTTTTACCATATCTGGGCACACAACAACCTCTTTTAGAAGAAGCCATAATCCAAGTCATCAGAAAACAAATCGTTAGGCAAATTGGTGTTCAGGGTACATGCGTAAGTCCAACGTGATCACAGAACACTAGTAAACGTGATAAGCGAAGTCTTTGGAGTCCAGGAATCAAACAAAGTTATCGAAAAATAATCAAAACACAAACAAAGTACATATGTTCACGAATGTAACTTGTATCAGTCGGAATGTCATTTTGGTTTTGACATAATTGACATCTTTGAAATAAGTTTTTGGTAAATCGACAATTCATCTAAAATCTATTAATTAAAGTTAAAAAGAGCTTTATAATTTGAAAAAGGTGAGGACTAGAATTTACACACTTTAAAATATATTTATTAGCTGATATGGCTTGCAAAAACATAAAAACATATCAAATATTTCTTAAACAATTATTAAAACAACTGCGTATAAAGAAACATATTATATTCATTCATTTGGTGATTAATTTGAGAACAGTGACATCTACTGCAATACCTACCTACTAATAGAACGCAAAAAAATCTCTAAGAAAAAATAATTGTACTGACTGTTAGGACACTGATATCAGCTTTTGTATATACATCTTGTCTATATCTGTGTGAAAATGACATTCCACGTTTTTTTTTTCTTTCCTAGAGGCCTTGGGAATTAATCATGAAAGGTATATAAATAAACATTTAACAAAGGGGATAAATATTTTAATCTCGATAATTGCGATATATTCTCGGGGGTTACATAACTGAATCTAAATTGATTGATTATCATCTATACTAATTTACTCCAGAGCCACTAACAGAGCGGCTGAAAGGATCTGGGTGAAATGTGGCACAGTGATACGTTATAGTCTGGAATAGCCCATGGGCTACTTTGAATTCCGGAAAAATGTACTGTTCCCGTGGGATATCATTGACTCGAAGCCGCCGGTTAAAGTTGGTACATCATTCATTTTGTGTACTTTCCATAACGGGTTGAATATGAGATATGTTTTGTAGTGATTTTGACGAGAACACAACTTTGACGTTTTCTGCTACTACACAATAATTGTGTCACAGACATTTTTCTTAATGGATCGATATGAATTTTGACAAAAAAGCTATCCTATACGCAGCTAGAGTTATACAATAGTGGAATGAATTCTTAAATCAATTGGTGGCAATATATTCGCTTCCAGAGTTGTGATGTGGTCATAGCTTTTTAATCTTATATAATTCTAAACATGCCGTGTCTGTACATTGAAGCTTTTTAAGAAAAAGCAACTGGTATAGGCAATATAAACAACAGGGAACACGATATTTTATTTATTTATTTATTTCTTGTCTGTTAGTTTGATTATTTGTTTGGGACTAACGTAAAAAGTAGTGGGCCGATTTTGATGCGGTTTTCACAGACCGATAGCAAATTTTATGTAATAAAATGCATGTTTTTTTTTATCTCGGGAGCTCGAGCGGTTTGTATTTCGGGTACATAAAAATTAGCTTATTCCAACACAGTTTTTACTAAAGCGATAGCTTACATTATTTTTTTAATGCTGTGGCACATTGTGTCCCGGGAATATTAGTATAGTATATAGTATTCTAGTATAATAGCTCCCAGCCGAGGTTTTCCCACAGCGCTACGATCTGGAGTTTTTCAAAAAGGGTGTCATAAAATTTCTTAGAGGCCGGCAGCGCGTTGGTAATATCTCTGTAGCAAAAGTCCATAGGCGACGGTAACCGCTGTCCATCAGGTGGGCCATCTGCCTGTCTGCTGTACTCCAGCTATAAAAAAAACTGAAAAAATTCAAAGCATCATAGCTTATAAATACTATTAATAGTAATTATTTTGAAGAAAATTCGTTCAGTACTTTATGATGATCATGGAATATATTCGATTTAATGCCTTTTGTGTTCCGTAATCAAACAACAATTGACATTTATGATCTCTACGAAACCCTTCATTTTATCATCTTTACGAAAACCTTTATTACACGTGGACTGCGATATACTTAGCCGAATTTTATATTTCTGCAACGTATCGCGAGTCTTTTATAGAGGTTATGAAACTTTTAATCACCTGCCCCGATCCCTCCTTTATTATGTTCATCAACAGCAGTCTAACAACAGCCAATTAATTTCGTCAGCAGCCGAAATGAACCTAAAGCGAGGTAGACAAATACGAGCCCGGCTAAGTTGTAAATCTCAGTTTATGGCGCACATTATAATTTCTTAGAAAGCCAGAATTTCGTTACAAAACCGACTCGTTATGATAATTTCACGTAGATTTATGTCGTGTCGGCATGTTCTTTTGATATGATACGTCTCTACGGTTATTTTTTTCTTAGATATCGGTCGTGTGATAGCCGGTAATATTTAAAGAAATAAATTCGTTTATATGATGGTGGTAATCTTATGCGAAATCATCGATAAATGAAAAAAAGATAACATAATTGCATAGACGAATAAGTGTAGACAGTGCCGAACGTGAAGAAGCGTTTAATAAAATGAAGCAATTTTTTAAACTTATGTATTAAATAGATGGTTTGATTCTGTGTGGCTAAGGCTTTTTTGTGGCACCGCCTACGTCCTTCAGGCTTTTTCGGTGTTAATTTATCGGGCCATAGCGGTAATTGACGCGGTTTATTCAGATGCATTGTTATTTTATTGTGAAAAAAATAAAGTAAAATTTAATAAAATAATGAATCCAAATTATTTGTAAACATAATAAACATATAGATATGTTTTATTCTGTTTTGAATGAATGAATGAATGAAAACTCTTATTGTTCAACAAAAACTTAAATCTAGATAATTGATATGTATACATTTGCATTAGAACAATGGGCGGCCTTATCGCTTATAGCGATCTCTTCCAGGCAGCCCAGTGTCTAAAGAGATTTTAAAGATGTTAGACTAGTTAGATGGTAGACTGTTTTGACAAAAATGAAAGTAGTAAAATGGTTTCATGTTAATAATGTGGAGGTGATCTGGTATTTTTTTCTTAACTTAAAGTAACTATAGAAAAATTACGAAAAAAATAACCTTAACTTTAAGATGTTTTAGTTAATATATATTAAAAATAAGATATTATTATTAAAAATAGCTTTAGAAATAAGTTATTTTATACTTTTTAGTTTTTGAAGTCGGTTTTTTTCTACTTGGTAGATCTTCCCAGTAAAAAGTATGCTTAAAACACATCGCACAGAATATGGGCACTAGCTTCTGCACGCGACTTCGTCCGCGTGGATAAGTAAAAAAAAACCCCGATTTCAAAACATTCTTCATTGGCGCTCCGCTCCTATTGGTCTTAGCGTGATGATATATAGCCTAAAGCCTTCTTCAATTAATGGGTTACCTAACACTGCAAGAATTTTTCAAGTCTGACCAGTATTTCCTGAGATTAGCGCGTTCAAGCAAACAAACCTATTCAGCTTTATATAGTAGTATGAGATTTGGTCTTAGTAAATAAATAATAATCTACATTGCTGCCATATACTTATTTTGTCAGTCTCATTTTATACATTCTCTTTACATGCTTATACCACCTTAACTTGCTTTGTAATATACCTCATTCGGTTCGGGTCGGCTAGGGATCTTGGGCCTTGCATTTGGCGTTCTTTTAGGTCCTACCTACGAATGCGAATGTATGTTTGTCACTCTCCCACGTAAAAACTACTAAATGGATTTTGATGAAACTTCACAGTAATAATAGCTTAAACATCAGAAATTAATCAGGCACGCGTGGCGTTCTGCACGCGGCCCGGGAGCTCGCAAGGTCCTCCTCTCCCTGAAGTCAGGCACTGCATTCAGTCCACAGCGTCACTTTCTTACCTACCTTGTTAAAGAGTTATGAAGCAGATTAATTATATTTTTCAAAAGCGAGTAATATTAGTCTCGTATCAACGATCAAAGAATGTTTATTTTTAGGAAATAACAACAAGTAGTTAGGGCAGTATGCTACAATGAAATCAGAGACGCGGTTTCAAACGAGCCGACGTCCTTTGAATTAGTTGCCAAATTATAAAGCTGTTACGGCACCACTTTTCTGAAGTTTATAGTTGTGAATAAATTTACAAGTCTTTCAAGTTTTGTTGAGCGATTTTAGACAATAGGCGCACAATCCTAGATTGGCCCCATTCGCCTACTAACACAAAAATCAAATTATTGTTTGTTTTTACTAACATTTAGGGTTCTATTCCTATTACACTGGTAAAAAAGAAACTTTTGTAATCGTTTCGTTTAAATGAATCATTTTGTTTGATTCTTCTAAATTGAAAGGCAAATATTATTCCTCTAATATCGGATTACCAATATTTTCAACCGAAATTTAGTTCCCCAAGATTTAGTGAGCTGTTTTTAAGATACAGGATATTCTCGACTAAATGAATGATAAGGATTCTATTTTATTTTAGTTTGTGAAAAAAAACATGTTTATACCATGAAATATCCTTATTCTTGCCTCCAAACTAGCTCCATTAACATAATAACAGATCAGTGTGCACGGAACTAGTTAGCTGAGAGCATCTTGTGGTTTGTCGTAATGAGAAACGTCAAATTGGTTTTTGTATTCAACCACTGAGCGGACTCTGAATGCGTACGACGGAACGTTTCGGTGTTTCGTTATGATTTTGTTCTGTGCATGTTTTAGAAGGTTTTACAAATTCATAAGTGACTTTATCAAAAACTATTAGTTAAAAGTAAATAAGAGCCGCTTGCATAACGATCGCCTTTAAATAAAATTAGTTAATCATATTAAACTGCCTAAATACGTTTTACAAAAAAAAGTATAGACAGTTTTTTAAACACATTTAGCGGCAAATTTTGCGCTGTGCAAGACGCTAATTGTCTTTAAGGGTGTTAAAAACGTTTTGTGTTTCTTAAATAAATTTAAGCTAATTCTTAGTTTGCTTATACAGGAATTTGTATTAAAAGTTTAACTGTTTAGTGAAAATGGCTCTTTCAATCTACAAGAACTTCGTTCCGAACCTGACATATTTGTCTACCTTGATTACGGCTACTGAATAGTGGCCGAAACGTCGAAATTTAAAATCAAATAAATTGCCGCGCTGAAAACCGTAATTTTAATTATGTCTAACAGTAGTGAAAACTAAAGACAATATTTGGTTTATTTATTCGAATTATAACTGATTTATTCTCAAATAAATGGGTTTAAATAATACAATGTTAAAAGATAACAAATAACCTATGGCGCCATCTGGTTATGGAGATTTTATGAGCTTTTCTGATTTTAAACTTAAGGTTGTGTCATACTAAGGGCCGTTTGCATAACGATCGCCTCAAATAAAATGAGTTAATCATATTAAACTACCAAAATACGTTTTACACATAACGTATTGACAGTTCTTTAAACATAACTCGGGTTGTCTGGAAGAGATCGCTTCTTAGCTATAAGACCGCCCATTGTGCACATATAAAATATTTTTTAGGCTATAAGTTCATCTGTGTTTTCTGTAATGGTGTACAATAAAGTGTTATCTATCTATCTATCATATTTAGCGGCAAATTTTGCGTTGTGCAAGACACTAAATTGTATTTAAGGGTGTTAAATACGTTTTGTGTTTCTTAAATAAATTTAAGGAACCTTATTCAAGTGGCCCTAAGTGTTATTTTCCATAGACAACTAACTAACAGTTTCATAAATTTTTTTGTACGTATTGTGCTTACAAAGTACACCATGTGTATTATGTCACATACATTTTATCGTAACGTTTATCGGCCTACACTTACTGGTTAGCTTAGATAGGTAGTTTAGAAACCTGAATGAGATCAGATAGGTACTGAAGTGGTAACTACACACGACCATGCTACTCGCTATGTCACTGTATTACGCGAATTCCTTATATGAAACCTGTCTGAGGTATAATTGTGATGTCGAAATGAAAATGATTTGTTATGGATTATTATCGTAGATTAATTACGTTTTGCTAGTCACAATTGAGATTATTGCTCGAATTCTATTAACAAAGTAATCGACAGTCAAATCAGCTGAGATAATTTTTATCAACTTACAGACCGTCGAACCCACCTTAGCTTTTGTACGAGCGTTGCAACTAACAGAACCTTACCATTCATTGCAACCTCATTTAATTACTACATAATATTGTCATAAATCACACATTTCACTCGCCTTACATGTGTCTCACATAAGTAAATATTAAAAATAAATAATATACAAAAATTAAGTACCTCAAAAGCTGTAAAACAAAATATATATTCGGAATTTGCAAAAGACTTTTAATTTAACATATTAACAAAATACAAATTGTGACATAATTTCTATAAGGAGTCATACATAAATTACGTCACACGTTAAGGGGTGTGAGGGGGTCGATGAAGCGTGACAAGGTGTGGGCGCGGTTCTGAATTTCGTGACGTCATGTTTCACAATCCAAGTAGTAGTAGATTTCGCCCAAAGGCAGGAAAAGGAATCTTAGTCCATATTGCCAATTCTGATGTATAAGTCTTCGTATAAGTGTAGTTGTATTATATATAGGCTACAGCCATTCAACGGAGTTCTTGAGAAAACACACATCTTCACATTTCTCACAAAAACACATAATTACTCCTCAAAAACTATCAATATCCTACAACTTTAGTTCATTCTACAGTAATTCTACACATTTTTAGAAAATAAAACTACACAGCACAATGTCCCTTTCAGTTCCCGTCAAAAACTCCTTTTAAAATATATGTTAAATTTCAAAAGACGAAATTCGAACTATTAATAAAAAACTTCAGTATTTCAGAATAGAATTCAAATGATTAAAGAGTAATTTACATGGAAATAAAACTAAATATTTCATTTCCTTTCATTTAACGCCCTCTTTTCAGTTACATTTTTTACGAGTCGATCGTAATTTGTAGTATTATTTTAAGTTTAATTTTTCATCATAATTAACTGAATAGGTTCTTATTATAACGATATTCAACATTGACTTGTAAATCTTGTAATGCGATATCTGCACCTACTTATTACCTCATGCACCGACATAAAATAATTGCTTCGAGCACAATCTTCCCTAGTTACCGTCCGGTCGATACCTCAATACTGTTGTGTATGGTGTATAATCTGTGCTGGGTTCATAATTTCTTGTTTATTTAAAATTTCCTTGCCGCTGCCGATGCAATCTCAACACGAGCGGGCCCGCCTGCACCGGCCAGCATTCTCTTTAATAGGGCTGGCCCTTCAAGCTGAACTTTAAAAAAAATATCGAAAAATACGATTAAATTATTTTTATCTGTCACCATTATGGAATAAGGCTATCAAAAAAGAAATAACTTATGACTTGCTTTTCTATCTTTTTACTTCCTAGGAATAATTATTTCAACTAAGTAAAACTACAATATACAATGTTATTGTATATTGTATTGCAATGGTAATGTACACATTACCTATACCTACATACATAATACATATACATTCTTTTGATAATCTGAAATTAATTGACAATAGTATTATCTTAGTATTCGCGACTGGTACAGATAATTAAATTTACGTATTAACGGTTTTAAGCGCAACATTTTATTTCGACGTTTTTGATACGTTATTGGGCGATAGTGATATTGATAAGTAAACATGCTTCAAATACATATTTAATAAATATCACAATAAACATTACAGCCAATATTAAATAAATCAACAACAAAATAATAAATCAACACAATGATACTATTCCATCGGCATTAAGTTATTAATTAACTAAAATTAATCCTTTTTAAACATTGAATATTTAATTACTCTAATTATCTCGAATAAACATAAAATACAAAAAGACATCCTTGTTAAAATAATATAAACGACGTGCTAAAGATCGATAAATCCTTTAACATTTTATAGCACAACACTGTAGTCGAAGATTCGATCCAACTGCGCGCCCGCACCGTAATTGGGATGCTAATCAGATGCTGAGCTGTTTGCATCCTTTTCTGGCGCGTTAATATAACACACACTACCTCTTTCATGCGTCAGAACGATCGAGGAGGCGGCGGGGTCTTCAATCATCTGGAAATAGGTGCGTTTCCCTCGGGCTCTGTTCATAATCACCGTAGTTGGCGACTGCAGGATTATTTTCGTTTTTAATAGCTTACACATCAATCTCTAGGATATTGTTTTAATTTAATATTTGTAGTTACTTTGATTTGTTATTTGTAATACCTCCGGGATAACAGGTATCTCCAATGACAAAAGTTATGTTAAAAAATTATTTAATCACTGAATGAACATGATTTATATTCAATACATATAAATCATGTTATTAATAATAAGAACTTAATACAACATTTTACTTACTATTAAATTCACATATGAATTTATTAAAAATATAAATAAATCACTTCATAATTATTTTTTTCCCCGAGCGTTATAACATGGGGTTGTCTAAAAAGGGCTTTCGAAGAAAAGGTCGATAACATATTCATGACTATTCTAGTATACTTATTGTAAACGTCCCTAGACGACGATGGTCACTTTCCATCAGGTGAGCCGACTGCTTATTGCTCTACTTTAAAGAATAAAATATACATTTTCGCGGGATCCAATGCAGATTTTTATGCAGGCGATATCAAACTATTAAATTTAATTTATTGATGACTATTATAATATAATTTTCATTGCTTATTTGTTTAATGTAGTATAATAAAAACTTATTCACATCTCCGGTATATTTTAAGCATTATGTGGAATAAAACTATCAAAAAGCAATAAACAAGATTCGCTCCAAAACTGTGATCGTAAATAAGCTCGTTTCTAAAGACATTTGCGTCAGCGGATAATCTACAACAATATAATAATGCTATGATCTTTATTATGATATTATTTCGAAATGTTACTACTAATTCAAAACATGTTATGAAGTTGAAAAGCTTTCCTTCTAAACAACAAGCTATATTGTGGGATATATATCCTCTAAAATTAATGACTAGTTAGAAAATACTTTATACTTTACTGGATAAATCTCATGAGAAGCTTCACTTACGAAAAGTTGTTTTAAAACAGGAATTCTCAAACTTATGTACTATAAGCTACTACTACTCTACTTCTTAAACTTTACGTACCCTATGAACACCTTAAAACTGCCTGTAGATAGAACAAAATAATACATAATTATATCACGCCTATTTCCCGTGGAAGTAGCCAGAGATTATCCTCTTTATATATATGCACGTTTATTTGAGATGCTTCTTACCTGACATCTATTTAACTCTTCTGCTATTTGATCACGATGTGTGCGTCGCGCTCTACCGGCACCAACTCTACCATTCATACACTTGTTTTGTGAGTCTACTTTCATCTGTTTTCTCTGCATGCCCAAACTACTTTAACATTCCTTTTTCAACTCTTGTTATTATATATCTCCCTTATTACTGTTCTTATCACATCATTCATCCTTACCTCAAATATTGTACAAACAAAAAATGTATCAACAAAGTATGCAGACAAAAGTGAAATAAATATGTGTTATGTAGTATGAATATGCATATATATATATATATATATATATATATATATATATATATATATATATATATATATATATATATATATGCATATATATATATATATATATATATATATATATATATATATATTATGTGTGTGTGTATAATATGTATATAATTGAGTTTGTTTCTTTTCGCAAATTGAGTCGTTTCTAAGAGTAATTTTGTGTAGCAATAACCATGGTCGTTGCACGTGCTGGTCAGCTAAGCAACCGCCATTACGCAAATTTTGTCACGTACCCGTAAGAC
Organism: Dendrolimus punctatus; assembly: GCA_012273795.1. Lineage (NCBI taxonomy): Eukaryota > Metazoa > Arthropoda > Insecta > Lepidoptera > Lasiocampidae > Dendrolimus > Dendrolimus punctatus. Next base: position 5,670,675 of record CM022543.1, read on the forward strand.
TACCTGGCGTACCCCAAGGGTCTCGTGCACTATATTTTGGGAAAGACTGGTTAAAAGTATAAGTGTAACGGCACACCTGCAGTACGTACTGCAGGGAAAGTTCGACGACTGAAGGATTGGCGCTAATCCGAACCTAGGATAATTTCCGTTGATGTGAAAAGTTACTTGAAAAACACTTCAAGTTTATTTAATAAGCATAAGCAATACCATAGACTACTAATAGACAATTTTCTGCTATAGTTTTAATGGTTTAAGATAAAAGAGCAAAAAACAACAAGTGTCAGGTAAGAAAGGTAGACAAAGCAGCGGTGTTTACCCTGGCGAGATCACAAAGGGACCGCGCAGCGTGGATTCTGCATATCTGGTACAATGATCAACGCCTGCGCAGACCACTCGAGATCGTATCGAACGATCCTCATTATTGGAACCATTCGAACACGCTTTGTTGGATACAAATAGTATACACGGAATGGAGAATGGTTCAATTTGAAAATAATTATCGTAAAAACTTAATGAGATCCGATTACTTGGTTAACTTGGTTTGTGTCTTCAACGATAACAGTTGGAGGTTATGATGTGAAGGTTGGTATACATATATGGAATAGTATTTAGAATCGGATTAAAAAAAAATATTGACATACAAAAGTTTTAAAAACCTCTATATCAGATTTCCATAGCGAAACAATAAAATTTGAAGCCTTATAATTTTATCGAGCTTTCTATGTCGCAGCTATTTTACTTAGAGATTATTAAACACTTTGATGACATTTGTAAGAAAAATATCTTCAATAAACAATAAATAAATTAAGCAAATTGTTCAGAATAATTTATTTTATTTTATTCTAAAAATTCTTATAAAAAAAATTTGAATGTTGCAGAAATATAATAAAAATACAAGGGTATTTGTTAAGCGGGCCTTCAGGGGCAAATCCGAAACTATACGAAGTAATGAAAAACACTTAAAGGAGTCTCGAGGCGGATTATGACGAAATCTGAAGTCATATTATTAGATTTTTTTTAATCAATTAGCCTTGTCAGCAATCCAATCGTCTGTTTTTGAAAAAATAAACACACCAGCATTATTATAAAAATCATAGTGTAGCTTATAACGTTCAATTTCGTTGAATGAATGTCAAACGGCAAGCCAAGGGAAAGTGTCGTAATAGAAGTACATAATGTAATTATACTCTTTGATAAAAGAACTTGAATAACATTCAAACTTGAAAAAATAACTTACGGTCGAATTTGAACCGCTGGGCGACCACAGTTAATATAATATCTGTATCATTCCCATTAGTATTAAATTTAATACCTCACGCGTCGGTTAGTTCATGGTTTATGCAATAAACGTAATGATACTCAGAGGCTGCGCTAGCGCAGCAATGTGATCTTGATCTGCAGTTATTGCATATTTCATGGACTCTTGGCCAGCGGATATCGACTGTTGTTTTTATCCATCTGTCTTTATATTGTTTATAGATTTATATTTCCTTTTAATTTGATTTAAAACCTAATTTACATTAGCATTAGTGAAGATGATAGAAAATAGATAATTTTATATTCTTCTTTCTTAACTTAGCTGTTTACTGTCCACATTGTACTGTTCTTCCTTTTTTATTTTACTTCTTCTTTATTTAATTATACCTAGACATATGTTGTTAAAAGTATCCTCTCAGTCAGGTTGCCTGAAAGAGATCGCTTTAAGCGATAAGGCCACCTTTTGTTTTGCCGTTAAATTATTGTAATTATTTTTTCGGTAATTGTTTATTTTGATGAACAACAAAGTGGTTTCTATTCTATTATATTCTATTATAAGATATTAAGTAAACAGCAAGTCCCTTATGATTAAGAATAGTGAGGAACAGGAATACATAGAGAGAGCTGGAAACGGCCTTTATATCAAAAATATATAAAAGTACTCACGAAACTTAATTGTAAAAAAATATTATTAGCATTAAAGGCTATTTTGATTTTAGTTAAGTAGTAAGATAAATTGCTTAACTGACAAGTAAAGTCTTTAAGAATCAGAAATATCCTGTTAAATTATGAATTGTCGATTAAGTAGATGTCTGTCCAAGCTATGTTTACACTTGTTCGCAAGTCAACTATCTACTTAAGTAATGCTTGCTTATCTATTTATTTCCACATTTAAGTTGACCGTTATGTAGCTGACATCGTATTGAACGTTGCGTAGATTTTGTTCAAAATAAGTATAAATCACTATAATTATGAAAATAGTTTAATACATAATTATATCAATTGATGAGTTCAAAAATAAGTCGATTCTTAAAACCTAAAAATAAAATCAATATATTTCATAACACACCACGTACATGAGATCTGGTCGTAAAAATAGAAAGTGACATGGTCATTTCAAAACGGCTTGTATCGATCACTCTAACAATGGATCTGATATCATCAAACTAACCAAAAGCGGGCGGGACCCAAGTCGTGTATCAGAGACGTGCATCTCGACTAACAAGCCACATTCTTCTGTTTATAACACAACACTCTATTAAAAACGTTATCTACATTTCTCTAAGCTAAAACTGGATGAAACTTGATTTAAAATTTTATTTTATGTTTGATAAATACTTTTTGTAAAGTTTTGAATTTATTTTTATGAAATTAAAATATTATTTAATTCATTTTTATTTAATTAAATACACATTTATAGCAATAAAGTGGAAGAATAATTTTAAATTTTAGCTATTCTTCTCTGGCATTTTGATTCAAAAACGTTTCTAGTCTGTCAACTTGTTATATATAGAACCAAATCTTTTTAGGTCTTTTTTTTTCCCCACAAAACAATTTACAAGTTATATAGACTTGTTGTGTGAGTCTGGTGCCCATTGTAGATCTATGCAGATCTGTATTACAGATCAATAAATTTCCGTACATATCACGAAGAACTAATAGCGAGTGACAAATTTCAGACTAACCATCAAGAAAGGAGAAAGAAAGAGAAGAGAAAAGAGAAGCGAAATCGGGTAGGAAGCTCTATCAATAAATAAATGCATTTGAATAATGTTCTGTTTTAAATAATATAAAATTGAAATGTTTAAATCATCTTCAAGTTCATATACCAGGCTCTATTCGGGCTCATAGAACAAGAGCTTGTTCAAGTTATAGGTCTCTGAATAACGCTAAACAAGAAAGTACTTATAGCAGCACAAAAGTTAAACAGCTGAGATTTTAAACACAAACGAAAAATAAAATCTATTTCTAAAACTATCATTTATGTACAGGGATAAGTTTCTCTATATATTCAATGTACTCTTTGGATAAGTTCATTAATCTGTCAGTTCCCGTCAAAAACTCTTCAAAATAATCTTCTTTTGATCAATTTTGGCTTAGCACGATTTGTGTATCCAACCAGTCACATGGCATAAGGAGGTTTTAAACTTAGTTTATTTAAATTTGATGATGAAATGAAGTAAAACATTAATCACGAAAACAGCACTAAATTATACCGGTTTTGAATTATAATTCGAAATAAATGTACACCATAGAGAACGAAATGGCATACCAACGTTCCGGTACGCGCGACTTCGCCGTTCTGTGGCACGAGGTCCTCCAAAGGTCAAGCAACAGTACCACGTCGTTGGTGGCCGAATCTGAAACCTCGCTTGTTGGTTTTTCGATGATGGATAACCATATAATTAAGGGCTGTTATCCGAATCGTCTGTTTTAAGAAGCGGAATTTTTTAAATTCGTTAATGCCTAGGTAGGAGTGCTAGTTAACTTGCAGTCGTGTGTTCGTGAGTTTTTTAATATGAGTACTTGTTGAGAAAATAAGAAGCTTGAATTATAAGCTACCTACGTATCATCATCCTTACGTCTAATTCTGGCTGCATATACTTAAGCTTCAGATTTCAGGTTTTCAACTCTATTTGAATATTGTATTTAAAAAAAACAAAATATTCGTATTATTTTTGGGGTGTTAGCTTAAAAATAGTTTTTTATCTTTATGAACGTTTTTGTGCATGTAAGTTTTTTTTTCAGTAATTGGATTATTAAAAGAGATAATAGTTAAAACGAAATTGGCTCTAATAGGTACTTCCAAACTTAACAAAGTCTAAAATTCTAAAACTAATTGAGCCAACGTTTGCAGAATTTTGTTATTTGTTGCTATGAGAAAATAAATGTAAAAAGACCATAAAATGACAGTTCTATATTTGAAACTCATGGAGTAGGTACCTTTTAAAAATATACCAATCAAGTACATTGTACTAACATACAACCTTTTAAAAAAAATCGGTGACTCTAATGTATTATTTTATCATTACCCCATTTAGTTTACCACACAACATTCACTTTACTTTGTAGGATATAGTACACAGGTGATTGATCAAATATTTACCTAAATCAATGCATTTCCATACACCCATAACTTCAGCCCGCGATGCGTATCGTCCGATATGTTGATCTAAGAATACATCTATTCAACAAACATTACATTTGGGAGTTGTTTTTCTAACGATTTGTACTTACACGTAGCGGGAAGTGACCAAACAATGTGGAATAATAACAAACAAAATTCTGGTTGGACAGCGTCGAAGGTGGTCACTCGGCTAAGCTTTTAACGCTAGTACACCACCCAGTTCTGCGGGTTAAGTGCGTTGTAGGGTGTCCAGTTAGGTAAAATTCCTAAAGGAATTGTATACAGTGCAACTTGGTTATATAGGACCTGGATAAGTGAGATACCTCCATAACTGGGACTCATGCTGAGTTCCCAACACTTTGGCACTGAATTACTCCTGTTAGTGGGAAGAAGCAAATCTCTATATCTGGGATTCGTTCTTTCCATTTATCCACGATATATCCACTACGTATACTCAAGACGGGTGTGAAAAGTCCGTAACCTCAATATGCCGATTTCTTCCCTGTTTTATTTACCATTAATACCTGGTCTGGTAATTGTAATAAAAGGCACATCAGTTTTTACCTGCGGTTTCGCTCGCATTATATAAAAGCTATTTTTGTTTATCTAAGTAAAATAGAGTTATTTTGTAAGGTTTGATAAACTCCAGTAAATAATAAATATTTAATTAATTTCAATAATTTCTATCTATATGTGTATAGCTAATTATAGTCACACGTTATGTATTCGAGTCATGTAAATTAAAACCTTTGAAACGTGTACCGATATAATTAAAAGTATGGGCATACTACAGCGGATACGCAAGCGCAGTCCATTTAGCGCCTACTCTTACAAACGAGGCAAGCCGCCGCACTTTTGTCTCGTACCTCTTAAAAGCTTTCACGGCTCATTTTCACGTTACACATGTAGCTTCCAAAACATAATACTCGTTGCTTCAACGTTAGTTCAATGCACGTTCGGTAATTAGTAAGTTTTCATTTACATTTTTCCCTACTCATACTGAAGTATTGCCTCACTAAATAGTGAGTCAACACTTCGGTTTATAGTTATGGGTTTACTATTTTCCAATTTTATATTGTGTTGCTCTATAGTGTATGTAATAAAACATTAAGAAACTAAAACTAATACATACTTGGAGGGAAGTATCTGCCATGGTTTTCTCTCTGCACTACGGGATGAGGTCATTTAAGGGCGTTATTGAATATCTTCGAGGTCGGCAACGCGTTGTCCGCGTCTCTGATATTGCAGCCGTCCATAGATAGCGGTGATCTCTTTCCATCAGTTGGGTCGTCCGCTTGTAAGCCAGTTTTTGGCAATAAAAAAAACCTATTGACTATGGTTTTCATGTCTTTTGGGGGATTATTTGGGAAAGGAGCTATCGAAAACAAAGAGGTACATAAGTTTGCACTAAGAAATCCTTAACTATGTGTGATGAAGCACGCACTTGGCTAAATATTTAATATTAACAAAATGTATAAAACTAGAGAAATAGGACTACAAATAGAGTAGTGAAATATAGGAATTGAGAAATGTTTGTCCAATAGAGTAAAACTTGAAGCCAAAAAGCCTTACATCTTGAACACAAGGGCGCGTTCTGAGAAAATGCGGGCTACATATTTGTTCGTTTTATCCCCCATACGAAAACGTGAAATGTTACGACGTTCTCCCAAATAAACTGGCTTGGACTCATTGTATGCGTTGGGGAGCAGGTAGACCTTTTTTCTCTCGACCCACGGTACGGTTAGTAAAAAAATATACTTAATTTATTGTTGGCGGCTGTTTTTGAACGGTAGTTTGGTTGGATAGTTGGTTTAAAGTCATTTTGTCATTTTCAGTCGGTATAATAAAACAATTTAAAATAAGGGCCACGTGTGGTGTGGCATAAAAGTATACTGCGAAAGATCCTGTTAAAACAATTTTTCTAGAGTTCGAAAAATAGTGGTTTATTACGAAGTTGGTACACAGGTAGACAGCCAACGTGATGGCAAGCGATTAACATCACCTCTGAACACTTGTAACAACAGAGGTGCCACAAATGCGTTGCTGTTCTCTTAAGAGAGACTGCCGGAGGCTCACTGATACCGGAACACAATTCAAGATTATTATGACGGCATACTTTAGACCAGTAGTGGTAGCCATCCAGACGGGAAAATTCCCTACCACCCAACTGTAAGTTGTTTTGTCACCTCTTACGACGGGCTGCCCGGCTAGAATATCTGCAGCTATTCTATACAATTCTATTCTATGCAACTATAACAACTAAGAATAAGATAGCAGTTATGGCACAGGAGAAGAGAAGAGAAGGAAAATGTAATTGAGGGATCAGACAGGAGGAACGTGTTCGAGGGGATGGAATAGGAAGAGATGTCAGGGAACACGAAATAGAGGAAAGCAATAAAGTCGGCCATCAGAACTCTCACTCATCGTACGAAATATCATTACCTCAAACGTAACCGTTTCACTTCTGATATATTGCTGAAAAATCTTCAATTTACAAAATATTAAACTTCTGAACACCTTGTACATAGAACAAAAAAGTGAACACTGAATAATATGCAGTTACGAAATCACTTACAAATTTTCTTCTAAAATCGAGTAAACTATACAGGATGTAGAATGAAAATAGCTTCCGTTTAATAACAAACGCTGCGCGCGCGCAAGGATCGCGCGTCCTAAACAAACACCGATTTCCATTAATGTCGAACTGTGAGACGGACAGGCGGACGTATAGCCGTATATATTTATTGATTTATTGATCGTAAGAAGAAATCTCGACGGTCGTTTATACACGAAAAGCCGACCCGAATGTTTTGGTGATGCCCGAACAGAGAAATGTTTGGACGTGTTTATGATCCAATGGATATAAATATTTTTTTCTTGCGTGTTCCGTTAATGATTTTTATGTGTTTACACTAGAATATTTTATTCAAATACACGATGTGGAATTTTTATTCGAAATGTTTATGGCTAATGTAATGTTTATTTTTTAATGCATTTTAGTTGGAAATATGTTTATAATGTATTGTACGAAATATATACGCGTTGTGTTAATTAGTAATAAAACTAATAATTTGGATTTCACTGGAGTTGAAATAATTACAAATTATTAGTTTTCCTTTTTACATTAAGTTAGTAGCAGTCTCAGCAGTCAGATCTCTTAATACTTTTGCCATGGAAAACTCATACCTGTGTGCATACTTGTACTGCCTTTTTCCCGCATATTTTACAAAAATATGTTTCAAACCATAAATATCTCACGACTATGTGCCGGCCTACATACTGTTTTTGGAAAAAAGGGCAATATGATAGCCAGGCACGACTAAGGCGGATTGATCAGCGTCACATATTACAATGATTTTTTTTTATTATAAGCACGTGATTGATTATTGTAATAAAATATAAATATTAAATCTCTATGTCGGTATGTAAACCCTGCATATTAGAATAGGATACGAGTAACGCAGCGAATAAGCTACCGAAACTAATGTATTTCAGAAACATATACAAATAACAAACCTACGTATATTAAGAAAAAATATTTATTTATTATACATTCAGTTTGAAAAAATCCTAAAGGTGTGTCAATGCCATCCTTGTTCCCACACGACTCGCTAAGCAGATGCACATGCCATCTCAACGGGATACCTGCATCCACCCACTATCTATCCTTTTACTACTATCTCTGTCTCTATCTCTCTTTAACAACATTCTATAAAAAAGAGAAAGATAAAAAATCTATCTCTACAAATTACTTTACGACCGTAAGTTGTACTGCATTACGATGCTGGATACTATTTTGGTAACGAGTATTCATTTATAATGAATGCTGTATAAAAAGTTTTTAATAAATTGGGGGATTAAAAAAAGAAACTTAGTTGTTTATGGTCTTGGTCGGTTTAGAAATGTGGTAACTCCGAAAATTTACTTTTAGATTTGTGATAAACTAGATAATGTAGCGTAAGTAGTTCTTATTCAAACAAAACCAGTTGTACGGTCGGGATAAAAATTTATTTTGAACTAATTGGTAGGTTTGGATGTAGAAACTCATTTTGGAAAATTGGTTTATAGAGATCTTAAAGACGAAACAAACTTATTTTATAATGAACTAAGATATGCCCGCGACTTCGTCCACGCGTCATATGAAATTCCCGCGGGTTTCCCGTGGTATTCCCGGGACAAAAAGTTTAAAGAGTCTTTTAAAATAATTTAAGTTTCGTTTTAATAAAAACTGAGTCGGAATGAGCTACTTTTTATGCACCCGAACCAGCTCAAACCGGTTCCGGGAACATTCCCGTGGGTATCAAATAAAAAGTATCGCACATTAATTACATAAAATTTGCTATCGACTACTGAAAAATTACGTTTGAATTTTACTTTTTTAAGATCTGGCGACATTAAATCACTCCCATGCATAAACATTCTCGAGGGATTCTCAGGATAAATGTTAGCGCAGATTTTAGTCTAAGAATTTGCTCTTAATCAGTGCAAAACTCAACGAAATGGGCTTAATGGTTTTTACGTAAATCCCGAACAAACAGACAGACAAGAAATCTAAACAAATTGCATCATCCTCTTCATAGTTCACATAGTGTATGCCAGTTTTTTTAAAATATATAGTTCAATATTTAGAATTTTAAAATATAATAGATATAGACATGTTATAAATGATTACGTTTTATTTTCCGTCCCCTTTTATTGCCAACGTCGTATCTGGAAAATAAAAAAACTCAACGAAGTTTTATGTAATGTCTTGGACAGACCAGCCAAACTTGTTCATCATAAAGGCTTTATTCTCATAACAGGGGTATCAACCTGTTTATTAACATCGGACAAGAAAAGTATCGATTGTATGTAAAACGAGCTATGTTAGCAGTCCATAAACTTTATTGTAACGAGGTGGCTCATAATAAGGACTGCGCTTGCGCATGCCTGCGGGTAGAGCACACGGTTCATGTCTACAGGTTAATGTGTTCTTATTTTCAAGCTTTATAACATTAACAAAGAAAAGGGTTTATTCACACGGAAGTGACGTGTCTTTTACAAAATATGGTTTTATTCTAAAACAAGTTAAAAAAAACAAGTTGTTATGCGCGAATTGGATGCGCAGATAACTTTCTATATAAAATAAGCAAGGATGATATTAAAAATCCTATTCACTCCAATTTTAAACCTATGCATAGATAATCACAACAGTTACGAGTCGGCTCTTACATTCACCCGCCGCTATCACTGTACGGGCACGCTGACCGCCCAATATGTATTATAATTTTTAACAGAAACAAAACCGACTTCATACCAAAAAGACAACATAAATATTTTCTTAATTTGTTTATTGGCTTTATCAGAATTCGTCTCACGAAATAAGTCACGCAGCACGGCGCTGCGATCGCACAGCTGAATATTATTACAAAGATAAAATAAGTTTAGAAAGATTCCGATTTAACAGTATTAGTAAATAGGATAATAATTCAATATAACATTTACATTAAAACATTAGATAAAACCAACACAACTGCGTGGCTGGGCGATCTGTTATAATTCGTTCCTATTTTTGCCGCGGGTCTTGTATCATGAGATGGTGAAGCGCGCTCTGCTAGACTCCATACTTGTATGACATATATGTCAAATGCGTTGACGTTACAGGCTCTGCAGACAAGTATACAAGCGCTAAACGAATAGAATGAAAATGTTATTGAATTAAATGAAATTGTGAAGTTAGTAAATATTGTAAAGTTTGAAGTGGAGATCGCTTGGGGCGAGAAGACCGCCCATTGTACTTTAATGTATTATTACTAATATTATAAAGAGGTAAAGTTTGTGAATTTGTGACGTTGGGAGTAATATCTGGATCTACTAAACTTGTTTTGAAAATTCTTTCACCGGCGGAAAGTTACATTATTCCTGAGTGACATAGAGTATACTTAATTGTGATTAATAATAAGTATTTTTTATTTTTTTACTGATGCCCAACAAGTTGGGCAATAAAATTATAGATTAATTAATGTATGGGACATGACATAATAGTTAACTTAGCGTAAAAATATGTAATTCCCATACATTTTCTAATCTATTCGTTTAACGCTATTGCCACTTGTATACATATAGGTAAGGGCCTGTAACGTCAGTTTATAATAATGCTCAAATTAAAAAAATGGATAGTAAAATGTAGAAACCCGTCATAATCGGTTTCACTGCCACCTACCGTTCCGTTCACATAAATTTATTCCATTTCCAGTGCCCAGGCCGATTGGATTTTTATCTCGCTCTTAACTCGACACATAAACTTCGCGCCGATGTGACATTTTATAAATTAGCCTTTTTAAATTGTTATGAGATTCGATACCTTATAACAGTAATTTAGGCATTATTGATTGACTACAGTTATTATCCAGTCGCGGTGGAATTTTTATTGCTTGATCGTTTATTTAAATCGTGGCATGTTTGGATTTGTTTTTTTTGTATCACAAACTTGACAGACGACGTTGTAAATTTTATTTGATTTTTTATTGCTTTTTTATCGCATCCGATCTTATAGAAACCTGTAGGCGTATACGTAATGGTCTTTAAGATATTTTATCTAAACATGATTAGGTTTGATGCATTTTTAAAAGTTGGTTAGCTTTCCTTTAAGCTATATTTAGCAGCTATTGCGAACTACGTTGTCAGGCATTTATAGTCCACTGCTGGACGTAGGCCTCCCAAGACGGCGACACTCATCCCTGTCCTCTGTTTTCCTCATCCAGCGCCTACCGGGGACCTTGCACAGGACGTCGGACCATCGGGCTGGAGGGCGTCCAACACTACGTTTACCGAGACGCGGTCTCTACTCCAGGACTCGTCCGCTCCAACGGCCATCGGTCCTGCGGCAGATGTGATCGGTCCACTGCCACTTCAACTTGCTAATTTTGCGAGCTATGTCGGCTACCTTGGTTCTCTTACGGATATCCTCATTTCTAATTTTATCCATAAGGGAAACACGCAACATAGCTCGCTCCATAGCCCGTTGAGTGACTTGGAACTTGTGAACCAATCTGCCGTCAGTGTCCATGTCTCGGCCCCGTAGGTCAGGACGAATTGCGAACTACGGAATTGATTAATTAGAGTCAGATTTCTTGACCCCAATTCGTTTGGATATCTACATCGAATTGAGAAACGCGATTTAATTTTTATATTTCATTATCTTTCGCCTTAAGACAGTTGCAGTCTATTGCTGGACGTAGGCCTTCCTAAATGCACGCTACACATTTCACTCTTCAAAAGTTCTCATCCAACGCCTTCCGACGACCTTACACTAGACATCAGTCCATCGAGCTGAAGGGCGGCCGAAATCACGCTTAACCGCTCCAGGACTCGTCTGCTCCATCGACCACCAGACATGACCGGCCCTGCTTTATACACTTTAACTTTTTAATTTTACGTGTTTTGTTACTTGTCATAAAATTTAATTACAATCTTTATATACATAATAATATTGCTTATAAATAAATGTGTAAGAATTTTTATAATTGTGTTATAAACATAAATGTAGTAAACCACATATAACGTTAAAATGGTAAAAATATATAAATAATTATATATTATGTACCACCCTTAAAGATAAAAAACTGTTGCTTAAAGTAGTAATCATTGATTTGTCTATTAAACAAGGTTATGCATTGATGTCTATGTTGAGTTAGAGTAAGTTTGAAAGCGTCTTTAAGAACCATAAAGAAGCCTTCAAACTTACTCTAACTCTCTATGAATAAGACCGTTAAGTAATGTTTGACGTCCGGGCATTGCAGAGTTGAACTGCCCAGTAAACAAAAGAAAGGAACAAAGAAAAGTATTTTATTTAGGACAAGAACAAAGAATAAAAATAATAAGAAGAATAAAAAAATAAATAAGTAAGTCCTAAATTGCACCTATTCTCAACATAATGCTAGACAACAAGCTGCGACTAGCGCTGTTCTTCCGCCTAGGACCAGAAAGTCCACCTTTACATTATTAAAGAGTTTTTTTTTAATAATTAATATAAAATAAAATAATTTATGAATTATGATTAGATTAGTATTAATTACAATAAAATCCCCCTATAATGGGAGGCCCGAGCCCAGCAGTGGGACATTTATGGGCTGATATTGACAATAAAATCCCCGCAATTTTATACTTTTTTAAAGTGGTTTTCTCAAATAGATATTAAGTCTTTGATTGCTTATTCATCTGTTGATCAATTTATTTTATGATATTTTATTTATAATAATTTTATAGTACCTTTATGTTTTATAAGTAAAATATTTTATTGGTTCTGGTTCAAATATTATTATTTTTATGATAATTATGGTAAGTGAGTCAGTGGTCATTATAGTAATAGTACGTACAGGTGTATCTTTATAGTTTTTAATCTCTTGATCCGGCTTCCCTTTTTGAATTATTCACCCTTGGCTAACACTAGCATGGATTGGTTGGATAATAAGGTAATGCTTTATTCCTAAAAGACGCATCCCAGTCAATTTATAGGCAGGTAATGATTTTAATAGTTTCTACCGAATTTCAATTAACAATAGCGTGTAAAGAGCACTCATCTTGAAATAATACGTATTAAATTTGATGTTCGTAACGAATTGTAATATTTAAAGCCTTCCCCGTTACGAACAATCCGAAATGTTGTTGAAACTTTGATCGAAATTTAATTGATAAATATTGTATGCTTTACTTGTTCGCTTTTTTAGTAGTTTCGGTTATTTACCATTATCGTTAAATCCCGGTGCGCTACCTTACTCTTTCATCTCTATATTGCTTGGACTTCATCATCAATTATGCTATTTTACTGCTTCATCTGGGATATTGTTGTAGTTGTTAACCGTTTTACGTAGATGTAGCGATGTGTTTAATGCGTTATTTGTGATACGATATTGTTATTTATTGGTAATGACGTTAAATATGGACAGATAACGTAAGCATATTTGAATATAAACTAATGTAGCTATTCGAACGGAGTTATTTTTAACGCTATAAATAAGACTTGCGCACTTGGCCACATTTAATAACTTGTAGCAGCGAGAGGTAGAGGTTAAATGATACTTCATGTGGCAGAGAGTAGTATTCACTGTCGAGTGCTGATGTGAACTGAAGTAATTTATTTTGGAAACGGTAACTTTTATACAAATATTAACAAGTCGTACAGCTTGTACAATATATAACACAATGTGAGAGCAGGACGGATGATGTGTGAGCAAGACAAAGCAACTATTAATAAGTGCGCTCCCGCGTTGCACTAGCCAGTTCAAGCCCCGGTAAAGTTGTGAGGTCTTTGGACCAAGAACATAAAGTCAAGTCAAATAAAAAAAAGCGCTAACCAGTAGTTCGTTGTCCGCTGCAATGACTAGATGTATACAGCAGTCATAAACTATAAATTATCACAGGTGAAGCCCGAGCATTACACTATTCGAACATTTCGGCTACGTTTCACAAGAGACTGAAAACGATCATGTTCGCGATTGCGATTTTTCCTGTTCAACTTACTTGCCGGCGTCACAATCGTAAATGCAAATGGAACGGTTATTCGATCCACCTCTTGACATGGATCATCATCAAATCATGCCGTCATTAGAGACGTTCTCGCGACGATTATAACGGCCGCGGTTGCCTTGTGGACGGTAGACACAACATGTCAATCTTCACGACGTCAATGCAACATTTCAATTTATTTGCAAACAAGTTGCATTTCATTTCATTAATCAGGCTGAGGATAAAGTATAGGCTTACTTTCATATTTAAAAGTATTTTGCATCATCGAACTAATAAAAACAACATAGAACTTCTGTGCAGCTAGAAAATGAAGGAGGAATGTAAACAAATTAGTCAGAAACATGCACAAACGATAACATCTGTCTAGCCGTGTATGTCACAACATATTCGGTCCCTGTTGTGACAGCTGTCAGCCGCCATGTTTGATATCCAATGCAACTGTCAATTCTGATTATGATTGAATTTTAATGTAGCATGCTCTAAAACTCCTTTAGCGTAAGTAAATGTTAAGCAATATATTAATTTTATATTAATCATTTCAAAGATTTTTGTAACTAAAGAATGAATTCACTTTTAATTTTATTTAAATTTATATCTGTTTTTGTTTATATAAAAATAGGATCTAGTTAAGTAGGTCAATTCATAATATTTGTATATTCATTATTGTTTAGTTCTAATCAGTTCATATCTCTAATATGTATACATGTACCTGTTGTTTATAATGTCTTTAAATTGTTAGTAATAAATATACAAATATACCAAAAACCCAGATGTTATTTCAATTATTTGTTGCTTTCATTTATTTTAAATAATAAAACGTAAAAAATCGAGAAGCGTACTAATTATGTACGAGGTACTCTACTAGGCAACCTGTATCATAACAAACAGAACTAAATTTATACCACTTATAGTTTTATTTCATTAATTCAATTCTATACTATTTGAATTCTAAAATACTTATTGCAAATTCTATGGCGTGCCTCTTAATGTTGTCTTGTATTAATTTGTTGTACGTGACATGACCGTGCATGGCCTTATGTTTCTTGCTTTCCCATTTTGGATAATTGCCTGGTTCAGCAGATATCTAGGAAAACATGTTAATTTGTACAGAAAGCGCATATTCTCACATGAAATAGATTTTCCATTACTAACAAGTAACACTAATGGATAGTAGCCATATTTTTTATACAATATTATATATACACTTTTTTTTATAAATCAGATGCCTAGTGGCTTACGAAACCGCGTCTCATCCTAAAGACGTGGGTTCGAATGCTGGCCAATTAGCAAGTCATGCTTAGTCAATTTTTCAGATCTAATGTTTATGTTATAACGTTTACCGCAGACTGAAACTAAAGTAAAACATTGTGAGGACACATGATCTGTAAAATCCGCCAATCCTCTTTGAACAAACGCAACAAAGGGATGTTTATGAACTGATATTATTTTCCTACTAAGTATAAAAATATATTCGTATGAATGAAAACAATATAGTCTTTCTTCATTGTTGACCATCTATTGGGTCAATGACCTAGCTTCAATAGGCTTTAACTATTACCTTTAATTTCATTTCTTAAAACTCATATCCATTTCGTAAGATTTAAATCTTGTCACATTTAACCGAACAGCACAAAGCACTATAAGTCATAACGTATACGGTTATTAACATTTAAATAGGCAATAAATCACCTATCTAATTTCGTTAGGCAAAAAAACCATCACGAGCTCTATAAGAGATTGTTAGGAAAGTTCGTGGTCTCGTCTCGAAGTGATAAAACATTACGATAATAATCAAAATACTGTGGAGAGTGGCGGCCGTTTTGAACTCTATTTTGCATCGATGAGCCGGCACCTTCAAAGAGTTAATAAGGCCCACCTATACGGCCTGCGTGATGGAAGTAATATCTAACTATACGCTTTCGAACGTGGAGCGTTAAAATGTTACATCTTTAACACTTTTTGTTTGAAGTACCGGAAATGTTGTGCTTGTAAATTAAGGTACTGCTTCTAGGCAGCCTTCTGGGCACTTTACTCATAGAAGACAATGACTTAGCCTCAGTATTCTACTTATAATGTTAAGAATTAATTTAAATTTAAATATAAGGTGTATTTTTCCTAGTCAGATCTTTCTATATTACATCCTACATACATTACACACATACACAAACACATATATATACATTATTTATAGAGCAGTTATTTTCCAACAAAAATTTGTATTGCGCATTTTGTACAAGTCATTTATTCTCGAGTTATAAAATTCATAAATAAAAATGAAATATGTCTTAAAATAATCAAAATTAAATCCTTAATATCTTTCAAATGGTGAGGTTTACGGAAAAAATATAAGATACCTTTTTTGTGGAGCATTAGAATTCCTAAAAAATTCTCTCGGAACATTTTCTGTTCAATCGATAAATGATGAGGTATGATTATTTCCTATTGGATTGAGAAAAAAATACAAAACTGCGATGCGGAGGATCTTCCTATTAAAATTAAGAGCTCATGCTTGGTGAGAATTTTTTTAAGGTGTCTAGCAACCCATTTTTCCGTGTCACTTGTAAAAAAAAAAAGATTTTTTTGACCAACCCTAATATATATATATATATATATATATATATATAACGAAAAATATATATATATATATATATATATATATATAATATAATATATATATATATATATATATGTATATATTGTTTCGTTGTTTTATAAAAAGGTTACATATAGGAAGCTACGTGGAAATCTCAGATTTGTTTACGCAGGTCTTATTTAATTAAACTACGTTTTAATGGATTTAAGCGCGTTAATTTATTTGGAGGAAGACAAAGATGTCAAGTGTCAATGAGTAGTAAAATTTGATTTAGCCTACCGCCAACTTTATATTTTTTTCTTATTGCAGGTCTTATGGTCCAATAGACGGATTCTCATACGCTATTTGTTATTGCTCAGTTTTTTGAGCTTACTTTTAAGTGGCTATAAAGTCCATAAAATTAAACATGGACGAAATCCCGAATTTACCATAATCTTTGCGTTAAATCTCAGCTGCGTTGGGAGCATTCGTTGCATAGCACAGAATTAGTTTTCTAACTTTTTCATCTCCAGTTCGCGCTGTTTTTCTTAACCTTACCAAGGCAGCCAGAGGTGGAATAGCTAACTAAACATTTGCTCCCTACATAACTAACGTGGCGGCACCAGCGTGGGCTATTATCTTGGATATGAAAATTATCGAAGACAGTATTCCTGTAATTCCAGCTAACAACCGCAGCATAACCATTTCGTTGATACGCAACTCTTGCTTATGACTCTCGGTTAAATGCTTCATATTTTATCTCTAAATCCATCTATGATTAAATAATCACAACAAACAAGTGCGGCGCGGGCGCATCGACTATTCGAATTTAGAAAGCCGTGACCGAGTTATCCCTAATCGATAATCGATTTATGTGAAAAAATTACTAGCGCTTTTCATCAATATTTATAAATTACACAGTTTTGTTTGAGCGAAAAAGTAAACAAAATATCTCATTGATTCTATCGGTGATCTCACGAACGTTCAGTATATTATTATTGGAATAACAATTTGTTATAGAATTTCTTAATATTTTTACGAAGTGGATTTTACTTTAGCTTTTATAACAAAAACGACCTACTTAAAAATTACAAAAGTTTAATAAAACTACGTTTTAACTGGTTTTAAGCGCGGTAATTTATTTGATTTTTGTTATTCCTACGTTTCACGTGATCGAAGTCAAAGATGTCATGTGTCAACGAGTATTGTAAAAGTTTTATTAGCCTACCGCCAACTTGTTCATTTTAATTTTGTTTATGGTTATTATGTACTCTATCTTTTTTGTTGTTGCTTTTTTATGTATGTTCGCCGATTACTCCGTGATTTATGATCCGATTTACGTGATTCTTTTTTGTTCGACGCGGAATAGCTGCCATGTAGTCCCCTAAAAATTTGACATAGTTTGGCCCACTAGTTTTTATTTTACGAACATTTTTTTGTTCCCGTTTCTTGGGACCTATATTTTTTAAGAAGCGCGGCACCATTCGTAGTTCCACCCATACATAGCTAGACACTAAAAAGTAACAAATAAAAAATAAAAACTTCGTTTAAAAAAACCGACTTCAAAAATTAAATGTATAAAATAACTTATTTCTAAAGCTATTATAATTAATATATATTATCTAAAACATCTTGAAGTCGGTGCAAAGTAAAACATAAAAATTACTATATTTTGAAAATTACTAAGCACGGACTTTAAGATGTTTTAGATAATATATATTAATTATAATAGCTTTAGACATAAGTTATTATATACATTTTAGTTTTTGAATTCGGTTTTTTTAAACGAAGTTTTTATTTTTTTAGTGGATAAAATTGTTATACCTAGTATTCTTTTCCCCGGTATAAATAATAAAGCTTAAAGTTCGATTTTATGTTTGGTAATTAGTTAGGAAAAATATCAAAGATTAGCGCCAATATCCCTATAAATCAGGTTTAAGACAAGCGCGACCGAATTACCATATTTGATTGGAAACTAAAAGCCTCCTATTGAGTGGAAAATTGACTGCCAATTTAAATTTCTGCCCGTAAGCACTTCATTGCATTCTACATTGCCTGTTAAGAGCCCACTCTATCTAATTGTGTTGATGTATATGACTAAATATTACAAGCTATAATATTTATACAAAAGAAACTGGAACTCGAAAATCTCGAACGTAAAAGTGTATAAGATTTTTGAAAAAATTTTGAGAAATTGCCTCATTATTTTTTCATTGTATTAAAAATATTTTTCTACTTAATAGTGTATACAATAACGTTAACTGAAAAATAAACTGTGATAATTTTTCAACTGGTTAATAATAGCTTTTAAAAGATAGAGCACTTTTAAATAGCATTTGTTATTTGTGTCTGCAGTTAATTTTTTTCTAGTGTTAGTATTTTCTTATTTTTTTGCGGCTGAATTATGTGTACTTAATTCATAGAAAAGTGGCCGAAACGGAGAAATAAAAGTCAAATAAAAAGTCACATTTAAAACCGTTAAAACGTAGTTTCAATTTTATTTTAGTATCATTAGATGTTGGAGTTGACAGCACTGGCGTATTAATTCTTGCATTCCGTGCATATAGTGCGTAGGGTGCATTCTTAAGCAATAAGTATTTAAATACTTAACGAACGTTTATTCTAGAATAACTAATTGCTTAATGACGGTTAACTTGAAAGATCAAGAAATCTTTGATTGGATTTTATCGTTAAAGAGAATCGAGTCGATTTTAAACCTACATTACATTTAAATGTTTAGGACAATAACTTAATAAAATATTTAACTAGTATTTAATGTTTTTTTCATCTAAAACTACCACCTAACCTAATCAACAATATTCTTGCCTCGGGTTGTCTGGAAGAGATCGCTTTATAGCGATAAGACCGCCTTTTGTACACAATTAAAATAATACTAGTTCGAAAGTTTTCTGTAATGGTGTACATTAAGGTGTTATCTATCTAATTTGCTGACTCTTTTCAAAAAGAGAAGTCCGCTTGAAGATATGGCACCGCGGGGGAAGCGCGGGGAGGCGTATGGGATTCGCTATATCGGGATGGTACTAGAACCCCCACAAAAGTCAGGGATATCCACGTAAACCCTTGGCCGTTCTTCTAGGGTTCTCTTGTCCGGGTTGTGGGCTCGCTGGCGCATATACCTCTAGGCCAGACTGAGTTTATTTGTACTCTAGGACCTGACTTCAGACTCACCTGAATACGAATAACAACGTAGAATATAAAGATTGAAATGTTCAAACACGGATTATAAATTGAGGTGAAAAACACTTAACATTTAAGTAATAACAATAATAAGTTACAAAAAAAATAACAAGCATATGAAATATGGACCTTATAGGTTCACATTTTTAATTATTCCTAATCGGTCCATCTACAACATACCCTCGACAGCTTGTTAAACTCGAAATTCGTTTTTCAAATGTTGAGTGACAGACGGCCGATGTGTGCCCTGCGCAGGAGTTCTCGACGAACACGCCATTTCTCTAAGTAGGGTGAGCATGCGTTTCTACATATTTTGTTCTTATTTCGGCACCGTATTTTTTTATACCAATCCAAGTACAATGTTACACATACTTATCGTACAAAATAAGGTTCTTTATAAATCCGTATTTATATAAAACAGCGGTGAATTTACACGTTTCCCGCCAGTATTCAATATTATTAAACTATTCAAATTTTGCCGCCCCTACAGACCTATAATTCGTTATTCTAGTTTAAAAATATGTTAATTTAAAAAATGTATCTATATACACTATCCTAATTGCATCAACAACTTCCCGTGAAAATTCTAATCTGAACATGTTGTATTATTTCTGTGAAACTAATATCATTTTGTCATATACATATAAATCTTTTGATTTATGTAACGTATAAAAACCAGCTGGTTAATCATGATAATCATCAAATCTAATAACAGTTTTATAGTTTTGCATGTTCTTATTTTTTCCGAAACGGCCTTCTTTAAAACAATTATCCTAAAAATTGGTAAGTATATACCTACTTACTATAGAGATTAACATAAGATAAAAAATAAAAATGAAAATACAACAGTTTTCGCGGTATATGGAAACAAAATGTATACAAATGACTGTTGTATAAGCGGTATTCAGTGTCTAGTTTATTTATATGATCTATCTATTACAATTATGTATATAATACTCATAGTAATGACATATTTTATTTATTATGGGCTTCACCTAAGATAACGTTATAGTCATTTATAGTTATTAACTGTGCCAAATGCCTCTGAATAGTATGATTATCGAATAGCAAATATAATAGCAATAAATATCTGTCAAAATGTAAAATGCTTAGCAATTAATAACATTATCACGTCACAAATAACGCTTTAAAGCCATCGCTTCGTCTGTCTGAAACGGTTAACAACAATAAAATTATCTCAGGTGAAGCAGTAGCATTCGTCTAGGACTAAAAATTTTGAAGGTGGTTACTGCACTAATCTGTATCTCCGATCGGAAGATTTGAGCAAATAAATGAAAACTTTTTAAACCTTTTACACAGAAGTCAGTAAAATGTTCAAAACGTGGTTACCCTAGTTTGTATTAATCATTTTGATAAATAAACTTGATAGGTATGTAAGGAACGAACCTTAAAAACTCAGCAGGGGTTACATTTGAATTTTTAATCTAATAGATGTTATAAACGACCGGTGCTACGAGTGAAAAATGTTGGACGTTCCTTCAATTATCTAAGAACATTTGTAGTTATTATTCTATAAGTACCTATAAATCATATCTTTCTGGGTTGCGCCCATTTATAATACGATTCCACTGTATCCTTCTATATAAGCGACATAAGCGCTTAAGGAATAGAAGAGAAAACGTTTGGGAATGACATAGCGTAACTAAATATGTCCTTACCATACATTTTCTATTCTATTAGTTTAGCACTAATGCCGCTTGTTTAAACTGACAGGGCGTGAGGAAATATTATTGCCTTAAATTTAAAAAAAAAAACATGAATTTGATTGGAATCTATGCTAACATTGAAGCATTTGTTTGTTTGCTTAAATAAAATCATAAATGCAAATATTTAATTAAAAAATGATATTTATATGAAGCCTAATGGTAAATGACCTAAACACAAAACGAGAGACCTAACGTAAAAGTCCTTAAATTTCTTGTCTGTCACTCTTTGAAACATTGTCTCGTATAGACTCGAAAACAGCAGAACAGATTACAATAAATATTTTAGGGATTAAAACTGGTATATTTGATATAACGGCCATAAGAATCCGCGCTAACAAAGTTTCTGACGGGCACGGTTAGCTTACAACGTAGGCCCTACTGCTGGGTATGGTCTTTTTATATATTGGGAAACGTATCTAGGCGTTTTTTGACACTTCTTTTTTGGGGGCACGCTCATTGTCTATGACATTGTCTTTGGATAATTCTGACGTGTTAAAAAAACATTTTTTTGGGTTGATTTTTTTTCAAGTTCTTTCATTTTTCAGTTTTTGTGGCAATTTTTCGATATTTTTGAAAAATCCTATAAGGGCACTGCGTGCCTTCACGTGCCCCCACAAAAAAAGCTCTGAGTATCTATCTATGTGTGCTGGTTCAAGATATGTGAAGATATAATCACTATATTCTTAGTTATTAAGAAATAGGTAATGTCAAAATAATAACATATTATGTGATAATGTTAAAAAAAAATCTCTTTTATCATGCACCATAAAATTATTGTAACATTATTAGAAAATAGATAAATTTATAATACATCTGTAGGATACCGCTTTATATTTTGTTAGGCAAAACAACTTCGATTTCCTCTTGTGCAAGAGAGTTTTAATAAAATACATTATTTATCTAAATATACTATCACATAAAACTCGCGTGTAACATACTTTATAGCCGCGATTAGGACTCGGTTACCGAAAACCAATTTGAATAAATTTCAAAAAAGGCATTTACGAGAATACCACGTACCGGTGCAGCATCTTCAAACCACTTTCAACCGTCCGTTTCGACTTAAAGGCTTATATCCGAAAAACGACAAAAAACATGCGCCTGAGTCATTCTCGTTAGGCAGATGAGCTGTGTCAGCGCGTCAATCACAACAGACCATGTTTGTTTATTTTAATTACAATCTTATCTCAATAATAATAGATTTTATTATTCGAAGCGTGATTATAGCACTTATGACGTTTCGTCTCGCGCCACTTTGTCTTGTTAGTGGACTTATTGTCAGAGGTGGCGTAGTCTCTTCTTGTCTGTCGCTTGCGTTCGGAGGTATAAAAGTAATTCTATCTCTGTCTAGTCGTTACGGCAAGGTCGGCTCGTTAAAAGCTCTTAACGAGAAGCGAAGGAAAAGCATGAGCCTTCCTGTCATTCTCAAACTTTTTATTTAATTTATCGATTTAAATTTATATTTTGTCTATAAATCGACATTTAAATAACGTCACTTGCTTTGTAGTATCATAAAAATGACTTCTTGCGTTGGTAAAATATAATATATTTTTTTAGAGCTATTGGAGCATATATTATTTAGAGATTGGAAAAAAAATGCTATTCATATTAAAAATTTATAATATACTAGCGCAAATTCAAGCTTATTAAATCTATACACTACGTAATATTATAATGAAGTATATAAATATAGGTAAAAGGTACTTTATTTGGACATTAACGGTGTTATTCATATCAAGTTAGAGTAAGTTTGTAGACTTCTTTACAGTTCTTAGGGAAACCCACAACTTACTTTAACTCAATATGAGGCTCTTATATTTTTTGATTACTAATTTATATGACATATTTCTAGCAATTACTTGATCCCAAGAAATTATTATCCAATTTTACAGCTTTTTTAACAATATATTTTGTTATTTTGTAACGAGAATATATTACTGAATGATATGAAAGTGATAAATGTTAAATTAGAATAGATAATAAATTTTAAATTAAAACTTGACAAGTTTATAATTTCAGGGTGTTAAGGCATAATCCGCTTATGTCTCGTTCACACCTGTATGCTATACATATCTCTATCTCATTCTTGCTCTATTTTTGTTTCACTTAACTACAGACACCATGAAATTATAGGATTTAGGATTTATTAAAGGATATCTTTGTAATAGATAATTATTAATTCTTCCGGATTTAAAATTATTCTGTACTCGCTTATTATAAATAATTAAAGCATACATAAATATAATATGTTGACGTACAAAATAAAAAAAATATATATTAATCTTTATTAACAGAAATATTATATTCTGAATACATCTACAATAAATATATTCTGGTTATTTTTATAACATCTAAAGCATGTAAGAAATATTTTATAATAATTCCAAATGATCGTGAGCCGTAATTGTACTATTATCCCCGCAAATTATTAATGCGCTGGAACCTTGTCAAATTAACATTCACGTGACGTCATCAGGAACTAGATATGTACGCGTACTCGCCGGCTAGTGATGCTTATGGTACTGAGTGTTCGGTTATGGTTACGTCACCAAAATGGCGGCCAGGCGTATTACCAATTTGCGGGGATTATATAGTCAACAATTTATAAAAAAATCCTAGCATAGAGCAAACATTAGTTAAACCCTACAATAATATGAACTTTTGGTCACAGCAGCTCACTTGTTTATTATGTCGAAGGCAATGCTCCCTCGCCGGTCGAGTCAGAACAAAATAAGAAACGAAGGAAAAAGTGGTTATACTTTGAAAATGGTTCCAACGATTGCCTCGTTACTGGATCGCGATCGATTCTTAGCAACGTAAGTGTGTCGATTTCATGTACTTGTTAATATAAGCTTCTTAGACTTAAATTACTTGAGGTTTTAAGCAGCCTCTTTATTAATACTAAAAAATATTGTGTGTAATACTTTCGTAATTGAATTAAAACTGCCTTTAGGTGATCTTCTCTATTAATAAAATTAAAATATTAGTTTACCGTATCAAAATAAATACAAAGATTTAAACTGAAAATTTATATTTATAAATAAACATTATAGTCTTTTTCTGTCAGTGTCAGAGAAACAGCTCGATATATTTCATTGAACGTTTCTTCAATTCAATTCACTAATCTTATTTATAAAGTCCGAGAAAAAAGTAACAGACACAGTTTTAAATAAAAGTATAGGAAGGGAATGGAACTCATTGCCGGAGTCTGTTTTTCCCGAAACCTAAAAAGTTCCTTTGATTTAAGTTGAGTATATACAGATAAGAGCTAAACTTAATTTCAAACCTTTTAAGTTTCATTAAGCTATTGCATAGCTTTTATCGCGGGCTTTGAGCGCGGCGACTGAATCAAGAAATTCCGTAACGAAAATAAAACCTAACACCACCCAACCCACTCCGCCTACCATGTAGCTCGGCCGAGCGTTCACTTAACGTGTATGTATATGGTACGACAGCATTTATTAATGAAGAAAGTGATGAAAAAAAAGTGAAATAAAATGAGTGATAGCTTAAAAATACTGCATAAATAAAAATAAATAATAATTATAATTGCATAAGTTGATAAAAAATGCAATAGCTTTTTAAATTGAAAATTTATACTAACGGGTAAATAAAGTTCAAATAAGAAATGTGTTTTATTTAAGTTACATAAGGTTGAATTTTATCTATTTATCTCTTTTTTGGTTACACTTTTCCTTTTCATCGAATATCGATCCACGACGATTTTAAAGAAATCTCACTTCAAAAACGTAAAAATGGTAAAATCAACAGTCTTTGCTTTTATTGTAACGCTATCGCTGTCTACACCACCGTATGCATTGCATCAAAAATGAGTTATAACAACATCACCAGAGCCATTATAACAATTTTCTTGATTGCCTCGCGTCGACGAAGCTATCAGTCAAACAGATAATCACCGTACAGAAAACAATCCGGAGAAATTAAGCAACGCATATACGAGCTTTAAAAACATCGTTTGCAGACTGTTGCCGCTATAAACCACTTAGAAAGCGCTTACATCCTATCTCGAAATTAGATTCTGTTATAGGGTTACCATATCAAATAATAAAAATGTCACATGTGTCTCTGACTTTACCGTAAATTTACTAACATTTTGTCCGACACAGTATGTGAAGGTAACGGTAAAGCATGGAAGAAGAATGCTAATCTTTTTCCATAGTAAAGCTAAGAAAATATTGACTAATATTTGTTTGTTTTCTTAGCTATATTATATAACACTAAAATTGTGGTGACCTATAAAGTGAAAGATGACGTTTGTTTGCTACTTAAATTTTACTATATTTGTTACATAAAATCTATTAAATCCAGCCATAACTTTATAAATTAATTCTGATAGCGTTTGGATCTGATCGAAGTTTGATTGTACACTGGCCAGAAAAGTAGAGGTTTCGAAATCAAATTTTCATATTTTCACATTATATAAATGTCGCTGTAATCGAAATAGATTTAGACAGTGTTAAAATCCTACCAATAATGTTTTCATTGATTACTTGTGTATCAAAAACTAAACTATCCTATAAATAAACCTAACTTAAAAATATATATACAATAGTGAAAAAAATACTACATTAAAGCCCGTCCAGCTCTACAGTGACCACTGTCGCTGGGCATTGTACCTAGAAGGCTGGCAGCATTACCTCGCTGGATACAGAAGCTAATCCTTTGAGCCAGGTAAGTTCCAGCCTTCTGTTATATCAACCAGACGTTTTTCAATATTTTGAAATAATTTGTTTAAATAATTGTTTTTCCCATATTTCTTAATAGAGCGTTAAAATTCCAGAACTTTTATGAAAATATCTATCGTTTGGTAACACTAATCTAGGACAACCTACGCCCTACTCCTTATACATCGTCGCCATTTAAATATGGTATAACTTCAAGTTGCGTGAACCCAACGTGTCGACCCTTTGAAATACCCTAAGTTGAATCTTCCAACAAAATTTGCCTTGTCATCTTTGGAGCGAAGAAATTGACTGCCATTGAATTCGGAATGTTACAAGCCCAAATCATGTCATTGTAGACGAAATTACGTCGGCAACTCAAGTGCTTTTAAAATGTGTCACTCAAACTTTATTAGATATTGATTGAATTTTAAATCGGCGCCTTTGTGTTTTTATTTGGTAAATAGGTAATTGTGAGGCAAATAGGCGTTCTTGGTCGTTTTTCAAGACTTATCGGGGTTTAAAACCAATTAAAATTTCTTACTTTGTATAGTACTAGTTATTTAATCGTTTTAAAAGAAGAAACCATAATCTTATAACGCATTATTTTGTATTTCTGTATCTTGGTAGACATAAGGCCAGTTTCGATATCTTGTTATTCATTGATGGTGCGTTCCTATATCTTACCGACTTTCCATTTGGCTTACTATCGTAATGTCAAAATTCGACCGATTGCTAATTGGCTAATAAAAGAGACAGCTAAAAGACAATCTATCATTTTTTGTTTAACTCTATAAGATATGGAAATGAATCGTACATAAAAAATTAAATAAAATTGCTGTTTTAAATCAATAGATTGTTATATTGGAAGAATCCCGGTTGTGGCCTCATATTTGGGTACAGCAATTTCACCATAAAATGGACCAGGATTCCAAAGTGGCTCCGGCCATCTCCAACCCGGAACAACCTTTAATTGTCTGCAGGGTCAGCCATCGTGAAATATAATAGGTATAGCAATTTTACTTAAATTTTGATCTTCATTTTGAAATCACAGACAGCAACTTAATTTATATATATTGGTATAGATTTTGAACTATAAAATTAGCTGCTAAGATACTACTAATGTGGAAAAATGTGTTGACATTTCAACAGAGCTTCCTTAATATCATAAACCATGCACTTTCGTTCAGATTTCGTCAGATAGTGAGGTGTAACGAACTCTAGTTTCCTCTATCAGTGTTTAATAGCGGATATCCTGTTGACAACCATCAAATATTTTATATTTTTCTCTATCTTTTGGCAACACGATCAAAGTGAAATTGTGAATATCAAAATAACTCTGATTGGACTTTCATGTTTGACAACACTTACTTGAAAGTTTGTAAGAGCATATATTAGAAATTTTAAGAGCTTTTATGTATGATTCAATTTAATATAATCTAAAATAACATGGTGGCTGTCATTATAGACAACTTATTAATGTATTTCATAAATGCCGCTTTGAAAGCATAATTGCGAAACAACGTATAATTTTTTCATTTGGTTGACGAACATAGGTACTTTGGATATTCTGGAGCTAAGGAAATATGCTTATATTATTAGTAATATACAACTGACCAATCTGGGGGCAAATCGCAGGACCCAAATCATAATACATAACGGAAAGTTGATTTACAAAATTTACCATGCCAAGCATCGAACCCGATATTTCTGCGTTCCATTGAGCTGGACCAGCAAAAGCTTAACCCTGTCAACCAGAGACCGTCAATAGCCTTAATATAAAAATAAGGTTTCTTCTAGTGAAAATAACTCATTGCAGAGACCAGAATGTAACTGTTCAAAAGCTCATCAGGTTCAAATTTAAACTCTAAACCCAGTGAGGCTTGCACCCGTTGACGATTGCGTCTCGAGGAATGACAGAGTTCGGCCTAAGCGCCCTTTGAGTTTCGTCGTTCTGGCCATCCTCTGACCGACCCAAGCTACAAGAATATTCAAATCAACGCAAAAGTCCGTTTTATCATGAACCTACTATCTGTGCAGGAATGGAGAAAAGATACAAATTCTTGCGGCCGGGTGGCTTTCACAAAAGTCTTTTGTCGCCTTAAGAGACCACAATAATTTGTATCCTTTCTCTATTCCTCAACAGATATGGGTTCCCATAGCGAGGTGGTAGGGTATTTGCCCATCTGGTTAGCCACCACCCCTGATCTAGAGTATGCCTCCATGGCAACTTTAAGTTGTATTCCGGAAATTAGTAACTAGGTTCCAGTTGCCATTTTGAGGCCGGTAGTACATTGGCAACCACAGCATATCTGGTGTTGCAAATGTCCATAGGCGAGAGCCCCTATTTTAAAGGTTGTCATTCATAACTACATATACATTTAGGTGATGATTAACAGAATAGGACACTATGCTCATTTGGTATATTAGATTGAACTGGACAGTTTAGACGGATGTACTCTAGAATGAAAACTGTCTTTCAACTACGAACAAATTACAGAAGAATATAATATTTTAAAACTCGTTTCTATACATATAATTATTTAGAGTTTCTTAATAACTTGTCCGGTAGACTTCGTACTTATATTATGAGTTAACAGCCTGCCACCGGTTGTTATTGGTTCGCCCCATATCCAGTTAGCTGCTCCATCAATCACTAACGTAATTATAACCTGGAGGCATGCTTAAATGAAATAGATTTTAGCTTGCAATATTTTTTACTCTGTCATGTAAGCGAACTTGGGATGAATATTTTCTCGGTTACCACCTTTGTTATTTACCATATGACCAGAGGGCAGGTTTGTATTTTGCTGAGAATGAAAACATTGCCTTATAAACTGGCAACAGTGCTAAATTTCTACACTGAGAGAGTTTTTGGTGAGACCTTAAAGGGAATGAATGAATGAATGAATGCAAACTTTTTATTGTTCACCATAAACATAAATCTAGACAATTGATATGGATACATTTGCATTAGAACAATGAGCGGCCGTTTTAAAGATAAATTATAATGTGATAAGTATTTGTGCTAAGTGTGTTCTTATTTAAAAAAAAAATAAGACTTGACTTTTAATTATATTTTTAAAATAAAACACGGAGAAAATACAAATAAGGAAATCCTCGATGGAGTTATGATGAATACATCTACATCTTTTATTAAAGTATTTGATGAAAGGTTACTTGGAATTTGTATGTTTCTTTTGTAGCTAAGAACGGGTTAAACTACTAAACTTTGAAAGAAATATTGATCACACTAGCCCGATATGCCATTTAGGTATATAAAAATTACTTTAATTATAAAAATAAACTTATTTATATCCCTTTAAAATTTCTACCATAAACCAAGAAGTTTTCAGCAACTTGTAAATTTACTTCTGACATTGATTAAATCTCATTGATTTAAAATTGTAATTCGTCATTCCCAGTCGGTAAGACTCATTTCATCTTCGAAAAATGATTATTTTCTTTACCATGTCATGTACCACGACATTAACATAATGTTGAACCGAGCAAGCTTAACGAACCAAACTTGACGCATACAAACTACGGTTATTTACATTTCACTCTACATGTAGCGGAGGGTGTATGTTGTAAACTCTTGTATGAGTTAATTGGCGAACAATGTATTCATAAATTATAATATAATGCAATGGATATCGTGTAGTCCAGTGACTTCTCGTAATTTGCTATGATCTTAAGCGTTGTTAGTATGTTTTGTATAAGAAAATTAAATACCGAACGCTGTAACATATTATAAGGTAAACGATGTTTTAACTAGCTTCTGTCCCGCGACTTCATCGGCGTGGAAAGTTTATTAACTATCCCACGGGAACTATTTAATTTTGCGCGATCAAAACTATCCTATGTGTTGACCAGGGATATAAGCTACCACCATACAAAATTTCATTTAAATCGGTCCCGTCTTTTCGGATATTAGCCCGTACAAACAGAGAAACAAAAAATTTTAAAAAAATATTTAAATTAGTTCTATTTCATTTATTACATCCCCTGACTCGGTTTTTAGATATGTTTTTCGTTGTAAGGAATTCGACCTCTACAGGTTTATTATATGTATAGATAAT
The DNA here is from genome assembly GCA_012273795.1 of Dendrolimus punctatus. NCBI lineage: Eukaryota > Metazoa > Arthropoda > Insecta > Lepidoptera > Lasiocampidae > Dendrolimus > Dendrolimus punctatus. The sequence continues at coordinate 5,700,827 of CM022543.1, forward strand.
TGGCCAGTAAAAGACTCTCCCAAACGATGTCAGGAATTTCCCTGTTTATTATCATTAAGATATAACATATTTATATGCTCTAAGTTTATTAAACACCGTTGGCTCAGCAACCCAAAGTGAGTTTAGGCCTCCGAAACGAGCACGCCTCTTTCCTCTATCCTGCGTAGTGTCTTGCCAGTTGTGGGCTTGTAGTGCGGGTAGGTCAGCTTCCACTCTATCCTTCCAGCGATACTTGGGACGACCAATCGCCGGCCGACTGGTCGTCCCAAGTATGCTTTCTTCACTCCCCGATCCTCCTCCATCCGCAGGACATGACCGAGCCAGCGGAAACGATGAGATTTTATCTCCCCAATTATGTTGGGCTCGGCCATGAGATCTTCTATTTCGGAGTTGGTTCGGCCCTCCAGCTGCAATCTCTTTTTATTGTTGGGCACAAGATTATTCTGAGAGTCTTCCTCTGTGTGACCAACAATTGGTTCTCCTCCTCCAGTGTCAATGTCCAGGCCTCACAGCCGTACATCAAAATTGGTCTAAGGACAGTTTTGTAGACGCGAATTTTAGTTTTCCTACTTAAGAGCCTGGGCACTAATACTTTATGTAAGGCAGCACTGCACCTGAGGTCATTTTGAACACGGACGTATATTTCTTCCTCTCGGGAGTTCGTGTCTGTGATCGTGCATCCCAGGTATGTGTATTTGCTCGCATCTTTATACAGTGTATCCCTAACATGAAGCTTGGTGCACGCAATGCGGGTGTTTTGTCTCGCTTCATATGAAGATACTCCGTGTTATCATAGTTGATCTTGCGTTCAACCTTTTTAAGTTTATTATTTGAAAAAATATTTGTACAACACACCAGTCAAATATTTTTAAAAATGTTATTCCAGATATCTTTCATCTTTTGCACATTACGAAAGAGAAACCATATATAGCTATAATATACTTTTGAGCTATATGGTTAAAGTGAAAAATATTAAAATACTGATGCACAGGCTATGTTTTAGTTCATAAATACAGCGACACGACGGTCAGTTGCACTACCGAGAATAACCCGCCCGGTCTCTCAATAGGAAGGCAATTTGCCATAATAAAACATACTTCATTAACTGCTTTAACTAACTCGCTTCACCTTATAAGGGTCAGACGGTATTAACAAGACATATGACCGAACTAGTTTCATTAAAACTATTAATATCCGTCAGCCATACAGTTTAATCACCACAAATATAGAACAAGACCACTTATAATATTTTGTGTAGGATGGAATTGGTACTGGACAAAGAAAAACAATTTTAACTTGTCATTATTAAATTGAAATCATAAATATTTTTACATATAAAATATATTATACAATGACTTTATAAACTAATACAATCCTCTTTTTTCTGCGAGCACGTTATGCTTGCAAAGGAGGAGGCGGAGCGGGAGCGTGAGCTCCGCTCTTACCAGAAGAGGACGCGTTGGCGTCAGTGGGCTAGTATGGACCTTCAGCCACCACAAGCAGGCGGCGCGGATGAGCGGGTCACCCGGGCCTCTTATATTATCGGGCAATAGGGGTTCTCACTCACTGTATATGCCGTCGAGATGGGGGAGCGGGATGTTCCGCGCGCGTCCACCTCTCTTCCCGTGGGGCGAGTTACAAACCGCCCCACGCTGGAGTAGACATTGAAGATGCGGGCGCGCCCTGCCAGAGCTACGTAGAAGCTAGGTCATATATCCGTAGCCCTGGCCTAAGGAGCAGGACGGAACACCCAAGGGTTTTAGTGGGCATCCCGAACTGGGGAGTAGCAATAGCATGGCACCAGTTCTGACTGGGAATGCTAGTGTCACCCTCGACCTGGCGAATGCTACACACGGGTCGCGAATTGTCCCCCCAGGCTTCTGTGCCTGTCGCGGCTTAGTTCTCAATCGGATTTGCCCTGGTTAACAAAAAACTGGGTAAACGTCATAAACTCCATACAAGTAATTCTATTATTATCATGGTAAACAATGGATTAGCCAGATATAAAAATCCGACATAATTTCCGCCCAGCATCAAGATATTTTATTCACTTGTCTTCTGAAGCTGTGGATTTCTGTTTCACAACAAAATTAAAACAGATACTGTAGAATAAATCACGCTGGCAAGTTTCGAAAACACGATGATACATAATAAACACCTATCTTAGAACTATTCTGATTTATTCGTGTCCGTGTCTTAAATTAACATTATATCTTTAATACAAATATTAAATGGTGACAAATTTATTATAAAAAAGATGAAAGAAAAATCATGATCGGATGTAATAAATTGTAGTAGTTAATTATATTAATTGGATCTGCTTTACACATGCTTATTGCGGTTATGGGGTGAATAAATTAAACATCGCGAAAATGCTGTGTAACATAATACTTTAATTACTTACAACATGATAAGCAACTTAAAGTTTTATGTGTTTACAAATAAAGGCAATTTTTTTGGTAGTAACTCTAAAATTGATATAGCGGTGTTAAAGTCGTAAAAAACATCAATCATATACAATATTAATAGTCATTGTTTGAATGTGTATCGTATACGACGAAATCGTATTATAATCACAACCAGTTTAGCTTTTCCAAATTGCGTAGGTGACGATTAGACATTCAGTCACTGATCATATGATCATACTACTATCAATCTTGCGTCAATAGAAAATTCTTATATGATAATGATGAGTAATGATTTCGAAAACTATATTGTCTTAAAAGCAGAAGTGGTATGTTTGTGTGAAATAATCTTATAAAGTATGTAGTTTATCTCGTTATCGTAATATATGCACTATCAGTGCAGGAATGGAGAAAGAATACAAATGCTTGCGGCCGGGCGGTCAGTTGTAAGAGGCTCAAAACAATCCACAGTCAGGTGGTAGGGTATTTGTCCGTCTGGATGGCTGATGGATATTATCCCTGGTGTACAGTATGCCGCCATAACAACTTTGAGTTGTGTTCGCCCATTAGTGGCCAGATTCCAATCTCCCTTTAGAGAGCAGCAGCGCATTTGTAGCACCTTTGCTGTTGCAAATGCGAATAGGCAACGGCAACCGCTTTCCATCAGGTGGGCCATTTGCCTATCTGCTGAACTCGTGAAAAAAACTAAATATGATATCTGTTCTAATTCGAAGACGGTGAAGAAGGAACCAAAAATATAATGCTGCTCTATTTCCTCAAGGTTTCAAATAGAGAGTTTGAAGAGAACGAAATGTTATTACGATATTTATATTCTTGTATACGACATATCTCTCTGGAAAATACAATTTTTCATAGAATCTTGATCGTAAATACCGTAGGCAAAGCTACATTTGATAGTTTATAAATCATCGTTTATTTTTTATGCGTCTTCAATTATTACATCAATTTATCATATAGCTACAGATCTTACTTCAATTACCTGCATTGCTTACTTGTCTTGTAGCGACATGCTAGGTTGATTTTAAACTGATAATGTAATAACAAATTTCGATTGAAGTGAGGTCTGCATGAAGTAGCATGGTAAATACGCTGGTGCATTCAACTTAACCCGTCCATATTTAGCCACCTGCTGCCAGTGTGTTCGCCATTTCGGGCAGCCGAAGACGGGTTCAAAGGTTCACACTTGCTCGAAGCGAAGCGTGTAACATTCCTTAATTGAACGTCACGAATGTATTCCATATCTTCTGAAATAGTTTAAGCTAGAACATTAATGAAATAAGGATGTATTGAGACCTAATAACTCGTAGAAAATCCAGTTGGATATTTGACACATTACATAATAAATTCTATCACATTGTACATAAAAAGGGCATTATATAATCTTACAATTATCTTAATCTATTTTTTTATCATAGACATAATTTTTATTACCGTTTAAACAAAATAAGTAAATTCCTAACGCCTTAAAATGTCATAACACATCCAAACAAAATCGAGGAGGTTGCGAGGTTTCTTAATACAAATATAAAAAGTGTCTTAGTTGATAGAACAGAAAACACGTTATTGCATGTTCAGGTCTTTTGAGTACAATAATCATACTTTTTTAATTAATGCTTTAAAAATCTTTTTATTTATTGTTAATTTATATGTTTGGCTCCAGTTCAGAGGAACGGAGAGCATAGTGGTCATGGTTTTCCAATACAGACAAATAGACAAGATTCATACATCTGCGACTTTGAAGTGTAGGCTTTTCACGATCAACCTGAAAAACAACCTGAACTCAGTTGCCAAGATTAGCATCTGAAATAACGCGTACTTATTTAGACACTTCGCTTTAAAAGATTAGCACACGAAATATTTCCAAATGAATTGGAAGTGTATTCCAAAGAAAGGATTACACCACGGATATATTATATAAACAACAAAAAAACATTTATTATAATGTAATCTAAATGGCAAATATTTTTAGTCGTCTAGATATGCCCATAGAATTAAAAAACTATATTTTTAATTTCAATTACTTTTATAGTCCTTCATGTCGTCTTGAATATCTGTAATATTATAAAATTCTAAACATGCCGTGTCTATAGATTGCAGCTATTAAAAAAAACAACTGGAATAGACTATATAAACGACGGAGAACGCTATCTTTTAGATTCCTTGTCGGTTTATTCAGGATTCATGTAAAACTACTGGGCTTTTAAATGTGGTTTTCTCTGATCGACAAATTCTTAGACTTCAATCTTTATCTCTGAAATCCCGCGGGCATGTTCCCGGGAGCGGTTTGAAGTCGTCCGGATGTATGAAAATTATCTTCTTTCGACATACTTTCCACTAAAACGATAGCTTACATTATTTTTTAAATGCTGGGATACTTTGTGTCCCGGGAATCCCGAGGGAATTTCAAGTCAAGTATGGACGACGTCGCGGGCATATTCTAGTAATAAAATAGAAACATAAATAGTAACTTCATAATTAAACAGTAATAAAATGTTATATTGGTACATTGACATTTAGAACAAACGTACGGGTTCGGAGCACTCCAGTAAATATTTCATGATATATTTGTATGAACACATTAATATCATACGTATTCTGTCAGAGCCGCGCAACAGAAATAGTGCATCCTGTTTCAAAGCGCACGCGCAGCAACGTACTGAGAGCTAGAGCGTCCGCTACGTATCAACGCCCAAATATTCAAAATGATTATAGTCTCGATGGCTCTGTATCGCTTTTAAATCTTAGTGCAATAAATATCAATGTTGATAAATAAATTATTATTCTTTATCAATTAGGTATAATAGATTAAGATCCCAGAGCGATTAGACATAACTTATTTTCACATCGATGAAACCTAAGTTTCTGAATAGCCTCTCATGTTCTTTGAATACCTGCGTGCTTGTGAAGCTCGCCTTGTAACACCTGGGCAGGTACTAGGTAAGAAAGACAAGTAAAAACATAATTAGTAACTCACTAAACTTAAATTTACATGGATGATTTTTACATACGTTCGTTTTGTAGAATATGTAAAATAGTTTCATAAATAGCAGACACTTTCCATGGACCAAAACTTTTTGTCAGACGCTTTAAAGCTCCACAAACTATAAATGAACTTTACTTATTTTCACATGTCTGATTTTTAAATATGTTATTAAGGTAACTACTACAAAGTTATATTTCATTAGTCAGTTATGTCTGGTCGCTCTGTAATCTTGTAATATAACGTTCTACGTCCTACATTTAACTCAATGGCAAGCATACAGTTTTTGTCTAAACAGAATTTCCTGTTAAATTGTTTTTACTTTTTTGGATGATAATTATAAAATTTATTATTTATAAAAGAAGAAGACAGTGTAATAAGTATAAGCAATATTATAGATCAGTATGCATTTGTAAACTGGTGCAAGAGATGATAATCTGATCGAATTAAATAATGTCTTTTACACATAAGTTTAACAATAGGCTTATTTAAATTTTACCGGATATCATCATGATAGACATGGCGTGTATATAAGTTTTATTGTAAAATGCAAGATGCAGACTGTTTTTTTTTTAAATATTACATTTATTTTATTCTACCGTTTTTTTTAGTTTATTTCCAAAATGTTTTATATGAACCCAGTTTAGATTTAAACTACCCGGCCAAGCAAATTCAAAAGTACTTTTTAGCTGAGATTTTTTATTGCAGGAGTTCAGCAGACAGGCAGATGGTCCACTTGTTGGAAAGCTGTTATCATAGCCTATGGACATTTGCAACACCAAAGGTGCTACAAATGCGCTGCTGCTCTCTTTGGGGAGACTGGAACCTAGTCACTAATGTCCGAATACAACTCAAATTGGTTATGGCGACATACTTTAGACCGGGGGTAGTAGCCACCCAGTCGGACAAATGCCCTACCACCTGGTTTTGAGTTGTTTTGTCGCCTCTTACAACAGGCTGCCCGGCCGCAAGATTGTATTCTTTCTCCGTTCATGCACGGATAAAAATGGATGTATTATTACCATTTCAAGTCTTTATTTGCGCATTATTCTTCTGCAATATCAACATTCAACTTGAGTTAATTAACTTGGTTTTCTTTACGAGCAGACAGGCGGGTCTACTCTTTCACGCCTTGTGAGGACTTGAACACAAATCGGATAATCGATTTTACGAGCTCCCAAAATAAACCGCGTCGCTTTGGCGCTGCATGCATCATCCACACACATTCAACTTACAGCTTGTGTTGTTACGATAAAACTAAAAAACTACCTTCAGTATATAGGATTTTACTTATACGAATATTTTATGCTCCATACTTTTAGAATTACCTACAAGATTGATGGGTACAATTGTAAAGGTTGACCAAAAAAGAGATGAATTGATTGTGTGAAGGATGATATGATGATTTGTGGTGTGACAGAGGATGTATCTCAGTGAAGAGGAGTGTGGAAGGAAAATATCGACTCCATATAATTGGGAGAAAGTGAAAGAAAAGAGAGAGGTAAGCCTTTATAAAGAAAAATATTTCGAGCCTTTACCGGCCCTTTATCGTAAGCGACATTTGTAGGTACCTAAATATTTCATGCTTTTCAAATTATAATATTTTAAACTATTACGTTGTTTTAAGACTTTCAATATTTGATTCTCTATGGTGTTATCTAATAAAAATTGAGGGTCTTAGAACAAAATAATAGTTAAAAATATCAATCGCGATCAAAAAAAAATAGTTAAATAAAAATGTCGCTTACAATAAAATGAAAATGGCGGTAAAGGTTCGCTATTTTAACTTCGTCAAATAAACTTATAAAATTCGTCAAATAGGAATAAATCTGTTCTTATTTATATTTGTACATAAAAAAATATTGAATTGAAAAAAACTTTCTGGAATTTGAATATATGAAATATATACCATATTACGGTCCACTAAATAAGTTAAACACATAATAATAATATAGATATGGCGGGCTGGTTAAAATTATCCGAAATGTAAACCACATTTGTAATAACGTCCAGAACATAGCTGTAAAAGAGTGCATTCACCTAAATTTATTGCACCTAAAGTTGTGGGTGTATATTTTACAGCAAAGAACGTCTTCAACAGCTAGGTTTATATCCGTTTCTCCGATAACACGCCTTCAAGTCCTTCAATTCAAGTATATAAGACAGATACAAGATAGATACTGTTTATAACTAAACATGCACTACGATATATCAATCCCGGAGTAATGCTTTCACAGCTCAGTCCGGATACAGGAAGAGTAAAATGCCTAACTGTAATATGAAAATTTTCTATCTTAGGAGCTATTATCGAATACCATAATGTTTCGAATACGACTAGCAGTTTACGTGAGAGATTATAATAAAATAACTTGAAAATTGGATTGTTAGCAAAATGGGAATGTGTGTGAAAGATTCACACTGTCTGTCTTATAATCATGCATTATCTTGGAAAGTTAGAAGAAGAATAAAAATAATGAAAGTTCAAGTACTGTAATTACTAATTACTTTATTCGCTAGGTATCGCAGTGTCAATTCATAGTAGTTTTAAAATCCATAACTTCTTCGATAATTACATACTTTTTGATTTTTATTTATTGCAGGAGTTCAGCAGACAGGCAGACGGCACACTTGATGGAAAACGGTTACCATCGTCTATGGACATTTGCAACACCAAAGGTGCTACAAATGCGCTGCTGCTTTCTTAAGGGAGACTGGACCTGGTCACTAATGTCGAAACACAACTTAAGGTTGTTATGCCAACATACTTTAGACCAGGGTGGTAACCATCCAGTCGGGCAAATGCCCTACCACCTGGCTTTGGGTTGTTTTGTCGCCCCTTACGACAGGCCGCCGGTCGCAGGAAATCGTATTCTTTCTCCGTTCCTGCACGGATAGTGATTTAATGCTATCAAAATTTCTGTGTTTCAATTGTATCCAAACATCGACCATAAGTACTTTGGATTGGATTGCTTATTATTGCTAACTATAGTATTTTTTACTTATAACCCAATTATAATTAACACATAAATATTCTTCGCCTATAATGAAGCCGCTCAATTGGTCAAGGTTATGAAAATAAATAAATAAAAATATCGTCTTTAAACCGGTCCATAAATTAAGTCAGTTGTAAAATTTTGAGGTGAGTGGATGTGTATTGAGGCAAAAAGATGTGCCGGCGCACAGGCGGGAAGGACGTATGTCATCTTGACGTTTACGACAGCAGACATTCTGAAATAAGAATACATGTTCTGCGTGTGTGGCCTCGTAAAGCTGCCATCATGGATAGACCCTGAAATATTGAATATCCTATTACCCACTTCATGGAAAAATATATCCCATGCGCACATCATGACTCTTCTGTCATGGACTAGAACTTATTAGTATTACATTTTTTATCGGTCGATTTTGGTAATATCGGTTTTCAGCGTTTATAACATTTGAAAGTAGAAAGAAACTTCGCTAATACGGTCAGGCTTTATGGAAAAGGACTAGTTATATGAGGAATAGTCATGACACTTCTGGTATGACTCAGTAGGAGTTCAACCAAGAAATACTGACTGAACGTCATGAAGAATCAAATACGTGCCAATGTCACAACAAGGAGTGCTTAAGACACGCGAAGTATAAAAAAAGCTAGAATAGCGGACCCTGAGCTCCGAAACGGAAGCCCCGAACGTAACCAGGATTTAAAGCTTTGAAAGACCGAAAAAAGTAACTACCGTGCCAAGCTTCTTTTGCTTAATAGTTCCTAAATATTATAGCTTTGAATTATATTTTGGGTTTGTTATCATTTTATCAAAACCAATTTCAGTAGCCAGGAACACATCTATATCGTGGCGTAATTTCGTGAACTTATCAATTTGATAAAACGTGTTGAAGATAAGATCACTTGATAAGGAATCTTACAGCTGTGTTGTATAAATAATAGTTCTAAAATATTATTTAAAAATGAGGCAAGTGCGTGTTATACAATGCACATTGAAAAGTTCTGTATAAAAAAAAATTTTTTAGTAGAGATCCTAATTTTTTTAGTAATAAATATAGCCTATGTTACTCAAGGAAAGTGTAGCATTCAAATGGTGAAAGAAGTTTTGAAATCGATCTAATAGTTTTTGATTATATTCGTTACAAACACATAAAACGACCCCCAGCCAGGTGGTAGGGCATTTGCCCATCTGGATGGCTACCACCCGTGGTCTAAAGTATATCGCCATAACAACCTTTAGTTGTGTTCCGACATTAGTGACCAGGTTTCAGTCTCTCTTAAAAGTAGCAGCGCATTTGTAGCACCTTTCGTGCTACAAATCTCCATAGGCAATGGTAACCTCTTACCATCAAGTTGGCCGGCTGCTTGTCTGCTGAACTCCTGCAATAAAAAAAATACAAATCTTTCCTCTTTATAATATTAGTATTGATATAGATTCAAGAAGTTGACAGTGTGAATTAATTCAGCAAATATTCCAAGTTTATTTATAAGTGTGACCCATAAAGTCAATCGTCTCCACGAGATACGTTATCTCTTAATGGGCCATCCAAGAACGCCACTCATTGCATTTGCGTGGCGAAAATAATTTTTGAATAAGTGTCTGAATATACTTTACGGCTAATTTGGAATTTGTCCGTACGTAATGTGCATTCAAAAAGGCAAAAATATTCAGAAGAGTATTTAAAGTATCCAAATCAATATTTTTCCGTTTCTTCAATTGCTTTATACAAACCACCCAAAGCACCCTTAAAATTATAGAAACCTAAATCAGAATTTAGAGTAATTGAATTTAAATTTCTATTCGAAAAAAATATGTATAAAATTGAATAACGATATTTTTAATTGGGTCTGTATAATTCTATGGGTGCGAAAAGTATTCTTTCAAATCTTAAATGACCGCGCTTAAAACCGTTAAAACGTAGTTTTATTAAGTGTTCTTTTGTTAGGAAACTTACTATCCGATCATTTTCTTCATTAAAGATTAGAAGTTACATTAGGTTAAAAATCTTATTTTTTTAAACAATAGGTACCCGGTTTATCCAAACAGAGAATATACATAAGCTAAAGAATTCATTTATATATTTTCCACCTCAAATTAAAAATATATTTTTGTTTAGTGTTTAAAGAATATCTACTAATGTCAAGCAGATGAAATTACATATACTATATACGTATATATTGAATAGAAAAGTTACACCACAAATGCATACAAGTTTTACATACGACTGCATTCGGTGGTTCATAGAACGAGCCTAATTATCACAATGCAAATCGTAAATGTACTCGTAAGCCAACATGTGCCGGCGGCGGAGGCCGGATCAAACACACGAGCAAGCAAACAAACACGAATGTTTGGACTATCACTACTTTCGGTTCTGTCCAAATAAGGCTTGTTGTTTGTTCAAGTGCCAGTGACACGCCACTGAGGGGATCTTGGGTCGACGTGACAAAAGCCCTTTGCAATACCGCAGAGTATGAACAAATATGTACGTCGAACTTATTTCCACTAAAGCAACTTGTAGTGAATGAGTAAATCGAAAATGCTAGTGAATTCTAGTTCGGTCAATTTAGACATAAAAATAGTGATCAAATAAAGAAAATTCCGACAGAGTCAAATTTTCGTAGAGACCTTAGGTTTACCAAATAAATAAAGTGTCAAAAATCCCTATCGGCCCATGAGTGCTAAGGGACTTCGGGGTAAATAGCTGACTTCATTGTTTTACGCATTCCAGCTGCATCGTATATATATATTACGTGGCATATGTGTGCATATTATGTAGAACGTGATTCTTACAAGCGCAATATCTAGGAAATGGTGGGTCTTAGAGAAAAAATATGCAGACCTATTATATTTATAGAGAACTTAGACTATTTATAGAGAATTTTGAGATCACAACTTTGCTTTGAAGTACTTATTCGATAAATTACCGTTTTCGAGAAAAATCCAAAAAACCTAAAATTTGGACCTTGGGCCCGAATAAGTCCCTTAGCACACATGGGACCGATAGGGATTTTTGACACATTATTTATTATGGTAAACCTAAGGTCTCTACGAAAATTTAGCTCTGTCGGAGTTTTCTTTATTTCAATTGTCCAAGTTGGCAGGACTATAAGAATTTTTAATTACTCGTCGTCATCAATCGCAGTTCACTGCTTGACTTATCCTCACCCAATTTTGCGTTATATATCCCGGTCCTACACTTTTTTCATCCATCACCTACCAGAGACGTTATGCAGGTCGTTAGCCACTCTTATGTTAGTAATGACATTAATTTGCGTTTAATTCACATGACAGTAATAAGATTTCTTTATTCCAAATTTTCAAAGCATAATTTTCATATTCGTTAAAAAAAAATAACGAGAACATTCCTGTATTCCTTTTCGTCGCAAGGCTATATATACCCAAAAAATGTGTTAGTTGCCGCGATATAGTCTAGTGCAGCAACTGCCAGAAAAAATCTAGCCTTCATTTTAACTACTTATTATAATTAATAATGTATGATTACCATAAGTTTTAAATATATAATGTAAGGGCTAGAAATAAATTTTATAAATAAATAAATGAATTTGAATTTTGAAGTGACGAATATAAAAAAAACCAGACCAAAAATGAATTTCTGGTCATGGAAAGTTATACGTATATGATGTTCGAGTCAATAGGCACGTAAACGAAAGACACTCTAGTAATCGTTACACCAACAGTTTCGTCAAATTTAAATAAAACTGATCTGCTAAATAAGATAACCTTATTTTTTATAAGTATTTTCGTGGTAATTTATAGACAATTGAGAGGAAAACAAAATTCTAATGAGTATCAAGCAACAGATATTTACACAACTGGTAATTCCGATCGCCATTTTTTTGTTTGCGCAGAAAGTGCAGACCGGTATCCGACATGTAAATAATCTATATTGAATTTTATTTCCTAGCAAAAATGGCAGAGCTTTGCTTGCTATGCATTCTTAGCTTTGATTTGTACTGCATCGGGAGGAATTATTAGTTGTGTAAACTGTACATAATATTTAAGTCCGACTCTGCAGTTCATGAAAGTTTATGTCGTGTGGACTCCTTCTTAAATTCATAAGACAAGAAAGAACTTTAGAGGTCTAAGTTAGCTGGTGTTGGATCAAAACAAGGCGACACCTTTCTCGTTCGTAGTAGGATTTACCTGTCAGAGGTTTTAATGAGTTAAATAAGGGTTGACGTTTCATAATTTATTAGATATGAAGCTTAACATGAACATCGCTAGAGAAGTTCTGTAGAAGCGGCGCAATAAGCTGCCGCACTCAAGATCGGGTAAAAATAGTTAAATAACTTTTATACATTACTAGAGTATCCTCGCGGCTACACCGCGTGAAAAATCCTAGCTTTATGCTATTTACATAAAAAACGAATTTAGGTTTTTATATATTTGTATATTAGACCTAAAACTTTACTGTTTCTTGTTCAATTCCCTACATTAACAAAGAAACTAAGTAGTGCAGTCTAAACAGCTGCCCAGCAAAACATAGAGATGAGTCTAAACCAACCCGATTTGAAGTAATGCCATAAATGATTTGTTTCCTATGATAACTTATTTCTTAGTGAATTGTTAGATCGGGTTATAAGCCAGCACTATGTCCAATTTCATTCTTATACGTTCTGTGGTTTCAAAAAAAGATGCGATCGCAGGGACATCTTTTTCGCTATTTTCGTATATCGCACGGAAACTACAAATCACGTATCAGGATAAAAATATGTTAAGTTACGCCCCGGGGTATAAACTAGAACTGCCATCCAACGATAACATTGTTAGACTTCTAGGCTTAGAGTAATAATACCTAGAGAGATAGTTTCCTATAAAATGACATTCAGAGTTGAAGCACAAAACCAACCTATATGTGGGTAAGCGGTATGTAATTATTTTCCCTGACACGCACACAAAGGCACAAATAATTTTGCAAGTAAATGGAGTCTTTTGAGATGTAGGGAATTGGAACTATCAGAGCTGGTCACACTGAGACGCCTCTGGTGTTGCAGAGGTCTTTAAGCGACATTACAAGTTCCAATTAGTTTGCGAGCTTCGCAATAAAAAAAATTGGGGATAATTTGAGTTTAGTTTGGTTAGGGTACATTTGGGTTGGCTTTAAAGAACTTTATTCTCAAAAGAACATTACAGTTCACTTATATGAGATAGGTACAATAATTTATATTCTAACATAAGTCCTATAAATCTAAGAGCGAGTAGACATTGATAAAAATAAATAACAATAATAAATAGACGAACAAAGGAACATAATGATTAGATTTCCTGAATAGCCTCCTGTAAATAATTGATTTTTTTATATGAATTTCCTTTTATAGAATTTATATATTTACACTCCTATACTTCTTTTGGTAATTTATTGTAAAAATTGGCTCCTTCACATACAATATTTCTTTTGCCATTTTTTTTTGTTCTAGGTGCTCGAATCCTAATTTGATTAGTATGTCTTAAATTGTGTTTAGATTTTTTATGAGTGAACTGAATGTTTGTACATTTCATTTCATATTTGTATTAAACTCGGTCAAATTGATATCGAAAAAGAAACAAATTTTATTGACATACTTCATTGAGTTTTTTTTAAATCATGATATGATTTGAAATGGTACCATGCACTTCACACCAAAGTCAGAGGTATAAAGTAACACAGGCATCGTATTACGCTGTCATGTTGTCTTGATTACAACCACTTTTTGTTTAAATTTAACGTCGGCTCATCAACCACGAACCGTATAAAATTACATTGTCCTAAGGCTTTTGATGTTGCCTCGTTCTTACACTGTTACAACAAATAACCTTTCCAACTTACTGATGGTACAAATCGAAGAATTCTTCCTTTTCAATTTTTAGTCAGCACTGGATATCCTATCTCTCCATAATCCATGGAATTAGTATACAAAGGAATTATAATCCCAGTACTTAACGTGTTACCCTCGTTGTTAGTTTCTTTTTCCATGATTCTATCATAAAGTATGAAAGGTATTTTTCTTCAACTCGTAATTTCTTTATAAAACCTGCGAATTGTAATATGAGCTCTACTTTTATTAATTACCAATAGCTTCACTAGTCATTACATACACCTGCTCAAGACATCATTAAAGTTCGATACTATTAATTACTTAAATTATGCGGGCATACAAAAAGCTTTTGACGATGCGGCTACCGCAATATATTCTTTCTTTAATTTATAATATTGGGTCAATTCTATATATTAATTAATAAAAAGACCTGTATATTACTTATGTACATTTTCTATTTTGTTTACAAAAGACGCGATGGCGAAGTATATAGATTTTGATTATAATACTATACCCGCATGAGGACTTTGTGACGAAACCTTGGTTAGTAGCGACACCTCGTAACTCTGACTTATCGCACGAAATACGATCGGTATAAGGCTAACTGTTTCACACCGATGTTCAGTGAAAGCATGGTATCCCACCGGTTCCAAAAGCTGTAATCATTATTTTAATACGTGGAGCAAAAACTTTCTACCCCTTTCATTTTTACGAAAATTGCGCGAACGGACGAAGGAGTATGCTAAATTTCGCACACTCATAGTTTATATAAAGAAGGAGTGCAGAAAGATATTTTTTTTAATTTTGCAGAAAAAATACATTAAATCAACAAAAAAACATTACACAGACTACCATGTATTTGACACACGTGTATTTATACTCTTTTGTTGGCGAAATCTGTGATTAGAGAAATATAGTCATTGACAACAGAACCTTAATAATGTTCAAATCAATAATTTAATTAATTATTGTAGAATTCGATCACTGGGCGACCACTAGTCATGATAATTCCAGCATGGTTCTCACACACCTTACGCGAGAAATACTTATAATGTCAGTGGTTTCAGTAATATTGTTACAAAATTACACTTGTCTTTATTCCAGGTGGGTGGTTGTAGCGGGAGCTTGGCGTGCCAGCGTCCTTCGCCCGCCAGCGCCGGCCAATCCTGCAGCGCGGAACGACCGCCACTCATCGCTGCTCCAACTGGCAGCGTGGGGAGTGCCAGCCGCTCTGGCAGCCGCTGTCCTTGTCACGAGGGACGTGGATGCTGACGAACTAACAGGTAGTTACCATATAATCATTCTTCCAAGTTTCCACGTCTGTCTGTCTGTATTTTCGCTAACTGGACCTAAGCTACCCAACGGATTTTTAAACGGTTTTCACCATCAGGGGCCCAATTCTGCTATTTCAATATCGTGGTATTGCGATGATATTCAAAGTAGCATTCAATTGCGATAGTGTCAAAAATTCTTATCCATCAAATCCTCAATATCTTCTCAATATCGTCGCGGCGGAATAATAGTAAAAAAAAAACGTGTGCGCCTCGGGACGTCCGCAGAAGTGATAACTTAGAGTTATTACTTCTGTCACCGCTGTCTTATGCTTAAAAAAAGGGAAGCCAGACAGACTGGCGCCGTAACGCGTTTCGTCACGAAGCAGTTTACCCTCCCATAAGAAGTTATCCCTTCAAAAAATATGTTGTGCGTCTCGGGACGTCCGACAGAAGTGATAACTTAAACTAATCTAACGGGAGAGAAAGGCAACCCAGACAGACTGACGCCGTAATGCGTTACGTAACGAAGTTACCTTCCTATATGAAGTGATCACTTCAAAAATTGGTGTTATCGTTAGCAACTTAGCTCAAATGGCGTTCACCGAAATGAATTTTGAAAAGCTAACAAAATTTTAAACATTTACTTCGCTAGTTTTCCATTACAAATATTTCTAAAGATACGAGCGGCGTACCATGGGCACAACATTGGAATTAACAGAATACCGATTAAAACAAATTGAAACAATAGTATCCGGGTGATTTTGACGAGTATTAATAACAGAATTGGGCCCCTGTAAGATAATTTTACATGGAAGATTTATATAGACTAAATAAAAGCTATAAAAAAATTGTGGTATTTTTTATAGTATCCAAAGAATTGTACAACATTGCGATTTCTGGCTTGCAGTAAATACAAGGTCAAATTTGTAGAATTTATGAGTATTTTCCGAGTGACATGTTTTAATTACTTTTACTTTTCATTTATATATTTGTAAACATAAAGATGAATATGAAAGAAATACATACTCGTAGGTATTACCTAGATTAGTGGATTATTGCCATAAAGATAAAACGACGAGGAATCAAATTAAACAACAAACCAACAAGAACTTGTGTTGCGGTACAACACTCCATAATATACTCAAATAACAAGTTCATTGATTCATAATTTATAGGGAAGCTACACCATTTACGGATACAGGCCCATAGATGGGGTTCGTAGTAACAGAACTAAAGTTGCGCATTTTTAATTGCCAACATTGTGTAAGTTCTTCGTCGCAATTTCCCTTTTTCTAACTGAATAAATAAATATAGTTAATAAAACCCACTATCTAAATTGATGTAAGAAATTGAAGCTGTTAAAATCGATAGTAAATTACTTAAGCACACAGTATTAGGCTTTCAGTTTATTAACCAACGTCAAAAGGGGGAGGTTTTCAATTCGTCCGTATGTATTTTTCTATGTTGGTTACTCGTTTTCCCCGTCAATTGTGAATAGTTTTTTTATATCTATATATATTATCCTCCCGAATTGGTACTATTGTCATCATGTCGGGATCTGATGAGTGGATTCCAAGGAATTAGGGAAACCCACGTAAATTGATAACAGACTTCTTTGTAACACAATATATTTGTCAACTCTAAACTGATTTTCAACTTTTTTTTTACTCGACTTATCTATATTATATAGTCTATACTCCCGAGGTGGTGCAATGGTCGCCAAGTCGAGATCTGGTACATGGATTTCAGGGAAATCGAGAGTATTCATTACTTGTTAAAAAACGCCGTGCGCCTCAACTCTTGAAAAAGTAAGCTTGTATACACGTGTAGGTATTACATTTTCTACTGGCGCTTAATTTTTTCGAATGCATATGTTGGTTTTCTCCGTCTTTTGTGGATCATTTCATTTTTTAAAATTTGTAACAGTATACACCCGAGGTGTTCCCAAGATCACCAAGTCAGGATCTGATCTTGGATCGCAGAGAAATCGAGTACAATACTTGGTGACGAGCGTCAACACCGAAGAGTGAGATAGTAAACTAGTATGCGCCTGCTAGTAGTACAATTTCTACAAGCGCTTAATATAATTATTGCTAAATTCAAGTGCTTGCGCAACTAAAAAGTATGAAAAAATACTTTTTTAACAAAAACAAAATACTTTCTACAACATCTTCAAGTCCAAACAAATGTCCAAGTATAGTATTTTTATATTTTACTTGGCACTGACTTTTAAGATGTTGAAGAAAGAAGGCGGTTAAATATGTATTTTTTGATTTTTAGTTTGAACTCGGCTTTGCTCTTTAAGTAGTTCATACCTACTAGGAGCAATTCATTGTGTTAAATCAAGCCTTTCTTTACAGTAGCTTCAATAGTTTTATAGGTAGAATACAATATAATTAAAAGATATTAATTATAATTTATAAATATAAATTACAAAGTACTTTGAAAAAGTACAAATTAATAATAAAAATATACTAAATTATAAATTAGTGATTATAATAGACTATGTAACAAATCGGTGCCAGAGGGAAGCATCCCGAGACGGCTAGTTGCACTGCCACGCTATATGGCCACCAGCCACCTAAGCACGGGTGACATCAAAGAGTTTCTGTATTTTTTTTAAGAAACTCTTTGCCGGTGTACCCCGCGGACCTAATGGTTCAACTCCAAAAGGCTCAAATATGGTACAACCCGCAAGAGTTAACTTGAGACTTCGCTCGCAAGAGCGAGGTACTGACGCGTCAATGGCGAGAGCGGTACTTACCTTAGGTTCTTACCTTAGGGTAGCGCGCATTCCGCTCAGGTCTCAAGTTAAATCTTGCGGATTATAACTCCAAACGGTCCAAACCTCTTCCTACGGTTCCATATTTAGACAATTTGAAAGCTGCAACTGTAGAAGCAGCGTGTACCTACCTAAGTAATATTCAGTTTGTATGTTAGAGATCATCATGTAGGATTTAGGAAACTTTTCAGACTTGATAAATAAAAATCATATCTATTGTTCTTCTCCCATACCGGCTATTTTTGTCGATGAATTATGAAAAATATTCTATTTACTCCGCACAAACCACCCCAACAAATTCTGAAAGGAAAACTTATATAATATTACGTGATAGAATACTGGTTTTGTTTGCACAATCAATCAATACGATCTAACGTACATCCGAATAATACAAAAGGCAGTAATTCTTTGGTTTTAATAGTCCTTTCTTATTTGATCGGCGGCGTATTTCAAAGCGATTAAATCTGGGTACGAATGCGCGGGAGCACGCATTTGCACAATAGCATTGAATGGTTTGTATGAGAGTACCGGCTTATTGTAATATTTGCTTCGTTTCGTGTTTAAACACCATTACCGTGGCAAACTTTATAACTACCCTTAGTTGCCTATAGACGTGGATTCTGTAGTCAGATAACAAAAAATTAAAAAGTATAAAATAACTTATTTCTAAAGCTATTATTATTAATATATATTATCTAAAACATCTTGAAGTCGGTGCAAAGTAAAACATAAAAATTACGATATTTTGAAAATTACTAAGCTTTAGAAATAAATTATTTTGTACTTTTTAGTTTTTGATGTCGGTTTTTTAAACGAAGTTTTTTTATTTTGTTTGTCCCTTTCAGTGTCTAGCTATGTATGAGTAGACCTACGAAAGATGCCGCGCTCCTTGAAAAATTATAGGTCCCCAAGAAACGGGAACAAAAAAGTTCGTAAAGTGAATACTACTTGGCCAAACTATGTTAATTTTTTAGGGGACCACATGGCAACTATTTCATGTCGAACAAAAAAGAATCACTTAAATCGGATCATAAATTTCGGAGTAATCGGTGAACATACATTAAAAAGATTCCAACGAATTGAGAACCTCCTCCTTTTTTTTGACGTCGGTTAAAAAAGACAACATTATATTTACAGCATACAGACGATACTTTTTATCATATTATTTCAGTTTTACTCCGTAATAAACGTTAATTAACTTTGTATATAAATTAGTGTCTTATAAAAGTTTAATTAGTGAATAAGTAATAGATACATACTATTTTGGTACGTATATAGCGGCACGCAAAAAATGTAATATAATGACTTTGTTATTAATTACAAATAAGCGGCAACGTGAATAGGAATATTTTCATTTATCTTAGTATTCCTTATCACATAAGCTAGCCAAGATTATTTTAGACAAAAAATCCATTGAATAATACCGCAAGATAAAACAACAACGTTTATAAGTCTTACTTATCGCAGGGACTACTGTAACATTGTGTATCTAAATCTAAGTAAATGTAGCTAATTATGACACTTATGCTTTTTTGGTTGCTCTTCAAAAGAAGCCGACAACGGCATATTCTTTAAAGCCTAAAAGTGGCAAGATAACCGTAACCAAAAGTCAAAACTAAATCAAGATTAAGCAACAATTATAAGCTTCTGTATACGACGCATTAAAACTGTTAAAAATATGAATTATGAAAGTTAGTACACAGCTATGTTCCCTCATTCACGCGAGATAGCAAAGGCGAATGTTGAGGTACCTTTGGGGTACAGTTTTAACAGTAACAATTGCACAAAGGCTACTGATGCTCGGTTCCCATACCTTACTAACCGTTCATTTGCCTTACTACTGGATACAATTTGATATAAGCTCCGATCTCCTTCTTACAAGTTAAGTCAAAATTCTATCGATGCTAGTGAATTTCTCTTTTTTCTTTTAACTTCTCCCACTTATTTGGGGATGGTATAATATATTTATAATTTTTATGTTCATATTCCTCTATTCTGGCATATGTCCTCGGTCACACCACAAATCATCAAGTCATGCTTCACACACTGCATCCGTTTTTGGCCTACCTTTACATTTGTACCCATCAATCTTGCAGTTTAACATTTTTTTTGTCAAGTAACTTTCATCCCTCCTCATTAAATGCGCATCAACCTTAGTCTTCTTCCTCATATTTTTTTATGTACTCATTTCTCACTTCATCCAATTATCATCTCAGCTCATTGGAGAAATTTCTTATCTACTAGTTGACTTAGTCTCAATAAATAGTAAAATGAAGATGGTACGTAGATGTTTCACGGGTGTTCTTCTCACTCCATGTGTGTGATAAACCTTCGGGCTTCGTTGGGCCTCGTGATTTTCCTAAGGGGCTTGCCTCAGGGCCCACATTTGTCAAAGTGTTGTTCTATGGCCCTGGCATATGATATCATAGCTTATTAGGCCCACCCGGCACCCGACTTTGGATAATTATCATAGCAAATCTTCTTTTGCAGCTTTTTCTTTTAAATAAATAAAAGATCAAGAAGATGGAAGTTTTACATCCAATCCAATATGGCATGGGACGCAACAACATAAAAAACAATCGACGATGTCGTTAAGCTTATCGCGCCAAGTTATGTTGCTCTCGACATGTTCGTATAATATTTTTATTGCTGCCGTATGCAGCTTGGGATGATAAATCAGAATGTAAAGGCGAGATGGCCAACAGCTATAAATTTCAACAGCAACAAAAACTCAACAATTTACGGCTTTATGCAAATACATCACGACTGAAATATTTGGGTGTATCGCGTTTTTATTCATATAAGCACTTTGGTCAGATTTTTTCGATTCTATTAGTTTCTTCTTGAAATAGGTATTCAAACATTATTTGCGATGTTTTATTATTTCGAAACTATTTTTTTGTTTGAACAAACCATTGAAAGCGTGGATATGATTCTCTTTATTTCATATAATAAATAATTAATTATCCACAGATAATCGATGTCAGCGCTATTTAGCAATCAAGCTAAAACTAGCCATCAAGCAACACTAAAGTGTTATACTATGATTGTTCTTCCTCTATCTAAGTTTACTTGATGCTTAGGTACTAAAGCTCGAATCCACCAGAATCCAAATATTGTTTGATTTGTTTTATTTAGGCAGTGGATTGCGAGCGCAGCCCGTTTCTCAGGCATATTGCAGTTTCAATCATGCGACGGGTATTGTGCTTTTATTTTTATTATTTCCATTCCACATCCATTATGGCGAACGAAAGAAATGCTTGGCCATTATTCGAGCTGTTAAATACGACACCTTTCCTCCTCGCACGCTCATATTTCAATTTTAAATCGGGCCCTTTTAACCGCCTTATTAATGCAAGCCTTTTTTACTCGACGTGTGTTTATGTAGGTGTTCGCTTTGAGAGTTTCTTTAGTGGAAATCGGAATGTTATTCAAAACGATATAAAGAGTACTCCAAGGAAAGAATTCGTATCCGCTCGTATTTAAAGAATACGAGTCGACACGAATTAAATTTCTATTGTAAAAGAATTTGCCTCAATCGAAAGTTTACTACCACAATCATGATGCTAGAAGTATGTTTAAAGAACTGAAAGAGATTTTCGGTCTCATTCATATTGAGTTAGAGTAAGTTTAAAGGCTACTTTACAGTTCTTACAGAATCCTTCAAACTTATTATTATCTTTGGTCTGATATAGATATACGGTCTGTTATAGAAATATTATCTCCCCATTTCAGGGCATCGCCGTTAAGTCATCATGCTTGTGAAGAGCCGACTGGCGAGGATATCACAATTATCTCATTGTGCTTAACCTGACAAATTTTCTCTTCACCGTCAAGTTGTATCAGCAATGCATGACATTAGGTCAGAAACCTATCTAAGCGATGTATACTTTTCCCGTCTTGCGTTGGAAGCGACTAAACCACTAAAACGACTTTTACACGATTTGAAAGCATTCAAAAAATTCACAGATGCTATGCATACCTACTATACTTATACTATAATTTTTCCCGTTAAAAACTACACATGCATATGCATTTGATAGTTTGCTGACGATTTCAAATACTCTCTTGGACCATATCTTCGTCACATTAATGTTGTAATAATTTTGCTAAAACTACCTGTTATGTATAATAGTAGTGGCAGTAGATAGTAAAATGACAAAGTATAATTAATTTGTTTTATTTTCTCTTTTCAGGAACCTGCTTCGTTGGGAACCAATCGAGCAAGTCTCTTCTAGCGTTAGTAATCGTCCCGGAAGCAATCTGTCTACTCCTCGGATCCGTGTTTCTGTCATCTGGGTTACGAGCTGTCCTACGCCGCCCAGCGCCTGCGCCAGTACCTCTGTACTCCTCAATACCCCACCACAACCACATACCGACCAAAGTCTACTAAGATTGGGAGCATTTGCAGCGTTATATGCAGTTCCATCAGCCTGCATACTTGCTACGTGGGTGTATGAATACGCGTGGAGGGATGAATGGCTTGCCGCACCTGTGCCATCTTCCGAACCATCCACTCAGCCACGACCAGCGTTCTGGGTGTTCCTGTTCAGGATATTCGCAACCCAAATACTTGGAGTGATGGTTGCTGTATGGATAGCTACACCGAGACTAAAGGCGTTGTGGCGACGAATAGCTGGTCCAAGGAAGCCGACGCCAGTCAAATGCCCTTCTGGACCTCTACCTACGCCTCTGACGCTGCACTGTTATGCAACTCACCCACACACGTTAACCAGACACCCACACAACCCTAAATACGCAACGTACAGGCCACCGCAGCATTCTTACAGGAAACCAAGGCATTATCACTATTCAGCCGGTGAAACAATTCTTTGACGGAAATCATGGTAACATCGGAGAAAGACTAAGGGTTCCGTAACCCACTTCAAACTTAGGTTTGGATAATGTGTAAATGTGCCATTATGTTTTGTTTTAAAAACATTTCTTTGGATTAATAATAATTAACAATTAACTTGATATAGATGGATAAATATGTTCTGTCACCGAAAAGATTTCAGTCCATGCCTTCCTTGTGTCAGAATTTAGTTATTTCATAGTTTTGTATGGGTAACCCTGAACGAGTGCAAAGACTGACGTGATGAAGAATATTAATTGTATTTTATTAACAACAACACTTTATAAGATCTTGGTAATGTAATTTAATTACGTATACTGAATATATTATTAAATTCAGACGGCATTCGAGAGCAAAATATATTTGCCTATATTAAACTAATATAAAACAAGAGAGTTATTGAGAACAAAGTAGCTAAAGTGTAAATCGTAATACTTTTAGATACTTCAAAATTTAACAAAACATTAAATACCTCGCATATCATAGAAATGAAAATTGTATTTCTTTAAAAAAACTCTTGTACAGTAATTAATAGAGTTAGATTTAAGCGTATGTTGACGAAATATGAATATTTTTTAGCACGGATAAGAATGTATGTGTAAAATTGTAAATAACAAATTGATAAATTATATTAGTGTAAATAAGTATTACAATTGCGTGTAGTTTAAATGTGTAAAGAAAGTTGTTTATTGAAATATACTTAAATATTTTATGTTTTATGTATGTTAGCCCAAGAAAGATAAACTTGAGGTTATATATATCGGTGCAAACCGTTTTACTAATTTTAACAACATAATTATTTAATATCGGAAGATTATTCATTGATGTCACTTTACGAATTTTAAAACAGACGATCGTGTGATTATAATATCATGTTGTAATTAGAATAGACTAGAAAAAATGTTTCAAATTCAACCATTTCGATTAAATTACAATATGTGTTTACCGTAATTCATAATCACTTAAGTATTTGTCCTATATTTTTTGGAGACCTGAGCCTATTGATTGATTATAAAAAAACATTTTCGCAAGATTTCCCTCGTTAAAAATAAAACTTATAAGAGAATACAGATTTACCAGTTGCGACACTACCCACCTCAGATCTGCCAAAACTGAATTTAATGCGATGCGAGAATGGCTGCTGTTTGTAAATAACTTATTATTATTATTAATTTTGTTGTGAAAAAGTGACTGAAGCTAAGATGGCTACCTACATGTAGTAAGTAGCAGTATTGAATAAATATGTGAAAAATTTAGAGTTGTTTTATTATTTTATGTAGAAAAACTGAGAAAAGATTAAACTTTAGAGATGGCCGATATACATGTAGCATAGGCTTGAATGTTTTTTCTTGTGCATACAGAACGTAAAATTTCGGGGGTGAGGGGTCAGTATGGGGAAGTATCTCGACCGCTGTAGCTACACGAGACTATCCATAATTTTCTATGAAATTTTGATCCTCATTCACCTCATTCTCCTCATCCTCATTCATCAGACTCAAATATGTACAGTGCAGCAAGTATCGCTATTTACATTTTTTTTAAACTAATGCCAATCGATCCTGTTTCTTACACTGATCAGAAACTTATATCGAACCAACGATCGTTGGTGTACCTACTAAAAGTCGGAAATCAAAAATCTTTTCCCACACATCTTTTAAGGGATCTAACTTACTTTTCTTATTTATAAAATACTAGCTGTACCCGGCAGACGTTGTCTTGTCCTTAAAAAAATAACAATCTAGAAACCGATTGCAGCGAATCTACTTGAAAAACACAAAAAGTCATCAAAATCGGTGCCACCGTTAAAGAGATGTTGATGATGAGCGGAGTCACATACCGGGTCCAATCGTGAGTCTACATCCCGGGATCCACTTGAAAACACTTAAAAATAAGTTCACCTAAATTCTGGAACCCGATTGCTACGCCATCTACCTGATTCAAATTTGAATTTAAACCATCCCGGGACCCACTTGAACACACAAAAATAATTCACCTAAATGAGTTTGAATGCAGTCACCATTGCCAAAATCGGCCAGGAAGAATCATAACAAATACATGACCTGACTGATGTTGTGACTGTTGTGTCATTAATAATATTTTTTAATTATGAATATCAACTCTCCCACGGAAAAAACCTTAGTTACGAAACCGAAAAAGAGAATAAAACGATTGATCCCATTAACGATGACATATGGCATGGAACAACGGACATACGAATTGCCTCATGGAATGTACGCTCTCTATATAGACCTGGAGCCATGTACCAGGTTAGTAATGAATTACGTAGATATAAGATAGGAATTGCTGCGATTCAAGAAGTAAGATGGCCCGGTCATGGAGAATGTAATATTGATAATAGCTCAGTCCTTTTCTACAGTGGTGGAAATTTAGGAAAACATGTATATGGTACAGGATTTATAGTATCAAACCAACTTATTAATATTATCATTAAATTTGAAGCAATATCAGAGAGAATATGTATGATACGTATAAAAGGCAAATTTAGTAACATATCTCTTCTTAATGTATATGCGCCAACTGAAATAGCTGAAGATGAAGCCAAGGATGAATTCTATGAACATTTGGATTCAGTATATGATAATCTACCGAGTTATGATGTCAAAATAGTACTTGGAGATTTCAATGCGAAAGTAGGAAAAGAAGACATATTTAGACCTACCATTGGAAAGCACAGCAAACATGATAGTTCAAATGACAATGGTTTAAGATTCATAAGTTTTGCTTCATTGAAAGCTATGGCGATCAAAAGTACAATGTTCCCTCATAAAGAGATATACAAAGGTACATGGCGCTCCCCAGACAGTTAAACAATAAACCAGATTGATCATGTTGCAATAGACGATAGACATAAGAGTACTATTCAAGACATTCGAACATTAAGAGGAGCAGACTGTGATAGCGATCACTATTTATTAAGTGTAAAATTAAAGTTCAGAATAAAAACAGCTAAGAACAACTACAAAAACAGCCCTGAAGAATTGATATTGATAACCTTAACAATCAAGTACTAAGAGAACGGTATCAAGTAGAAATTAGTAATAAATTTAAAGATCTCGAAATAGAAGAAGATATAAACAAATCGTGGGACAATATGAAGAATACTCTGAAAAAAGTTGGAATGGAAAGCATTGGTATTATTTATTATTGCGATAAAGTAATAGAGGAAAGGAGACGATATAAACTATTATCAGAGCAAGATGATCGATGGAAAACAAGATATGAAGAAATTAAGCATGAGGCAAAGACGACTATAAGAAAGGCCAAAAGACAGTACCTAGAGAGTAAAGTGAGGGAAATGGAAACTCTTATCACTGCCAATAAATCAAGAAACTTCTATCAGGAGATCAAAGAGGTTAAAAAAGGTTACCAACCCAATATTCAAATTATGGAGGATGAAGACGGTAACTTTGTAACAGAAAAAGATAATATAAAATCACTTTGGCGAGACTACTTTCATAATTTACTCAACTGTCCGCTCCCCAATGAACCGAATAATCGACCCCCCACGAATAATCTTACAGAGATACAAGTAGAACCACCAAGTTTTTCAGAGACTCAAAGCGCTATCTTAAGACTGAAAAACAATAAAGCCCCTGGCCCCGTCAGAGTGGAATATAGCGATCATATGCCCTGTTCATAAGAAGGCTGTAAAAAGAAATGTACAAACTATCGAGGGTATCGCCCTACTCCCTACAGCATATAAGGTCTTGTCGTATATACTCTTGAGCCGCCTAGAACCTTACGTTGAAAATATTTTAGGTTATTATCAATGTGGTTTCCGCCGAAATCGGAGTACCATCGACCAGATCTTTTTGCTCAAACAATTGATGGAAAAAAAATGGGAGTATGCGCAAAGCATTCACTCATTGTTTGTAGATTTCATAAAAGCATATGACAGCATAGACCGTAACTTCCTAAGAACCATTTTGGCGGAATTCGAAATCCCAAAAAAACTCTCAGATATGGTCGTTGTAGCCACAGGAAATAGCCTAATGCGTGTAATAGTAGGCGCAGAATTTAGTGACGACTTTGAGGTTATTACCGGATTAAAGCAAGGCGATGCCCTTTCACCTATGCTCTTCAATTTAGTTCTGGAATATGTAATCAGAAAAGTACTTGTACTTCAAACTGGGGTTGAATTGAATGGAAAGCATATGATTATAGGCTATGCGGATGACCTAGCCTTATTGGGAACTTGCCGAAGAGACGTCACTGAAGCCGCTATGCTTCTGGAAAAAGAAGCGATAAAAGTAGGGCTCAGGATCAATCACGACAAGACCGAGTATTTCCACATGCGACGCTATAAGAACACCCGTGTGAGCAGAGAGGACTTGCATGTTGGAGATACCCGCTACTGAGAAGTGTCCAAATTTAAATACCTGGGCTGTACTTTAACAGACACTAACACCCGCGATGAAGATATAGACATTCGAATTCACAATACCCTACGATGTACCAAGGCGCTTCATAAGGTGTTGGTATCCAAGCTTCTCAGCCGTAAGACCAAATACGTATATATAAAACTGTCATACGTCCAATATTGATGTAGTACGGTTGTGAGGCTTGGACGCTAACACTGAAGGAGGAGAACAAGCTGTTAGTGACTGAAAGAAAGGTCCTAAGAAAGATCCTGGGTCCGACACGGGGAAGCGATGGCAACTGGCGGATCCATAAAAATCCCGAAATCCAAGAACTGGTGAATGAGTCCAATATAATAGGCGAGAGCAAGGCACATCGCTTGCGCTGGCTTGGCCATTTACTCAGAATGGGGGAGGATCGCGCTGTGAAAAGAGCCTATCTGGGCAAACCAGCGGGACGGTGACCAGTTGGTAGGCCCAGGTATCGCTGGAGGGACGCAGTGGAGGCTGATCTGCGCGAGCTTCATGCCGATGACTGGCAAGAGACAGCGCTGAATAGGAAGGAGTGGAGTATTCTCGTTTCGGAGGCCAAGACTCACTTTGGGTCGGTGAGCCACAGCAGTAAATAAGTAAGTAATTATGAATATCATATTCTAATACTTATTATCCTATTCTGGACGAAGACAATACCAAAAACACAAAAATCATCAAGACTGGTCCAGCCGTTCTTGAGTTATAAATGGTGTGGCTAACACGACTTTGTTTATATATATATATATATATAGATTAGAGGCACACACCAGAATTCGAATTCTGGTGTGTGCCTCTTTTTTAAAGAGCCTACGTTAATACAGCTTATATTGTATAAAGTTTTTATGTTACTGCTATTTGCCCCCGGAAGAT
Source organism: Dendrolimus punctatus (assembly GCA_012273795.1). Lineage (NCBI taxonomy): Eukaryota > Metazoa > Arthropoda > Insecta > Lepidoptera > Lasiocampidae > Dendrolimus > Dendrolimus punctatus. Next base: position 5,729,232 of record CM022543.1, read on the forward strand.
TCACTTCATTTTATATCGCAAACTAACCATCTACATAATGGTCCAAATTTACAGCAAAACCGTCCCAGTACTCCTTGTAGTTTTTCCGTGAAAGCTTAACAGACAGACAGATCGAGTTACTAAGCATTTTTTAATAGATGATAAACTTTTATATCTAGAAACATTTTAAAGTTCGCGCCACTTTTACAATTCTTACGTTACAGGCGGCCTCACAGCTCGTGTTGATAATTATTATCATTACTTGAAAATCTTTGAATCGATTTGCACTACATATTAATAAATAATAAAAAAATGTGTGCGTGTACTAGTGTTAGTGTATACACGTAAGAAGTAAAACTTCATTCACCAAATTATTTCATTTTACCAAATTACTCTTCGTTCGAATCGACCGTGGTAGGGGCAAGAAAAAGATGGCGCGTAACGGTAAAAATGTGACGGATTTTTTTTTCAACGCCGATAAAGATGTTTCACTTCAATTAATTTAACTATTGCAACTCTATTACTACGTCCTGTTTTTGAAGTGCCTAGTTTTTTTAATTTAAGGTTGGCAGCCCTAGCGTAAAGACGTATGTAAATGTATCTTATCTATATGGATAGACGGCACGGCACGTTACGGCACTTTCCCTATGATAGAGATTACAGAATATCTGCACAATACGAGAGATATCCCCAATAGAGAAAGGGAGTAGATCTTTTTTTTCTACATAACGATGGTATACACTAAGAATCGTTCTCCTGTATGGTTACATTAATTATTCTTGTCCACCGTAACCGATAACGATTTCTATTATACACAACGTGTAAACCATTGAAATAGGTATTATAATTTTGATAAATATAAAGCTTATAGAGTCGATGGAATGTCCTGCCTAAGCAAATCGAATAGAACAAAACTTATTTTATTAACATGGTTAAATACTTTAAAAGTGCTTTGCTATTCCTTTCAAAAATTTAAAAATAAACTTCACATGTATTTTTGTTCCAGATCCGAAAATACAACATAACTATTATGAGCATGTATTTGTTGTTGTTTAGTTTTAGCGTATTGAAAAATAGGATTCGACTCTCTCTCCAACAAATAATTATGCTAAATTTCGGAAAGGTATCCTGTCAAAATTATGAACTGGAATGTTGTTATCTGCTGGTTCGGAGAAATATATTTCACGATTATTTTGAGTTTAATTTAATCAAAAAACGAGACATTATATGTGATAATGTCTTCGTTTAATCAACTATTTCGCTTAAGTAATTATATTGTAGGAGGCTACAAGACTGTTTTACACGGGCGGTAAGTTTGAGGTTATGACGCTATGCTCTGTTTATTTTTAAAACTAGTAATTAAGTTTTCAATATAAATGCGTTGAAAATGATTGTTTTAACATAAAAAGATCTTCATAACATAAATATATCCAATTATCGTCATACTGTTTAATATACTTGCATTTGATTATATTTTCTAAATCTCACTAACTTTTTATGTAAAAAAAATGGTTTTCCAGCTCAAATTGGATCAACTCAGTACAAATATGCAACTATACGAGAAAATCAGCAGAAGAGAAACTAGGTCTAGAGAAGCCAAAAAGACCTCTTACTCCCTTTTTTAAATTTATGTCTCAAATGAGACCAGCTCTGTTGGCCAAAAACCCTGGAATATCTTCAAAGGAGGCTATAGCATGGAGCTCTAAACATTGGCAGCAATTAGATGTTGAGGTGAGTATTAAAATGTACAGAGAAGAAAAACTTGTTAAATTGTCGAAATTATGGGCAACAAAAGTAGTTAGCCTAAAACATCTCTACACTTAACTGTGATAAATGTGAAACACATAATTGGTATTATGAGAATCAGGTGAGAAACACATACAAGGTAAAGTGTTACATGTATAGCTAAGATCAGTTACATCAAACCAAACAAGATGCATCAGATAATGTACCTAGTACTGTAAATTCCTATGATTACAGAAAGGTTACACTGTTAATTTGTTAGTAAAGGTAGGCCTAAAATGAGATGTATTAATAATTTTTAGGAGTAATAATATATCAAGCTTTGTAGTGTCGTAGATAACATAAGTCGTATAATTCCAATATCAGCTAACTCCACACATATTTTCAGTAAAAGCAAAAAAGTGTTGTGAACAAATTCGAAAGTTTCATGTCAAATTTAGTTGGAAGTTGACGGTTTTAGGTATACAATGAACAAAATGACATACGAGAAATTTAATAGACTATCCAGAAACATACATAACTTAATTTTGTTTTTTTAAGGGAGTTGGCGGGTATTGGAATTATATGACTCACATGTCCTAGGATAAAAAGTATGAAACAAAATATATTGTGGCAGCCTAACTTGTAAATTATTAAAAAATATTAAAGAAAGAAGAAATAAAAGTGCAATTTACTACAGAAACAACCTAAAAAGAATTATCACTAATATATTAATGGATTACTATTATGAGGGATAGTATTTATCTACTGTGATATTTGTCTACAAATTATTGAACAATTTAATTTTTCTTTTTTTAAGACAAAATCCCAATTGGCCAAAGAGTATGAAAAGGATCTTGAAGATTATAAAAAGATCAAAGCAATTTATGAGGCATCACTCAGTGATGAGCAAAAGGAGAACATTAAGAGGGTAAAAGAAGAAATGTTTACAGCTAGGGAAAAGAGGAAACTTAAGGCTGTAAGTTGAAAGTTGGTTTCTTAATATTTTTTCTTGTTTCCACTGCAAGACAAAGGTTGGACTTCTTTTCTTAAAGAACAATGAAATGTCCATCCATTTGATAATGATTATCCACTGCTGTATGTAGACCTCCCTAAGTTTGGACCATATATCCCATTCTTGAATTCTTCTGCTTTATATGACCATATAAAGAATATATAGAATTATAGATTGTTGGTCCATAGGGCTGAAGACCATCCTTATACTATGTTAGCAGAAATGTGGTTTACACTTTAAGATGCATTTGCTCCATCAGTCATCAGTACTGGGATAAATGTAACTTGCCACATCTAACTGCTATTTTGTTATCTTATGGTAACCTGGGTTCTCTTACAAATATACTGGTTTCTGATTTTATCTATAAGAAATACATCTCACATGGCTTCTTCCATAGCTTGCTTAATGACCTTCAGTTGGTGAACGTATCTCACTTAGTGTAAGTAGTTAGTACGAGTGTGGTATAGTTATAGAGCAAAATTTGAGATATAAAGTGATATTTGGGTAATATTTTCTTAAGTTTTCGTGACTAGTATTCATAATAAAACTACGTTATTTAACAGTTTTAAGCTTGGTAATTTACTTGACACTTGACATCTTTGTCTACCGTGATCATGGTAACTGAAAAGTGGCCAAAACATTGAAATAATAAAAGTAATATCAATTACTGCGCTTAAAACTGTTAAAACATAGTTTTATTATGATATTTGGTGTATATTATGTTAGTTTATAAATAAAATAAACACAAATGAATGTATATTCAAAAAGTTCAGATCTGTCCATAAAATAGTTCATAGTAAATAAATGTGCCCTATAATTACACTCCATCCGTCAGTACAAGCAAATGATATTGTCAATAATACTACCCTGGATGTGAACTTTTTATGACTTGTGTGGATAGATGATATATAGATTCTTTAGAGACCATAGTCTGTTGGAAACTTTCCTGTACAGCTAAAGATTATCCTATAGAGATTCATTCATGTACATTAAGTCATTTACAAGTCTCTATTATACTTTAAGACTCATATTGGAATTTGTTCTGCCTATATTCAACTTAGTTTATCAAAAAAGTTTAACAATAATTAGTTTAGTACAGTCGCAATTCTGGCTGCTCTTTTAATGTACTAATGTTTAAGTGGAATACGCCCAATTGATTCATTTAAGTTCTAAAATAGACTTAAGAAATGTTGGCTTGACATCTTGAGGTATGATAATCATGGTCATTGCATGCAGACAATAAATGATGTCAAACATAGCAAATTAAAAAGTATGAATGCAGTTCTCAGGCTCCTAAGTAGATGCTCTAAATGCCACTGGGATTTAACTTAACTATGATGATTTAGCATAAGATAGGCCAGGAGCTCAGATGTGAGATTTACAATACTGATAAGAAATTACAAAAAATATTTTTCAGGAATACAAGGAATTAGGTAGACCCAAGAAACCCATGTCATCATACTTTCTCTATGTAAGATCAAGGACTGACAATGTTAAAAGTGGAGAACTGAAGGAGTATCATAATAAGGTTAAAGTTGATTGGATTAAATTACCCAAAAATGAAAAAGCGAAATTTGAAAAAGAAGCTGATGATCTTATGATAAAATATAAGTAAGTTTCTTTCTTATGGATTTCTTTTCATTTGGATTGGAATGGTTATGAAGAGGTTTTTCTGCCTGATAGTATGCAACTATCACACATATGAACATCTGCAACACCGGGGGATTGTTAATAAATACATTGCTTACTTAAAAGTCTCTGTAATTTTAGCCCAAGCAATTTGTTTATAGTTTGTTTGACTAAATCAATTTGTTTTGATTTTGATACAATAATTTGAGATTAAGGCTTCATTCTATGAAGCAGTAGTAACTGATCCTGCCTTTCAAAATTAGGAGCACACAAGTATTTCATTTTGAAATATTCTTCAATAAACTGATTTGTCAAAATCATTATGATTTTGACAAATCAACATTTTATTTATGCATAAAATAAAGATAATGCTAATTTTCGTATCCTTACTTGAAAAAATCCAATCTGAAAGTCAAATTGAATGCATGTAGCTGTTTTACCGACAGAGAATCGTAAACTATGCTAAATTTCCAATAACGTGTGAGAGCACGGATGGCATGGCAACCTAAATATGTTTAGTAAAAAAGTATGTTCTAAGCGCTGTATTTTATTTGATATTTATTATTCTGACGTTTCGGCCACTTTTGTAGCCGTGTTCACAGAAGACAAAGATGTCAAGTGTCTATGAGAATTGTTAAAGTTTTATTGTAACTTGTTCACTTTTTTTCGCTTGGTTTTAATTTTTCTTTATGGTTAAAACTGTTAAAACATAGTTTTATTATGTCCCAATCACATAAGAAAAGTCTATATTTTAGGCAGTTAAACATGGTTAACTAAGTCTTTTTACAGACATCATGAAAACAGGATAAATATCACATTTATTTCTTTTGATGTATACAGGAAAGATTTAGAAATATGGGAACAAAAAATGGTGACCATGGGTCGTACAGACCTTGTTCGTTCCAAACCTGTCCGAGAAAAAAGCCAAAGAAAGCTGAGAAGACACAATAGGGACTCGGGTGCTCTGACGATACTGACTCTAATCACTTAGGTATTAAAAATAAGATGGCTTCTGTACAAATCTTGATAAGTATAGTTCTAAAAGTTATGAAAACCAAGTAAGTGAAGAATATAAAATTAATAAAATGCAACAACAGAAAAAGGAAGAAGTACACCAACAAAGAAAGGAGAAAGAAGTAGAACATAAAATTGAGTTTAAAGATGCAGAAGTTTCTAAATCAATCAAAGATATCAAAAGTGAAGATCTTCCGTTGCCAAGCCATGAACCAAGTGCTTCTAAAAATAATAAGTCAGACGATCGTCAGAGTACGAGTGAAATAAAAGACCAAAAACCAAACTCTACACCAGTAAGTCATGAGACTAGTACAAAGAAAAGTAATATTTTCACTAGTATTAAAAGTTTCTTTACACGTTAGATGACATTCACACTTTCATCCTTCCAACTACTTATCGTTAGATTATTGATTTGCTATGATTATTGCATGTTATTGATTGCATTGTCCAATTTTATAAACAATATTTGCTTTTTTAAATTAAGTTTTGAGAATAAGAGTATTTTCTTAGATTACGTAATTTTGTATAAGAGCATACAAAGTTAATATTGTAATATTGAGCAAAATATGGTAATATGATTCAAAGTTATATTGTCTGTGACACTTGGATATGGTGTTGGGTAGGACATGGTTTTAAAATGAGTTTGTAAGAGTAACATGATATTTTATACTGAACCAGTACAATGTACCACTTCAAAGACGTGAGGAGATTGGTACGGTTTGAACAACGGCAGTATATTTGAAGTGACGAGGCCAGTGAGCGTCATTCCCTCATTTGTCCCTTCAAAATTTCTATAGTAGAATTATTTTTTCCGTGCAGTTTGGGTCATATATAATCGGAGCGGTGAAGCGAGTATTTCGTTCTCTCTTACACTCACGGGCCTTATGGGCAGGCATAGTGATACGCATTATTGTTGTCGATAAGCGTTATAGATAGTGTATTTAGTTTTGTCATTTTGTGGGTTAGCTATATAAATGAAAGAAAAAAAATAGATAAAACAACGTATTTAAAATAAGAATAATAATGATTTAAAATAAATTATTAATTAGGTATCTATGTATTAAAAAACTATAAGTACAAAAGTTTAGAATGTAACAAGTTATATTAAAAATAAATATAAATACTTATATCTAAGTTTAAAATTAACAGCAAAAAAGATAATAATGTTTTTATAAGAATGATAATGGTTCTTTGATAAGAATGAGTTTTAATGATAATTGCGTTGCGCCCGCGCATCATGCTCACCGCCTTAGCCGGGCTGAAGCCGAGCTTTGATTTATGATCCAACGGCACGGAGAAAATAATTCTACTATAGTTAGTTAATTGGATATGATCGACCTCGGCCTCATTTTACTAGCAGCTATACATGTCATATTGTCCCTCTTTTTCATGTGAATATCCGTAGAGGCGTTATTATACTGTGTAGCATAAGCCTCGTTCCGTCCTTCCTCTTACGTTTGAGGCTACTATTCACTAGCAAGACAAAAATATTGAAGTATTACATTTTCAAATATTGTGCTGTATTAGTATAAATTTATTTGGCCAAACCTCAAAACTTAGTGCCGATTGTGTGTATACACAACACATAAAATCTTAAGCTGTTTTGGAAAAATATTCCAATCACACTTCTGACAGGTCAAAACACCACCAAAATAAATCAGTTGATACACATTGTATAAGTATCAAAAAGTGAAATAAATAGCACTCTATACTCTATGGAAAACATGTTACGTTATGAGATAGATATTAAAGTTTGGGGTCATAAATACCTATGGTAATTCATGGTATGAATAATAATGAAGGATGGAAGTTGAAGTACCTCATTAGATTGTTCCTTAGTCTTGTATTAGTTGATCTTTTTTAATTTTAGTTTTTGCATCATGCATTTTGCTTTTCACATTATTTTTGTTGAATTCACAATAATTTTCATTTTTTTGTGAAGTATAATAAAAGTAATTTATAGTTCTTGTTTTCTTATTATTTATTATCCATCTTGTTTAACATTAATGTTTAGGGATCTCATGAGTTTTAATGAATAAATTCAAAGCATTTTTTTAAAGGATTATGAGTAGTTGTTTACTTTTAATGGCGAAGCTGGGAGACATCTCAGCTCAGCTCATGAAAAGAGGTTACCGTCGCTTTTTACGTTTGTAACGACAGAAACGACACCAACACGTTGATAGCCTTTAAGATAGGATAGGGCGATGAGATAGGGAGATAAGACAGAAAGAGTAGGATGGGAATAGGGCGAGGAGGAACTAGGCCATCGGAACTCTCACTCATCGCAAGAAACATGATTATCACAAAAATAACAGTTTTACACCGATATTCTGAAAGAGCCGTAGTCAAGATTCTACCCAGCATGGTTCTACCACCTGAGTTTTTTGGCACCTATCTTAATTAAATTAACTCTCACGGTCTTATTCATATTGAGTTAGAGTAAGTTTGAAGAGTTATTTAAGGATTATAAAGAAGTCTTATAGAGAGAGGTCAGGTAAAAGCATTTCAAATAAACGTGCATGTATGAAGAGGTTAATGAAAGTAGGTGAAGCGAAAGTTGTTTGTCAGGCTCGTCGGAAGTGGAGATCCATAGTCTCTGCCTACCCCCATGGGAAACGGGCGTGATATTATGTATGTATGTAAGAAGTCTTCAAACTAACTCAATGTGAATATGACCGTTAATACTTGTATTTGATAAGCAGACAAACATACTCTATACCTTTAAGCTAAGAATGTTACACATGTATTTTGGGTGATAGACAAAACTGGGGGCTAAACTCAGACCAATCATAAAAATAACAAAGTTTCTTTACAAAATTCACCCTGTTGGCAACCTGATCCAGCATTATGTATTCGTGTACCTATATAATGTTTTTGTTAAAACTAAGATAGTTTTATGTAGTTTGTTTACAGGGCTGAGATTGGTACGTATCACTTACAAAGTTTTTCAGACTTAATGACTACAATTACATGAAATCTTAGACGCGCAATTACTCGAACAAGTTTTACTGTGCCAAATCTTGACCCATGATTCCAAATAAAATAATTCGATAACCCATTTATCGCAGACTAACTCAAAATTTTATCCGAGGCGTACTATTTCAGTATGCCGCGTATTGTTTGTGCAGCGAACTAAGCCAGACTTGACAACGGATATCTTGCCAAGGCATGGTGCCTTCATCGTGAAAAAACCCGTATTCATCGTGGCCGATACGCGAACCTGTCAATGTACCTCCACATTACCTATAGGAGATAACTGAGCCAAGCACTGGGATGCCTAATGGCGTATTATTTTACTTAAAGGGTTATATTACAAAATAATTGTGATAAACAAACACATTGCAAAAGAACCATTTTTTATTTCAAACGTGTTACAAAATATAAATTAATAAATCTTTTGTATATAATTACTGAATGACCTTTAATTATTTACAACCGTAATTAAGCTGATATTCTAAAATGAATCAGTTTTTTAAATATTTGTAACAAGTGCATTATTTACAGATGTGTGTGAAGATTTGAGAAATTGTAATAAAACAATAATTAATTTATTAAAGAATTAACAATATTTGTACAGGTTTTAGGCTAATTTCAATCAATAATATTTCATAAAATACACTTTTATATATTACTCACGATGCTTGAATATCAACAGCAAGCTTACAAACATTTAAAATAAATAAAAAACAGAATAAGGGAACTTACTCATACCACGTGAGCCATTTTTTACCTCCCTCCTCCAGCTCGGTGACCACCCGTAGTATACGCCAAGACCCCCCTCCCCGTCTAGGTATAATGTCGTATTTATTTTAGTTTTAAATATTTTTTTGCAAAGTTAAAAAAATAATTTGGCTCATTAGGAATATAGCTGGAAAGAGCGCGACGTAGAAATATTGACTACGTGACGAAAACCTAAGCCCTTGCCTCGCCCCAGTGACCAAGCGTGGTATTTCAAAGTCCTCCCTCCCCCTTCTGAACGAATCACGTAGTATGGATACGTTCCCTAAATTGATTTTTTGTGTTATAAGAAAATGTTATTACAAACTTCACATAGCAATAAAGTCATGCTGGATACATAGTTAGCATTCCTAGTAAAATTTAATTACAAGTTACGACTAAGATAAGATACGAAGTACTCTTTTAATTAATTATTGCTTTCAGTAATGTAATATCACTTAATTTTCAATTTGTGAAAATCATTATACCATTTCAAAAATAATAATATTTACGTTTTTATTATTTTCAAGCAATTGTTGTCGCAGTAAAACATATATAATATTAAAATTTAAAAGAAGCGGCGACTGGTATACATTTGTGTAACATAACTGAATGGAATAATATTGAAATAATTCTAAAACCATATTACACATAATATTTAAAATAATCATAAAACAACATTGCTCTTTGGTATAATGGTAATATACCAGCTTAATTCTGAAGTTATATGTAGGAAATCTCCGCATAAGTACTACGGAAAAATGAAAAATGCACCAAACAAAGTTTATAAACGTAACATTTTAGACCAAAGTATGAAGGATCCAGAGGTTATCTCCAGTATAGCTATACAACTTAGAATAACATGCGCGGGGAAGAATGGTACAGGATGTCACTGTAATAGCTATTTTGACTTGTATAAAAAATATGTTTTTATACAAGTCAACTGTCCCATCATAGTTAATTCGCGTACCCGCTTACGCCGGACACTGCATACCCCAAGAGCTCAGTTAAGATACATAGCTATAATATGCGTTTCTGCGGAAACACAAGATGGACCACAATCTAACTACAAATGCCACATTTAAATTTCACAATCACAGAAGTGCCATTAAGGCCCACAAAACAATCTAGCTACTGATTTTTAGATTCCGATAACTAAATGAAAAGAACACCAATGGTCTCACTATGAAATCTATCTGTTTCATAGTTGATTAAACCGGTTCAACTAAGGACATTTCACACACATTCAAATTTGGCACAATTAAATAATTGTGTATGGGGTCAAAATTGAAATATAATTTTAGAGAAATATAGTCAGATCATGATATATCAATATCAATGCAAAGGCTATTATAATGTCTAGGTTTTTAAGTAAATTTTTTATCACTGGTATTCAAATTATTTTACATCTGGATCCTTCATATAATCTAACAAGGTCCCTCAAAGTATAGATAGCAACGTTACATTAGAATATAGTAGTGTGTTACAATTTTCGTAAGCCAGTAGATTACCCAATTTCAATACAATTCTGCACAGAGACTATCAAGTAATTATTTATTCGTCAATTTATACCTTTATTTTTACCTTATTAAGATAACAAAAGATAAAAAGTGACTCTTTCTCTTGCGAAAACAGAATTAAATTAAACAAAATTAAACTAAAATAGACTTAGAATATAATGGTAAAAACATTGTGTGATTTCTGATTGCTTTGTACATATTTTGGTAAAGACCAGGCACAAAGCACTCGTTTGTTACTCATGTCATTTTGAATTAGTTCAAACTACCCTCACTTTAACACATAAAACTGGTATTTCTAGTAATCTTTGGTCAGTCTCAAAATTAACCTGAAATATAAAACAAACACTGTGGTTTATGCTTCTTCTAACACAAATGATGATGGCAAAATTATATTGAAATTGTTTAATCTACCTCAGAAGAGAACATGATTACAAAATATTTCAACTACCCTCATTTTTACATATTTATACAAATTCAGGCCATGAAACAGATTACAGGCCGTCTCATAAGATACCTGCCATTATCAAAATACTTCTTTTTACTTACAAAGCACAAAAATAGATTATGATTACTAATTTGGCATACTATTCAATAGCAAAATGCTTATCTCTGAATTATCATTATCACATCATAATTTGAATAAAAGAAATCAAAAACAATACTTTAAATGCATTAGTATTCAATTTATAAGCTAATAAAAATGTATGTGTAATAGATGTACCGACAGTAGAACTTGTTATATAAAACAGTAATCGTTGATATTAGTAATATTATAGCGAGGTAAACAAATGACATGATTAATAATATTAGTTTTAAAAAGTTCCACTCCTGTGCTTGAAATTCCCATTTTAAAGATGGTATTTCTGTCAATCTTGGCCAATATTTCCTGGTACCGCACATCTTGATGCACCACAACAGGAAAACTGTATAAGTAGTGCATGCTAGACTGGCACCACGCCGGTGCGCTGCCGACATTGTAACGACCGCGCGTGAGGGTTGGTTGACAACAAAAGACAGGCGTTGGTTAAATTGTAAACAATTTCTTGTTCAACATAAATTCCACTAGACAATCATTTTTGAAGATCATACATATAAGTGAAAATTTAATTTTACTTCCTAATCGGGTACATGGATTAGGAAACATAGAATGGATTAGGCTTCGCAACATTAATGCTGTTAAAAGCATAACAAACAGACAAATATATTAATGAAACTATCCCATTTTTTGGTGTAAAAAGTCAGCTATGTTCATCCTCAGCATCAGAAATATATATATACTGAAATTCAGCCAAATGGGTTCAGTTTTTCCATAAAAGTGCAACTTCTTTCAGATTATTAGGGATTATATTAATAATTGTATTTAAAAATGACTGAGCTTTTTAAAACTGTTTTTAAGTACTGAGTTTGTTTGTAACTATTTTTCGAAGTAAACTTAGATGGAGTGGAATAGAATTAAATATAGTAACTTTAAAAAGCCTAAAATTGTCACACCGTGTGTGCTGCGCCTTCGCTTGTATCCAGTGCACTACTGCCACCATTTTCCTTTACTAGCCGGCAGCGCACACAAGTCTAATGCATGCTCCTTGGCCAAGATTCAAATCCGCATTATTGTAATAAGATGTGGATTTATTAGCTGCTAAGCTACCAAAACTTAACAGTTATAAAATTTGACTTCAAAATTCTTACATAAAGACATTACAATGCTGCTGTATTTAAAAATAATTCCTGAAATGAATATATAAAAACCCAAAGCTAATCTGCATACACATACAAGAATAAAACATTTGTTATGTACAAATTGTTCCTAATATTCAACTAAAAAATGGCAATATGTGACTAAAACGCACACATGTCACAACATCTCACTTATGTATAAAGGCACAAGCAATCAAAATATGGAACAAATGCTGATTACATTCAAAATTTACCAATCTATTATGTGATTTTAGTTTTATTACTATTATTTGTATAATATTATAAGACTATTAAAAATCGTTTCTTAAATCATAGGTTACAATCATACATAAATATTCAAATAATAAATTTACTTGAAGGTACACTTTAAAAAGGTACGTCAAAATTAAAATTTGTTAATGTTGTGTTTTATTCAAACAATCATGAAAATAATCTATCTAGGCTTTATGGTATTCAATGATGTAAAAAATGTTACAAAGTTTAGATATTGTTAATTAATTTAATTAATAAATTAATCCTAAATAATTCTACCATTTCTGTTTTATCCAAGAGCAGAATTCAGAAAAAATTGAAATAATTTTTGTTCCAGTAATATAATTGCTAACTAATTAATTTCATGTTTATAAAAAATGTAATTATTTTCTATTTTGAATACAAAAATGATATTTTCTGATCCTTTTTGCATTTTCATGTTTTGTGGACAAATAAGAAAATATTAGTCATTACAAAAAAAATTAAAATTATTTTTAAAATACATTTCTAATAACATGATTTAAAATAAAATGATAGAGCAATAAAAAAAACATTTTGATAAAAAAAAATATTTTAACTTGGAAGCCTTTTGTATTTAATCAGCAAATTGATCATTATTAAAGGTAAATTTTAAATGCAACCCAAACTAGCCAGCTATTGTTATATATTGCTCAGTCAATCATAATGCCCTACAGATAGATATGCATAAATCAATTACTATGTAATCAACCAATCCTTCAACACAAAGGAAAGTGATTGTATGCAAATTGTTGTAAATAGGAATACACAAATGTCGCGACCTATGACACTTGCATATTGTGCTGCTTGAAACATTTTATGGAGTCTGGCTGAAGATGGGCTATGTAGAAGTAGCAGTGCACTAGCTAACCCTGAATTACTTTTTTCTGGAAACCATAGGAGTTTTGTAACTGTATAAATTATTACTGGTATGAAAAAATAAATGTCTCAGTGGTTATCAATGATAACCAGTCCAGTAATTGAATTAACAGAGATAACAACACAATGTCATACTTGTATGTGATGATTTTTTCAAATAGTGATGTGGTAGGGGCGGGTTCTGGTTTGGAGATCCAAAAGGTAACGTATTTGGCAAATTTGTCGTTGTGAAGGTGGCAGGGTTTATAAAAGATGCCAAATCATTACTCAAATCTCCGTCACCCGCCGCGACGATGTCATTGTCCGCCAATAAAGACCCGCATGTCTCCGGTTCGTTTACTATAGCGCCATTGTTGAGACATGTACTCTTGTGGCTGCTACTATCGTGGGACAAGGGTACCTCACGTTCTTGATCAAGTTTTAAGCTCCTGACGGGAGAATCTGTAACGAAACAATGTGTTATGCCAAACTTATGATGAAAATAAAACTTATTGTAAGTTTACGGAATATTTTACCTGAAGGAGAATCATCTCCACTTTTTCCAGATATAAGTTGAAGTCTATTGTGAGAGTTTTCCAAGATTCTCCTTCTGCGAGCTTCACGACGAGCTGCTGCATCAGCCATGTTTGACATTTATAAATACTTGACAATTGACAGTTTAAAGTACGCAAAAAGAAAATAATTACCTTTTTAAAAAAAGAAAACAATGAAAAAATATCTAAAGCAAAAGGCTAAAGTATTTAAAATTTTATGAAAATACGATGTAGTAATTTAATATACATAACAATGTCATATTAATATATTACTCTGAATAAAAGAGTCAACAGCAAATTACTTTTTATTCATACTGTTGTGAAAGTGTTGTTCAATTTTCTTTAATCGATATAATGTTCTTTTATGAAATAATTCCTCAATTATAATAACTAAAACTTATTCGAATGATCTTATCCCTAAAGAGAACCTCATTCGTCATTTAGTTCATTATCTATATTTGATTAAAGTAAACGCAAGTCAAAATTCCTTATTTTGTACTAATTTTTTTATGGTATTCCCCAAGTAAATAGTATGTAAAGTTTTAAAATTAATCAGTATTCTATAGTAATTGTATGTTTAAACTAAATTTTACACGATTTAAAAAATACCATAGTAGAACTTCATTTTTTCAAGTTACCACCAAAACGATTGTTATTTCACTTTTATTCATTCCTGCACGTAAACGATTTACGAATTACGTACAATACAACACTATTTAGAAGAGCAACGCCAAGAATTTTTGTTTGGCGCCTTTGCTGGGCCGGTCGTTTTTACGGATTGTTGTTCTTTTGTCTTCTAAACTAGTTACATTTCCATTTTTATAATGGGAGATAAAGGAGATGGAGGTAAGCAAATTCTCTATTACAGTTTATTGGTATGAATACTCACGAAGCTTGATAACTTGTCAGCTATTGGTTTTTTTGGTTATTAGATCTTTAAGTATTCAATTTTTCTTTTTAGAAACGTTTGACGACGCGGTCGAGGAAAGAGTTATTAACGAAGAATATAAAATATGGAAGAAGAATACCCCATTCCTTTACGACCTGGTTATGACACATGCTCTGGAGTGGCCCTCATTGACGGCTCAGTGGTTGCCCGATGTGACCAGGCCCGAGGGAAAAGACTACTCTGTACACAGGTGCGAATATCAATAAAATTCAATATTTCATGAACCTAGCTAAAGCTTGGTCTGGAGAGTAAAGCCCCCATTGATCCAGAGCTCTACTATTCTGAAAACTATAGCTATGAAAATCTTAATAAAGAGCTAGGGCCTGTAGTCTTCTTAAGAGAGACTATATAAAAAAAAGAACTAAAATTGATTGATTCAAAATAATACCTATACAATATTTCTATATTATTTATATAAATATAAATGATCAACAATTAGGCAGTATATGTATTATAAGGACTAATATAAATTTGTTCTATGTACTTTTGTCTTCAATCACTATCAGAATCCTTGTGATAGCATACAGAGCCTAGAATGTGTTATGTACATTGGAAACTTCTTATTTTCACAATAAATGAATGAATAAAAACAAGATCTAAAAGCAACCTTATCACTTAAGCAATCTCATCAAAGCAACCCCCTTGTTTTAAGAAAAATAAAACAATGCTATAGCAGTAGTGTAAACAATAAATAGTATTCAATTAAAATATAAATAATAGACTTATATAGTATACAAACAAAAAGGAATATTAGATCTGAGAGAACCAATAATGGTTAATAAACCATCTGTTTAAACAACAGTGATAGTGAGTTCTACGAAAATACAATCTGTGCAGTAAAGGAATGTACAGTTTTACACAAATAATAATTTCTCCTTATGTACCAGCACACTAGTGCTGGAAATTTTATACAGTCTACAATTCATATAAGTGGAGCAGAGCTAAGAATGCATAGCAAGCAATACGCACACATTCCTTAGCGATACTGTCAAAATTCGGCATAATCATCGATAGGAGCTGTCTGCGCCTCACATCACCGATTAAGTCGCAGAGTCTTCTTGTCTTCTAGATCCTCAGAAGATTAAGAACTTTTGCCACTGCTACCAAGATTACGCTTGCTGAGTCCCTCTTGCTTCCCATACTTGATTACGCTGACGCCTGCTATCTAGATTTAACCTTAGAACAGCTGAACAAGCTTGAGCGGCTTCAGAATTTTTGTATCAGGTTCATATTTGGATTGCGAAAATATGACCACGTTTCCGAATATCGTAAAAGACTCAAGTGGCTTCCTATTCATTTTCGCCGGAATACTCACATTCTCATTCTCCTTTATAACATATTATTTACTTCTAATAGTCCCCAGTACCTTAAGGAACGTTTTAAATTCCTTCGCCTTTCCACTGCCCACAATTTGCGCCATGAAACGTATCGAAAACTTATGACGCCTGCACACACTTCATCCTATTATGGTAATTCTTTTACGGTGCAGGCTGTCAAACTTTGGAATATGCTGCCTCTTACTGTCAGAGAGGCCAAATCTTTACCAATATTTAGAAATTTGCTCAGAAAGCACTATTTGTCCACAAATAGCTATGTCTGATTAACAGAATATAACCATGCTATACTTTATTATATACTTGTGTATTATTGTATACATAATCGTGTATATATGTATGTATTTGTGAATATATATATATATATATATATATAAAAATATATATAATATTAGTTATGAATATTTATGTTTCTATTGCCATTCTTCTGCACCACTATTTCGCCTGATTCAAATTTTTCTCATTTAGGTTGCCTGGAAGAGATCGCTTGAGCGATAAGGCGCCTATTGTATTGCTAGAAATATTGTAATGTTATGTCTGTTTCTGTAATTGTATATTTTGTGTGTGTTTTATTATCTATCTATCTATCTACGGCATTTCTACTTGCAATCAAAATTTAATGTAGATTATTTACATGTTGGAAAACCAGTCTGCACTTTATAAAACTGCCAATCAGAATTGTAAGTTATGTGAACTGTATATGATAATGTGACTGTTCTCTACAAAAAAGGTATTTTATATTTTTTCCATAAACTTCACCATTTGAATGATATTGAAAATTTAAGTTTGGTTTTTTAAGACAAATTTCATTTTTGTTTATAAATTTTATAACTCAACAATAAATGACTATTATAAAATGTGCAATACAAATTGCAGCAAATTAACTACTCTATAAAAATACACCTACAAACAGGTACCCTATGTTTTGGCGATTAAGCGTTCTTATATGCTGTTTTAAGAATGTTTTGATTCACACTTATTTATTAATTAATTAAATATATTAATTCTTTGCAGGTTGATCTTAGGCACACACACTTCAGATGAACAGAATCACCTTCTCATTGCCAGTGTACAGCTTCCCAATGAAGATGCCCAGTTTGATGCCAGCCACTATGATAATGATAAAGGAGGTATATACAATATGCTCATATTGTATATCTTGTGTTTTATAATTAATCTATAGCAGCCATAATATAGCCATAAGAAAGACAGTTGGTCTGAAAGAGAGTGTCGGGGTAAAAGTAAGGAAAGGAATGCTCCGGTGGTTCGGGCATGTGGAAAGAATGTATGATGAAAGAATGACTAAACAGATATACAATACAAAAGTGGATGGATGCAAAAGTCACAGAAGGCCACGACATACCTTCCATGATCAAATGATTGTGTACTAGCAGAAAGTGATGTCAGGAGCCTCAAGAACAGACTAGCGTGCATGACAAGAGCTACGACAAAGAAGCAAGTGAGGTGTGTAAGAATAGGCCTGAATGGTGCTCTGTTGTTGTGCCTACCCTGCAAGGGACCTGGTGTGAAGTTATGTATGTATGTATAGCAGCCATACTTTATCTTATTTTTACAGTAAAAGTACTCTAAAATTAACAACAGCAAGATATTGATAATTTTTGAGTAGTGATTGTGTTTTTGTGAGAAATCTGAACTGTATATATATAAGTAAAATGTAGTCTTTCAAGTTTTCACAAAATCCTGTTAGGTGGCATCATTTGTAGTACAATTCAACTGTGCAACCTACATGTAGACTCGTACATCAGAATTGGCTGTATAAGCTAAGAAGCTTTGCCTTATGGCTAACTATGCTACTACTTTCTTTATAAGGACTACATAGCCCTATTAGATAGGAGCTGCAGACGTCAATGTTCTTTATTTAGATGTTTTTTTATATCTAAAGTACAGCAAACCAGCTTGTGGTAAAGCCATTGGAGAGTGTTTACAGTTGTCTATGGACTTTTACACTAACAGGTGTGTGTGTGCTACCTACCAGTGTAAATCCATTATATTATACTACTGAACAACTATAGTATACTTGGTGGGCATTCACAAAATCTTGGCGGACTGCATGTTATCCACAGGCCACAGGTTGTATATATCTTGAATTATTTTAAGCTTAGTTACTAAACTTTTGTATCAAATTTTGTTTGAAATGTGGGTTTGAAACCTGGCCTATAAGCATACACTGCTAGACATTTTCTGACTTAGAAGCATATTATTACAGTGACCATGTGTTGATTGAAGAGAAACATGCTGAAACTTGCATATAAAGATAGCTAATGTCTAAAACCTCCTAAACTACGGTGGACAAACCCAATGGTATATTTTCTGTTCCTCTAGCAAATAGGGAGGTCCAGCAGTGAGATGTTTATGAGGTGATAATTAAACTGCAAAACAGTACCAAAAAAGACAATTTACAATCCTTGATCAGTCATCAGTCCAAATCAGCTGCTTAGATGATTATGTGTATACATGTTTTAAATATAAATTAATTTCTTTCCTAGAATTTGGTGGTTTTGGCTCTGTGTCTGGCAAGATTGACATAGAAATAAAGATCAACCATGAAGGTGAGGTGAACCGGGCGCGCTACATGCCGCAAAACCCTTGCGTCATCGCCACAAAGACACCTTCATCTGATGTGCTTGTATTTGATTATACGAAGCATCCCTCAAAACCTGAGCCGTCAGGGGAATGCCACCCAGATTTAAGGTATTTTTTAAATTTATATGTCCCTAACAAAATGTGCTGTGATTCTATTTTCATCTCTGTTATTTCTTTTTCACAGCTTTGCAAATAAAATAGTATATTATTTTTTTATATAAATATTTCATTATATTGTCTTTATTTAAATTCATATTATAATATAGTGTTTGATACTCAGTAAATGAATTCGTACCTAATAAATGAACAAAGTGAAATTGTCCTGGAGGAGGCGATGGTTTTCAGGGAAGATCTGGAGTTACATTGTGTTTACCATATCTAGCTAAAGTATTTTCTGATTAATTTTCTTGGACAATTAACAAGTTAAATGTAAAATAATTGATTTTGGTGCTGTAAGTTAACATTGCAGCAAATTCCCTATTTGCACCCGAACTCGCTTTGAACTTCATTAAGAGAATTTGCACTTATGTATATTTTTGTCAAAAAATTAACCTAAGTTTTAAATATATTACAACTGCTATTCTATAATGTTTAAATGGAAGCTTTAAAGAACTATATCAACAAGAATTTGTCATTAATATTTGTGTATAATATTTTATAGATTGCGAGGTCATCAAAAAGAAGGGTATGGCTTGTCATGGAACCCTAATCTAAATGGATACCTATTATCAGCAAGGTATGTATGTATTACGTAGCATTTTCTATGGTAGTCTTCCTTTTTAGGGTTGATACCTAAAAGTAAAAAAGAAATCTATAATGTATTCTATGTAATGTAGCTTTACACTGGTGAAAGTATTTTCAAAATCGGTTTAGTAGATCCAGAGATTACAATGTCACAAACTCACAAACTTTACCTCTCTATAATATTAGTATAGATTAATTGAAGACATGAGTGGATGAAGGTGATAACTCGCATAATTCCAATTCTGAGTAAATCGAGATAAAAAATTACTTTTATTTTAAACTGAACTTCACACCTTTTTCAACTTTTTATTTGTTTAAATATGCCTTTTATCTATGGTCTAAGATCTGTAGTCATTTGGTATCGACTTATAACCTTCATCTACGCAAAAAAATAAAAAAACCGAATATGCGACATATCACCTTCATCCACTCACGTCTTCAATTCTCATTGACGACTTACCACTCTCTCGCACAATTTGTAATTACGTACTTCTTTAATGTATGTTTTTAATTTAATAATAATAATCATATAGTCCGTTATATCGAGTTTAATTTTCAAACAAGAAACAACTGCCACCAATAACATCGTTTCACAAAAACAGTTCAGGGACTTGATAAAAACACGGTTATAAAAACTAATGTCTTACGCAATAATATATGTGCTAGTTTATAATACTTTTGACTAATATGCTGTCCATGTATGTCTTTTTTATTTTATTTTTTCCTTTGTTGCATTATAATAACAATTATAGATAATTTAAGAATTCCATTTAGTCGGGTTGCCTGGAAGAGATCGCTTTTAGCGATGAGGCCGCGTTTTGTTTTACCAAGTAACTATTGTCTTATTGTGTATTTTTTGTTTTGTCTATGTCTACTATGATGTTATAAGTGTAAAAAGTCAAATACCTTTTTTTTCTTCTAAAAGTGATGATCACACGATCTGCCTGTGGGACATAAACGCCACGCCGAAGGAGGGGCGCGTGATCGAGGCGAAGTCGGTGTTCACGGGGCACACGGCCGTCGTGGAGGACGTGGCCTGGCACTTGCTGCACGAGTCACTCTTCGGCTCCGTGGCCGACGACCAGAAGCTCATGATATGGGACACCAGGTGAGATTGCAAACTGGTAATGCCGGTTCTTATATCTTCCTATCCCTTCAAGTCGGTCTATTGAAAGGTTCAAACTGTTTTAAGAATTTATAGCAATGTTTCAAATCAATATTATTATTTCATATATATATAAGCGAGGCCTTGGGTCCAAGCTACCGGTGGTTAAGGCTCCAGAGACAGGAACTCCCTCACAATGCGTGCCGTGCTCAGGAGAGCCTCTCTAGATGCCAGTCGAGGCTCGTCACCAATGAACCATTATTGGACACCACTATATAATTATTTTTCCAAAAATTGTCATTTTTGAATATTCTATATATTTGTATAAAATATAAAAGCCTTGAAGGCTAATCAATGGCATTATATTAACTACTCCTTTGGCCTTACCAATGGTTTTTTACATCAATAGAAGTGAGCTCAGTTTCCTACCAATGATAAAATAACAGATGCATAGATATCAGAATCTGACATAATATGTCTTTTACTGAGTGCTTATCGTAACCTAATTTGATCCATGGTAGCAATTTCACATTCTTTGGATCTTAAAGATGTGAGATGAACCTAAAATGTATTAACTTGAAAAACGCAAGTGCTAGCAGTTACAAAGTGATAACAGTTTGTAGGGCTATCCTATAACCAAAACTACAAAATACTTAAGTTTTTAGAAAAAAAAACTTATTTATTATTAATATTAATTAAGCTTAGGAATATAATTTTATGTAAATATTTTTATTAACCAGAAAGTCATACTCAAAGTCAATTGAAAGTGACCACTTGCTTTTTCTTATTATACAATACTATGCGTTTTTTGGTATTTAAAACCAAAGTGAATGTGATGATGTAAAATTCATATGCTGTAATTTTTTTCAAATAGTGCTATAAATTATACAAAAGTGTAGTGTAGTGTGCTAGCTATTAATAAAAAATACATGAACAAAATGCTTTCGCCTTAATAGACAATATGAACGCAATTTAATAGTCATAAGCAGTTTTTGAAGTAAATATAAAAAAATATGAAAATAAAAAGGAAATAAAAGAAAAGAATAAAAAGATAAAAATAAGAATAAAATATACAAAAAAGAAACATAAAAATCTAAAATAAGGCTGGATAACAGTGGAAGAGACTTAAAAATATTAAGACAACAAGAAAAGTGCTAATAGTTATTTTGTCACTATGAATACTTTAAGTTAATTTATGTTATATTTAAATTTTATATTATATTATATAATGTTATATTTAAAGTCTTTTTAGATTAGATAGTAATATTAATGAGCTATTTCTTAAATGGTCTATTTATAAAAAAATGTAAAGTTTATTGATTCGAGACTATTTCTACAGTTTTTTCTGATTCCGAAAATACAATAAAAATATTTTGACATTTGTAAAGCGTTTGCGTTTTTTTGCGCCGCTATATAAAACTGATAATATAACAAATTGTGTGATAATATCGAGGGCTTCATAACAAATAGGCAGAGAGACAAAAGTGCACTTTTACACAAGGGAAAAAATTGTGAATAAAACAAAACTAGTTCATTGTATAAGGCGGCATTTTAGAATAGCCTTCTTTTTCGGTACAACTTGCATACTGGTAAGACTTTCTAAAATGTAATATGCATAGTGTGGCATTTTTGCATATATGTCTGCATGTTATTTATTACTTTTGTCCTCAGATGTAACAACACGTCGAAACCTTCTCACACAGTGGACGCCCACACCGCAGAAGTGAACTGTCTCAGCTTCAACCCGTACTCGGAGTTCATCCTCGCCACCGGCAGCGCCGACAAGACTGTAAGTGTCTCTCTGAAATTACCACTATTATTTCAGCTCATATCTGCCGCACTGTTGGATTGGGTCTTCAGGAAAGTGTACACATGTTGGAAAATATGAGATGCTTTCCATCACTCTCAACATTTGGTGGTCTTTCAATAGTAACAACAAGTCTCGCGTGAACAGGTATCTTCTAGGTAAGGGTGCTCCACCTTAGACTGCATTTCCGCCTGAGATAAGGTGCAATGTCGGTCAAACGCGAACTTATTCATTAAAAAAAAAAAACAATGTACTGGGTGCCAAAATAATAAGAAAATATTAGAGGCGCCACTTTCGTAAATTTGTCTAAGCTCTAGCTACTCCAGTAATAGGTCGAGAGTAATTTCGATACTTACTAGTGATTTTTAGTACGACGTTAAGAATCGTGCAAGTATCAAGTTGTTTTAGTTACGACTTGTGCATTTTGTCAACATAGCCAGCCTTATGATGTTTATTTTAATAATAATTTTTTACCATCTAATCAAACAGGATTAATAGGTAATATAAATATAACCTAAATGAACTAAAAGTATTCAAACTAAGAAAGTGTCCATTAGCATTTTTTTATTGTCTCTATTAAGGCGAAGACACTCTGTTCATGTGTTCTTTATTAACACGTTACAACACTTTAATTTTGTTTATAGCATGAGTTCAATTTGAATAATAATGACATAATTATTTGATTAAAGGAATCTAAACTAACCATTACAAACTTATCATACCGGCTGTTAAATATCGTCACATTATAGCAAAACGACTTTTGCTTCAAATTGCACTAGATACTTGTTAAAGTTTAAAAATCACTACTCACGTGAACCTAGGTATTGTTAAATGTATTAGTTATTTTTCAATGGATTTTAGACTCAGGTCAATGTTATGAAATGACATGGATAAATTCGCTTTGTTTATGATTTACGGACCTTGACTACACATAAAATAGAAAATTGCCAGAAGGCAAGAAAATACTTTTATTTTTCTAAATATTATAGTCAGGTTATACACATTTGACGGTATCAACGGCGTAGTGGTCTAAAAGTGAGATAGCAGATTTGGTTACCAGTAAGGTAAATCTCGGAAAACGACATTTTCGTTAATTACTTTGGTCTAATTGTCACTAGGATCAGCAATCAAGTGAAGATTACACACTTAAGTTTCTAAAGTTGGGGATCTATCTGTGATATAATAAAACTACAGAAGAATTAAGTATGAATAATTAATTAAAAAAATATATATTTAATTTTAATAGAATTTTACATCAATGTTTCGTATGTGTACTTGTCGCAAAACTTATGAAAGAAATAAAAATTGAGATCTAAATAGTTTTCGTAAATAGATAAAGGTAATTTTTTCTTGGCGGAGATTTAAGTACTTAAAACATAACAAGATGCATTTTTCATATTTTAGGTAGCACTTTGGGATTTACGAAACTTGAAACTGAAACTACACTCATTCGAGTCGCACAAAGACGAGATCTTCCAAGTGCAGTGGTCGCCGCACAACGAGACCATCCTCGCCAGCAGTGGCACAGACAGAAGGTAATATCTTCTTTATTATATAAGTATTGGTTTGTGCTTAATTATAAACTATACTTAAAAAATTACCTTAATCATATGTCATTGTATAGCAATTCTTATTAGGCTACTTCCAAAATGTATGTATTAACAGTGTCAGTATAAAATAACTGACATAATATAAATATTTTGCTTGTCATTTAGCTTATAAATGAAGTGTGCACCACTTAAAGATTTTCGTGATTTGATATTATTTATGAATTTTAATTATATAGTCCTCCTTGACGTATCCGTCAACGGCGAACCTTGTCAAGTCCGGCTGTGCGAGCGCAGGTGGCTAGAGAAACCAAATTTGGTTTTGAAAGTTTTTCTGCAAGGAGCGCAATACAGCCGTCCTGTTGAATCGTAAGTGTAGTTGTAAGTGATTTTTGGGCGGTTCTTTTTGATAAGGCGTTGCTCGTCGGAGTGTTCTACTCGTTGCGTTTCGAAGACAGCAACAGCCTTATCAATAGAATTACGCCACTCCTTTCTTTGCAAAGAAAGATCTTCCCAGCCGTCACTTGGGATGTCACATGCCGACAGGTGGCGCTTGAGTACGTCCTTGTACCGCAGAAATTGACCGCCAGATTTGCGCTTTCCGTCCTTAAGCTGTGAGTAAAAGACAGCTTTAGGCATTCTTGTGTCTTTCATGCGTACTACGTGGCCGCACCATCTCAGTTGTCTCTGTATAAGCATTGCTTCCACACCACTTAACTTCGTCCGCCGCAGCACTTCAGTGTTAGATATTCGATCTTGCCACTTCACATGAAGGATTGATCTTAAACACTTGATGTGGAAAGAATCGAGGCGCCTAATATCAGCTTTATAGAGACACCACGTTTCGGTAGCATAAAGAAGAATTGGCAATATGATTGCTTTATAGACAGAGATCTTTGTACGTAGCTGAATATCATGCGAATCCCAAACTCTGTGACGGAGTTTGCCAAAAGATGCTGCCGCTCTTGCGATGCGAGAAGAAATTTCTGTTTCCAGCTTGTTATCAGTACGTATAGAGCTTCCTAGGTACTTGAAAGATGAAACTTCCTCTAGTATCCGACCGCCGAGATATATTGGTGTAGGGTCAGGTGTCGTTCCACGTGCAGGTTGTTTCAGTACTTGTGATTTGGGGACACTTATAACCAGACCAAATCGTCGGCAGGATCTATCCAGGTTATCCAGAAACATCTGCAGGCTGCTAACATCATTGGCCATCAGGCAAACGTCATCTGCATAAAGTACGTCTACGAGTGAAAGCTCTTGTACCGATCTTTTGGCTCTAAATCTTGACAAGTCGAAGACGCTCTTCCCGCATCTGACACTGAGAATAATCTGTCCCATAGGCTCATTATGCGAATGTCTAAGTACCGCAGCGAAATAAACAGCAAAGAGAGTAGGAGCCATCACACATCCTTGCTTAACTCCACTGGTAACTGATATTGGGCTAGTAAGGTCGTTCTCATGTTGCACTCTAGCAGTCATACCGTCGTGAAACTGACGAATAAGTAAGAGGAGCTTATCCGGACATCCTGCTTTTGAAAGAACAGTCCAGAGTGCAGATCGCGGTACCCGATCAAACGCTTTTTCTAAGTCAACAAAGCACATGTTAAGGGAGCGGTGTTGTTCAAGACACTTTTCCTGCAGCTGTTTTACGACAAAGATGGCGTCGACAGTTCCCCTGCCTGGACGAAAGCCACATTGGCTTTCAGATAATATTCGTTCTGAAAGAGCATTCAGCCGTTGATTTATAATGTGGGCAAGAACCTTACCAGCCGCGCTGAGTAGAGCAATGCCCCTATATGACCCACAATCTGAAGTGTCACCTTTACCTTTATATAGTTTACAGATTGTAGCATCTTTCCATTCTTGGGGTACTACTCCAGATTGCCAGACACGGATAATGAGCTCGAACAAACTTTTTTGAACACATTCTCCACCATATTTGTAAAGTTCAGCTGGTAAAGTATCTAAACCCGTTGCTTTACCATTTTTTAGCTTATTGACGGCAGATACAAATTCTTCAAAAGTAGGCTCTTTGTCTAGTTCTGAGGACATTGGCAGAGCCTCGAGAGAGTATGTAAGCGAGATCCACCCCATGACTAGGAGGATTTAAGATATCACTGAAATGTTCTGCCCAGCGGTTAAGTACTTCATTATGGTCCGTTAACTGGCGAGATTTATCACGATTATATATCGGAGAAATCTTTTTATACTTAGGCCCGAAAATAGATTTAAGGCTTTCAAAGAATAACCCACTGTTTCGTATCCGCAAGATGCTGCAGCTCCAGCGCTTTCATCGCCCACCAACGATTTTTAAGTTCTCTTACTTTCGATTTGAGCTCATGCTGAAGCGCTTTTTGTTGTGCATTACTTGAACGATCTTGCAGTGCGCGTCTGGAGTTATTTATAAGCTTCATGATTTCGGTATCGGATTCATCAAACCAGTCCTGGTTTTTCTTACTGGTCTTGCCAACTACTCGCTGAGCAACATCATAAAGCAACTGCGAGAGACTATGCCAATGTTCCTCAATAGACACCTCCTTTTCGAATGCTTTGGTGCTGAATTCGGTATGAAAACACTTTTGTACTTTTTCTGAGTTAACGAGTTTTGCAAAGGCCAGTCTTGTCGGAACTATATGTTTTGCCCTGCGGGGAGGTTTATAGTACAGGCAGACCTTCGATCTTATCAACCGATGATCAGTCCAGCCTAGGGCACCCCGCATAGCTCTAGTAATAAGAACATCTCTCAAATCAGCTCTCCGCACAATAATATAGTCTATAAGGTGCCAGTGTTTTGAACGGGGATGCATCCAAGATGTCTTATATTTTTCGGATAAACGGAAGTAGGTATTTGTAATTGACAGGTTAAATTCTGCACAAAGCGATAAGAGCAGTTCTCCATTAGAATTACACTTACCCACGCCGTGCTGGCCAAGTATATCTTTCCAAATGTTATGCTCGGTGCCCACTCGAGCGTTAAAGTCACCCATAAGGACGATTTTGTCACTCACCGGGATTCCTTGTAGTACGCTTCTAAGGTCATCATAGAATTGAGACTTTGCTTCATCACTATACATCATTGTTGGGGCGTATGCAGTTATCAGATGCAGGAATTTATTAGCACTTGTGTGAAGCTTTAATGTCATAAGCCTGTCGGAGATACCTTTGGGTTTTTCTGTAAGTGTTTTTGCAAGGCTAGTTTTAATAGCGAAACCGACGCCACTACTAGCTCGTTCAGTAGAGGATTTTCCAATCCAGTAATATGTATAGCCTCCTTGGTTTTCGCAGAGCTCTCCACAATCTGATAAGTGGGTTTCAGTTAGTGCAGCTATATCAATATTGTATTTGTACAGTTCTCGGGCAATAAGAGCTGTCTTCCGTTCTGGACACATGTTGGTGGGACTGTCCAGCAGGGTCCTAACATTCCATGTTGCAAAATTAAAGGTCTGTCGTTGTGAGAATCTAATATTTTTCTTCATAGTATCTTTTCGACCGCGATTAAGTCGGTGCCCGTTGGCCGCGGTTTGCCTTCGGGGAATGAGAGAAACGGACTATGTTTAGGCCACCTTTTCTAGGCCCCTCCTCTGTGCAGAGGTAAGCAGAGCGATCCTAAATAGGGCTGCTTAGTCATCAAATGTGCTGCCGAACCCGTTTTCCCGTTTCAGTCGAATCCAGGAGCGACCCCTTGCATTTGACCGCCTAATGTGCAGAGAGATAGCTAGGAGCAGAACACACCGTAGTTCCAACTCCCACCACCACCACTCCATCGCCATAGGTCTTTTAACTCGATATCCAGAAACTATGCCAAGGTTCATCTGCGCGTGAATAGATTTAAGTGAGTAAGCAGTTGCGCTGGTACAAACTCACTCTCTCGTCCATTCATCATAGTCCGATGGCCCGGTTGCCCGGTACGACCGGTAGATAGAAGGATGCAGTGATATGGCCACCAGCTACTAAAAGGGTCCTAGCTGATGCCCTTATAGGCACATCACATCACCTTGCTGCACCGCCGCGGTCACCGATAGCGTTTGTCTATCGACTGTGCTCGCTTTCCGCGCCGTAACAGGCTTCATGTACTTGAGGGGGACCTCCCATAAATTAGCTGTGATCAGAGGAGTGATCACAGCCCCCTCCATTAGGTTTAGCCCACGCAATCGCGTGGTTACCGGGGTGTGGCCGCTGCGCACACAGCAGCTACGAGGAGCCACTAATGGAGAGATTGTGGTTAGCTGAGCTGCGAAGTCAATTGGTAACTACAACTCAAGATCTAGACCACTACACCCCAAATTTATGAATTTTAATTAAAAGAGTGCTTACATATTGTTACGACCTAAGCGCCGACAAAAACAAATTCACACCTGAATATCTGTAAAAACACATTTCATTACCTTTCGTCATTTGGACATCTTTTGTTTAATCTAATGTTTAAAAATTGTGATTAGAAAACAGCCCATTGTTGTATTTTAAACTTTTATGGCAGTCAGGTGTGCCGGATTAAAATAGACTTACATACGGGGACATTGCAGTTGCTCAGTATAAAACGATGACCTGATGGAGGGGGAAGGCAGTCGAGTCGAGGGAAGCGAGATGTGGGTACTACCTACAATCGGGAGACTTTTAGTGACGGACTTTGCGTGTTTTATGGAATTACGATCTTCTGCATTACGTTTGGACTTGTTGTTCGGTTGTATTTGTAGCTGTGTTTGTATAGTTCTAATAAACTGTATAGTATCCTGACGGCATTTTAATTCGAGTCTCGCGACTCGTAACAATGTTATAAATGTCGTTCTAATTTGATGTTTTTTCCTTGCGCTAGACTGCACGTCTGGGATTTGTCGAAGATAGGCGAGGAGCAAACCGCGGAGGACGCCGAGGACGGCCCCCCGGAGCTGCTGTTCATCCACGGCGGCCACACCGCCAAGATATCCGACTTCTCCTGGAACCCCAACGAGCCCTGGGTCATATGCTCCGTCTCCGAGGATAATATCATGCAGGTAAGAACTAACTATTATCTGTTACCATATTTCAGGTTATTGTGAAATATCTAATAATACAAATTCAAAAGTTTTTATTCATAATAAGAGAACACTTTTTGAAGGTCATACATATATGTTAAATTTTAATTTTAATTCCTAGTCTATGTACACCGCTTCGCAACGTGTTATTGCTTGCTGTTTAGGAGTAGAAGCGGCAAGGAACTCCCCAGCAACACGTCTACCTAAAAAAATGCTTTTCTTTATATTTCTTTTTCTATTTATATCTCAAGTTATTTTTTTGTATAAGTTTATAAAACAAATATAACAGAAGTATGTTACAGAATGACTTGAAGAATTAATGGAGTTGTAGCAAACAGTGCATATTCAATAAGACAGAGACAATAAAAAGATAGAAAAATATCATTATAGTTATAAATATAAAAACATGATGTACTATTTTTTTTTGCTGGAACATATCTCCATATATTCCTAATATGGCAAGATAAAAATGTTATATTCATACAAAATACAGTATAAGAGGTTGGAGCGAGCTGTTATGTAAATGAAGTTTTTCATTTAAGTATTCTTCAATAGTGTAGTTTACATATGCGCCTGAAAAGATTTTTAAATAATTACCAACTATGATTAATTATAGAAGCGAGCTAACATAAATAATGTTGATTAAAACTGAATATGGGAATTCATGATGTAAATTTAAATGCCACCTTGAAGTTCGTACACTTCATGGAGCAGAACAGTTATAAAGTTCGCGTAAAAAGCGAAGAGCGTGTGTTGCGGTCTCGCTCGGCCGCTATCCGGACTCGCACGCCGTCCCTTTCGCACAGCACACTGTAAGGTGTAATAAACATTTGACTGGACCACTGCAAATACACAAAACTAATTTCACTCGAAACCCACTTAAGTTTTTTATCATGATAATTCACATTTGACAGCTATGCCATCTGGTCCTGTAAAAAAGTGGCATTAACACTAAACAAATGAAAATGTATGGGGATGACATAGATAGATAACACTTTATTGCTCAACAAAATAAACAAATACAGAAACAAAATGCATATAATTACAATACTTCTTGGCAAAACAACAGGTGGCCTTATTACTCAAAGCGATCTATTCTGGGCAACCTAGCTTAAAAGAAATTCTTTACCAATCTGGCGATGTAGGTGGAGCAGAAAACAGATAGGACCATACAATTTAAATATACATACATAAATTTATTAATTGAATACATACATCAATATTTATATGTATACTAGCTGTCCCGGCAGACGTCGTCCTGCCCGGTAAAAAAAAAAAAAAAATTAGGGGTGGACTACCCCTAACATTTAGGGGGATGAAAAATAGATGTTGGCCGATTCTCAGACCTACCCAATATGCATACAAAATTTCATGAGAATCGGTCAAGCCGTTTCGGAGGAGTATGGCAACGAAAACTGTGACACGAGAATTTTATATATTTATATTAGATACAAAAATAATCATTTTTTTTAATTAACATTATATGTGTCAGGCATTTTATATTAATATATTAGACATATTTAGTTAAAGACAGATAGTACTAAGGGAGTTCCGAAATGTAGACATAGTACTTAACATATCAATATGTTCCCATGCATTTTCTATTATATTGGTTTTGTGCTAATACCACTTGTCCTACAACTGGTGTTAAGTGACAATACCATCTAGGATGAAGCACACTTACCTATAAACACCTATTCACGCATAACTTGAAAACCACTTAGCAAACACGCAGTTCTGTGTGTACCGTATTATCCCCGCAAATTGCTATTGCGCCTGGCCGCCATTTTGGTGACGTAACCGTAGCCGAACACTCAGTACCGTAAGCTTCACTGGCCGGCGAGTACGTGTACATATCGTGAATGTTAATTTGGCAAGGTTCCAGCTAGCGATGAGCGATTGTTACTTTAAAAAAATCGAATGAATCGGCCATTGTGCAAGCGCGTATTCGATTGTCAATTCAAATGTAAATAAAAAATCGAATACATTTGCGCGCGCACGGCGCGGTTGGCGTCGAACGATTATTCGATTGCTTTAGTAACTCTCGTTTAATTCAAGTCAAATATTATTGCTTTTGGCGTGTTTTAATTCATAGTAGTAAAAAAATATTTTACCAATCGTCCTGTGCGATCTTCGATTGTTGTGCAGATTAGTAATCATAAACAATCAAGCGCAGGCCAATTGACAAGTGAGCCATGAACACAAAATAGTAACACATCAATAACAATCGACAAACAATCGAAAAACACCAAATGTTTCTCGATTGCACTCGAATAATTCGATTGTTTTAGTAACAATCGACCATCGCTAGTTCCAGCGCATTACTAATTTGCGGGGATAATAATGTTGTCTGTGTTCAGGTATGGCAAATGGCTGAGAATATCTACAACGACGAGGAGCCCGAGACGCCCGCCTCGGAGCTGGAGTCGGGCGTGAACGTGAACCACGGCTAGCCCACGCTCACGCCGATGCCCGTGTCCCCGCCCTCGCCCACGCCCTCGCCCACGCCCGTGCCCGCGCCCACGCCCGAGTTCACGCCCAAGCCCACGCCCACACCCGCGCCCGCGCAGCCGCGCTCGCCGCTCGTCGTCCACGTGGCAGACGCCGACTCGACCACATAGCGTACACAATACATGTACCAATAGGTAAATTCATAAGACGACAGTTAATTATCAAGACCTAATAATGACCTGTTCCTCCGTATATCTTATCAACTATTTATTTGCCTTACTATCGGTTAAAATTTGAGATGATCTCCGTACAAGTAATGTCAAAATTCAGCTGATGGTAAAGTAAGGGAATGAATAGCAAAATTTTTGAACCGGCCACTAGTTAATATGTCAAAATTTTACATCCTTTTATCTTCGGTACGAAAATATATAGATCTGTTGGTGTCAAATATAAATAGGTAAAATCTATATGGAAAACTTTATTGGGTGAGTTATAACGTTTATGTGGCGAGTCAATAAAGAAAACAGCTGATAGAAAATGTTAGGGTCTTGGTAGTAAACCATCGATATATATCACTTCCATCTGTTCTCAAAAGTTCGACCTATTTCCGAGGTAGTTTAGAAAGTTTTTTGTAGTGGGGCTACTATTACAGTAGACTGATGTTGTGTTGTAAAATTAAATTTGTCACAAGGGTACATTCCCATTTTATGGAATAAATAGTACCCACGTTGAATCTAATTATTGCAAATTTTCATATAAGAAATATTGTAATAATCAATTTTCTCTTACATAAACATCATTTGTATTGCACATAGGTATTAATTAATATGAATATAGGATTATTATATTTAATTATTAAATACCTAAATTACAAAAGAAATTCATTTAAATACCTTGGAAATAGATTTGTGTTTTAGAAAACCTTGCTAATAGAAATGTCGACATTCCGTCAGTTTAATATAACAGCTAGTTCACTCTGTGCAATCTAGGCTCGGGCCATCCTTGGGTTTAATTTCCGAACAAAAAATGTAACAGGATACAAAAGAAATTAGATCGTTTTTTATCCAGTATCTCATTAAACAATGTTTGTTGAATAAAGCTGAGGGCCCAAAGAAGTCTTTTTAGTAGACTCATATAACAAACACGACAAGTATCAAAATAAAGTGGTATTTTATTATGTCTTACAACTGCCAGTATATCTAGACAGGTGTCATTTTCACCAAGACCACTTTAGGCCCTCAGATTTAGTGTCTTTTCTTCAATGAATAAAATGTTACTGTTTATGCAAGAAATTCTAATGATATTCTACCTCCTCACGAAAACAATGTCTTTGTTAAAAAAGTTTTTAAAACTATAAAATAACATTGCTGTGTTCCTTACTGATGTTGGCTGCACTGACTACATTCATTGTTACTGAAACTATCAGAATTTTGATAAAAAGATTCAATTGATATAAGTGACTTATCACTGATATCAGTAATTTTCAGTGGCATTTAGCATTGATGTCTGTGATTTTCAGTGGAATTTAGCATTGATATCAGTGATTTTGAATGGAATTTCGCATTCATATCATTGATTTTCAGTGGCATTTGGCATTGGTATCAGTTATTTTCAGTGGAATTTAGAATTGATATCAGTGATTTTCAATGGAATTTAGCATCGATATCAGTGATTTTCAGTGGAATTTATCATTGATACCAGTGATTTTAGGTAAAATTTACCACTACTTCGGAGTGTTAAATCTCATTAAATCAGGATCTTATTACAATTTCAGAACTCGACGGTGGTTGCCATGTTTATTGATTATCACGTTTATTGTTACTGCAGAATTATTTTAGGGAATTATTTAACAACCAATAAAATATAATTACTTAAACTTCATTGCCAACACCTTCAATTTTTCGAAGATTTAACTGATTGATTAAAGTTTATAGTTTTGCGTATCGATCTACGATAATGACTGAATGTTCCGTAATGATCGATTTTTACGTTTTTTAAAGGTGTTTAATACTAAAGGTGAGATCACACTGAAAAGACTACGATTATTTCATTAAAATACACGTCACATTCCGGCATTGACGTCGTCTTTTCAATGCGGCCGCGATCTAAAGTTAAGCAGGCAAAACGCAGCAATCCCGTTGCAAGCCGCTTGTCTATTTAATTAATATTTGTATCATTTTTAAATGTTTGAAATTGAGCAACACGTTTCATTTAAGATTCATTTAATTCCATGACTGCAACGCGTATGTTGACCGTACTGCGCAGTATAACGCATTTATTTTACAGGTTATTCCAACCGCGAGATGATTTCAACTGATAGTTTTATTTGTTTTCCATTCTTACTATCCATCTTTTCATATATTTTGATCGAGATGTATTTAAACTTTTGCGCGTATAGTAGATGCCACTTTTATATAAAATAAAAAAAGTAAAAAATGATTAACTTCAATGTGATCGACTAGAAAAAAAAGAAAGAAAAACATTTATTTTCAATATCGACACACAATACTAAGATATTAAATTACACAGATAAAGAACTCAAGATCAAAATCAGAATCAAGAATCAGATCAAAAACTCGTACTAAGCATTAAAATTAAAATTATAAAATAAAATTTAAAACAAAACCTATATATATAAAGAAAATAGTTCAATCGTGTCACTTCAATCAGGAGATATAGTTTATGGCACATAAATAAGTAATCAATGTTTGAAAACGATATAATTCTCAAGAAGCTGTGTGGAACATTCTTGCACAAAGTGTTTTATTGTACATTAAATAAATGGGACGGCTCGAAGGACCAAAAATGTATTATAAATCGCTCCATATCTACCTTGATCATTAAACTATGAACATCAAATGTGGATGAAAGATTAAATTGTGTCACGATTTAATACATTTTCTCCTCAAATTTCTTTATTTTCGTGAATTTTTAAGAATCAAAAATGTTACGCGATATATTCTCAATTTTCCTTTTATATAGTAAAAAAAATATACAAGCGTTGCTAAATAGGGCGATATTCTATTTTATTTTTTAATGATACTATTGCTCGTGCTCGTTACTTGCTCGTAGAGATACTATGAGTATTTTAAAACTATACTCAATTACATGGTAATATTAAAATTATTTTGAAATTTGATTTTATAATAATAAAACTTGAGATTTGCATCACCGCGTGAACACGGTTTGTGGAGAGAAAGGACACTAGATTAAAAGATCTTTAAATAATATAAAAGGGAACTTCATACCTTTAAAAATAAACTAGTTACTAAATGAAAATCTTCAAGAATTGCGTTATCAAATCTTAAAATTACGTAAGATGAATTTGTATTATTTTTACTCCAGATTTGCAGATAATTTCTTTAAATTATCAGTCGAATTGTTAGCTTCGTTTTATTTTCCTCCCCCACCTACCTTTTTTAAAGTGTTTGGCAAAATCAATGCCAATAGTTTTGAACGGATTACAATTTATGACGAGTTTTGACACAATGATCTTACAAACTAGATGCCGTTAAAATTTTTGGTTAAAGTGGTTTGGACTTTTGACCAGACCCATCTATTCTTATGTATTTCGATGCGCTGAATGCGAATCTGTTAGTTTTGTCTATACACCCTCAAAACTTTGGGGGTGTATGGAAAAAAAGTGTTTGTCGTGTCTTACATAGAAGTAAAACAACTGGCTCATGATGGAGAAGATTTGAGGAGGCTCCACCGACAAGAGCATAGCTCTTAAATCATAGATAGATAGATGGGTGTGGTCATTCAAAAGTACAGTCCACTTTTTTTGTGGACCAGTGTAATTTGAGATTATTTGAACAAACAAGGATGTATGACAACAAAAACTAATGAGTTGTCTCTAGGACAATTTGTTGGAACGAAGTTCCTTTCGCTATATATCTTAAAATGTAGCACAAAATTTAATTCTACAGAAACAAATAAATTGTATCAAAATGTGGTAAATATTGTAAAATCTCGAAAGTAAATATAACTCGAAGTTAACAATAAACATAGTCGAATTCAGAACCTCCCTTAGACGACGGTTACCCTTTTAGAAGACGGTTAAATATAGTAGATTATATGAAAACATGTGCACGTGAGGGGCGACAGCGCCTGAATACGGCCGAATAACAACAGTGGTTACAAAACCTATTTTCAAAACAGCGTATACAACAATGTATAATATTTGAGATCTAATTTAATTGCATTAAAATTCGAAATCGTATAATAATACACAGCAGTCAGCATTTTTCATTTTCGTTTAACACTTTTTAACAAAAACAATATATTTTCTTTTCTCATGTTTAATTTGATATTTTCATTTGGTAACATTCGTTTTAAAGGTAACATAAGTCAACTAAAACATAGTTTACAATTATAATAACGGAAATATACAAGGATTCATTTCGATTTCTCATTCAGAGATTTTATGTAAATTATCAATATATTATTATGTATTTATAGTAAAAAACAGTATATTGGCCTTAATTTTGGTAAAATTATTATATGTCTCTTTGATGGGTTATAGCGGTATATTGGTTTGTGTGAACTGAGACTTGTCAATAGATCTTATGAATTGAATTTGATTAAAATATAATGGTCTGAATGTTATACTACATATAAAAGCTCATTTACATCGCCACTGACTTCAAATTCCAAGGAATCCAAGGCTGAATTGGCATCGTGTAAATTGATTTGAAGTCCTCCTCAACTCAGTACCTGGATAACTGTTTATCAACCTTAATGGCATATATATCTACATTGACGGACACAAGCATCAAAGTGCAAAATGTTATTCCACTAAATATATCTTCGAAGTGTACTTATTTGAATATAAAACCTATCGTCTTATTCCAAGAAGTGTTAAATTGCGTGACCGTGACATCTGGAACAAGAACTAGTTTTTTGGCTTCCTGCAATATTCTATTTGATTTGTAGTTCAAGGCCCGTGTATCATAAACAAAGCGAAATTATCCATATTATTTTAACGTTGATTCGAGTCTAAAATACGCTAAAAAATAACTAAATTCGCATGTAACAATACCAAGTTTCACGTGAGCAGTGTTTTTAAAGAGGATGTCTAGTGGAATTTGAAGCAAACATCTTTTCGCTATAATTCGAAGATTTTTAACAAAGAACAACGAATATAGGTTTGAAGTGGTTAGTTTAGCTTTTTTATCTATCCATAATCTAATCAAATAAATGTTTAGTTAACAATCACAAGGTGCTAAAGCTCTTGTTTACAAAATTATAGTCGTTAATATTAAAACGAATTTTCATTATTAAACTTCATAGGCTATGTAAACAAAATATTACTATTAAGTATTGGAATTACTTGAAGTTGCTAGGCTTAAACTTTGGGAAACTGGCTCTATGATTTTGTACTTTCTTTTGCCACTCTAACATTGATATATCGTGGTAAAGTAGTTACTGATGTGATATCATTTCTCCAAATTTAATTTAAATACATATATACGTATTGTCTGTAATTAAATTTTGTGTGGATGACATTTTGCACTTTAAAGTAGTTTGTGCCCATGAGTATATATAATTCATATCTAGTGACGCGTGATCTCTTATCTACATTATTGCAAAATCGACAAAATAATAATATATCAACCCATTATTTACCTATAGTCGTTTTAATGGCGTGGCACAAGGATCTGATTATAATAATAAAACGACGACACCCGCCTTTGATCAACCTGGGTAAACTATCTGCTTCTATAACAAAAAGCTGTATGGGCCCTAGCAACAATCTGAATGCATAATTTTCTACTTTATTTGCTTGAATTTTAATAAAAATATGTTTAAACGGTTTTAAGCGCGGTAAAACGGTTACAATATAGTTTTATCATGTATACTAAATACATTGCGAAAACTAAAGAAAATATTAATAATAAGAAAATATGAATTATTTTGTGTTTGCTATGGTTGTAATCTGATGATATTGTTATAATATTATTATTGTCTTACATACAATATTTAACTAGGGTACGGGATTTTGAAAGTCCACGTGTGCATACAAACCGCTCTATATACCACAGTATCTGTATAAATAAATATAAAAAATATCCAATCTATTTGGTAGGTGTCTTAATATGTCTATATTTAGAAATTCAAAAGATTCGTAAGCCGTTAGGAGCTATTCTATTTTAATGTATTTTAATTTTTCATGTTTATCTATAATCATGGGAAAAAAGTAATAGGAATTACAATCACTCAGTATAAGACGTAAATCGAAAACTCTTAAGTCCTACATGATGTTACAGATTTTATTATGTAAAACAAATTTTCAGACAAAATCAGTCCAAAAGTTGAACTTTTGATGAATTGTTGAAATACTTACAGGGCGTTCCATTGGTAGCCCACAACGCCCGAAATGCTCCGTTAGCCGTTCCACAAGGCGACCGCGGTCGTTGTGGTCGTGGCGAAAACGTCTCTAATGACGTCATCATTTTTGATCACACAACGCTCACAACGACCCATGTCAAGAGGTGGGTCGATGGCAACGATTACAATTGTAACGCCGGCAAACAAGTGACACGGGAAAAATCGCGGTCGTGAACGTGGTCGTTGTGAGTCCCTAATGGAACGTAACTTTTTTTGCCTTTATGTTTTCCGAGTACATATTGTTTCGTTAACCTGCTTTTATTTCTTCCTATTTGGTCTAAAAATGTGTTTTAAATAAAAAATGTTACAAAGGACCAATCGTGTAGGGTTTGGCTTTTCACAGTTTGTTTTTACTGGATGATAATTCTTATTTTATGTCACAAGTAGCAATGAAACTTCAATACTATAATAAAGATGGAAAGCCCCGCAGACCAAGCCAGTGTGTAAAATTTAAAAGTTAAAAATGCACAAAAATGGTTTTTGGATAAGGCTAACATTTTTAATTTTATGTTTTTTATAATTGTTTATTGTTCAATTTATGTTGGACAATAATTTTAAGCAGAACTGTGTATTTTTGTAATATTTTTGGGAGTGTGGCGTTCAGCGTATTTCTGTTATTGAAAGTATGATTGGGAAGTGTTGATGTTAGGTCGATGTTTATAAATGTGGTAGTTGCTACCAGTGTTTGTCAGTAAGTGTGAATATATATTTTGTTTAAGCGAATGTGAAGGATACCCTTTATTTTGGTGAAACGACTGACCGATCGTATTTTATAATGCAGTAATTAAATGTAATTTTTGCTAATTAATTATTATGATTAAAATTATCGTAATAACTGCGTTGTTTTTTGTCCTTGATATTATAACACCTATTTTCCTTTTCCTATAGAGTATTTTGTTAAAATATTTTAGCTAATACGACTACTCAGTTGGGATGGGCGGTTTTTGGTAAGCTGCGTCAAATATCTGCAGGGTAATCGAAAGGTGCTGTTTATGCGACCCTGGTAAAAGTCGATGGTTAACATATGGGTGTTTTAATGGGTAATATTTTGGTGTTCTAAGCCGGCGAGTATGATCGTTGTGATCCTCGTGAGATCGGCAGTCCGCAAATAGATTTCATCTCCAGAAAAACCGCTTTAAGTTTGATGAATACCCTCGGGCTTAAACAAAGGCGTACTCTCTTATGTGTGGTTGACAAGCCTTCATTCCCGCGGCCCTGGCCCATGGCGAAAGGAGAAATATTCAGGATGTTTTAGCGAGTATACCAGTGAAGCTAGGAATACCAACATACATTACAGACCGCAAGTACAAGATTGTGCTTAAATTCCTTTTCAGCTGATCAAAAAAGGCTTTGTCAAGTCATATCGTCAACACGGCAAAATTGAAGACGCCAAGTTTTCGAGTAGTACGTCCGACCAGTCGTGTACGATAGGAATCGTCTCTAGATTTAAAATCTCGGCGATGTTGAGTGTTTCTCTTATGGTATAAATCAGAAAACATGAAAGCCGTAAGTGAACTTAGGTAACCAATATAGCTAGTAAAATTAGTAAGCAGTGCAGTGCATCGGTCACGTCGAGCTCAGAAAGTCGTTGGGGCGAACCAATGCAAGATCGCCGGTGTATGAGGACAGCGGTGGACTACCTTTTTTGACGCAAATTTGGTGAGGCCTATGTCCTGTAGTTGACTATGAATAACTAATTATGACGATGAGTGCTAATTAAAGGGATTGGAATGGTTATTTGAAGGTTTGGACATGAAACAGATTATCATGATGTTATTATACGTATTAACTTTGGATAACTATAGACTACTTTCGTACTGAAAATTATATATTTTGATTAGTTTTTAAATTGATAACTTCTTATGGGATGATAAACCGCTTCGTTACGTAACGCGGCGCCAATCTGTCTGGCTTTCTTTTCTCTCACGCAAGTTATCATTTCTGTCGGGCATCCCGAGACACACACTTTTTTTATTACAGGAGTTCAGCAAACAGGCAGACGGCCCACTTGATGAAAAGCAGTTACCATCGCCTATGGACGTTGCAACGCCAAAGGTGCTACAAATGCGCTGCTGTTCTCTTAAGGGAGACTGGAACTTGTCACTAATGCCGGAACACAACTCAAGATTGTTATGGCGAGATACATTAGACCTAGGGTGGCGGCCATTTAGCTTGCATGCCTGCAGAATTGGCCAGGCAAGTGCCCTACTACCTGGCTGAGGGTTGTTTTGTCGCCTCTTACGACAGGCCGCCCGGCCACTGAAAATTATTCTTCGTTTCTGCACTGATAATTAGTATAATAGTAAATGCAAGAGAACACATTATTGTGAAATTTGGTAAAGTATACAGGGACAAATTATGTAAAGACCAAAGCTTTGAAGAAGTAGGAATAAGAGTCGCTTCACTACCTTATTATATTTATGTACCTACTCTGTGCACTCAACAAAGTATTTAACTGAAAAGAACCTAAATGGTTTGCAAAAATAATGCGATCTTTGAATGTTAATACTTAAAACATTTTAGTAAGTATTGGAATTAAATCATATTTAAATGCCAAACCCAGAGATGTTTCGAACGAAGAATCAATATCAGTTATATACATTAAGCGAGCTAAGCATTGTAGTAAGATTTATTATAAACAAGCTGTCCCGACAGACGTCGTCCTGCCCGGAAAGGCTTCAATCGATATGCTGACAGCAGCTCCACCTAGCGGGTCTAATTGTAAACCAACGCAGAAACCTTTGGCTCATGCACAACAAATTTACTAAAAAGCGTCACGTGATCAAATGTATAGTTTGCGATTCTATAAAGGACATACGTACAAACATTCATTTTTATATATAACTAGCTGTCCCGGCAGACGTCGTACTGCCCGGAAAAGCTTCAATAGATATGCCCAGAGCAGCGCCACCTACCAGGTCTAATTGTGAACCAACTCACAAACCTTCTCTGGCTCATGTAACCACAACAACAACTTTGCTAAAGATCATCAGGTGATGAAATGTATATATTTTACGATTCTAAAGACACAGACAAACATTCATTTTTATATATAAGAAAGATAAGTCTTCAATGTGGAATAACAATGACGTTATTTATTTCCATCCGGTATATTTGTGAAAATTGTTCTTACTTGTTTACAATTTAAAACTTATACTAAGCAAAGACGCAACGTACGTTAGTACATGACGTCAGATATGCATTATTAATATTGTGTCGCGTTTGTCACTAAATTAACGAAAGGTCATCAGAGATAGCCTGCGTGTATCACACATATGTAGTGAAAAGTGAATGAGTGAATGACATCGCCATAACTTTTATATCTAAAGTATTATCTATGGCTACAATTACGCCCACTCTAACGGGATAGCGGAGTGTCGGGGAGTGTTGTCTGTCGCCCAGGGCTTCCAGATTAGGAAGTTTACCCATATTAAGGGCAATTTTCCCATACGTATATAATATAGTTTTATGGGGTTTTATTTAACATAATGTCTGGTGAGATAGTAGCATTTAATTAAATAAACCATAAAATTAATAAAAATGTCTCATTTCAGATAAGCGCGCACACCGTCACACGAAAAACCTACACCATGAAGTTAGCTATAGCCAACCGACACCCTGAAGTTAGCTCTAGTCAACATTTTAGTTTTTCTATTGTTAGTGTCGTTTTCAAACGTAGAATAAGGCAAAAGATAAAAATTTTGAAAATATTTTTATCTTGATACGCCATAAAAGAATTATAAATTCTAATGCGTGTACATAAGTACACACACACACACACACACACACACACACACACATTTTTTTAATGGTCATCTTAATACAATGTTGCTTGCGTTTGTTTTCAAAGTATTGGAATGTAGTCAACTATTGTTAATGATTAATCCCTTTGTGTTAATTGCCAGCCCACCTTCGCGTAAGACATTATAATCCGTTCTATGGTTTATTTTTGTTGCAAGTTCGTAGAATTAACGTTGTTTTGCACTGAAGCTTTACAAGTTTGAGAATTTCACTAGATAGTCTATGCATGTTTATTGGGGGTCATAAGGCTCGGCTGATGATGCGTAGTTAGTTGGGTTTCAACGGGGATCGAAGAATGGCATTCAGAACAAGAATCTCCCATCGACAGACTATGCGCTTTATGTTATTACAATCTTCTAACTTACAATTTGGACATGTTATATTTGGTGGTCTTTATATGAGCTGTATATAGCGTGCGTCTAGTTTTCATAAAGTTTGTGATCTTCCAAACAACACATATAATTCAAATTTATTGATCCGTTACTTTTATGGTCCACAAAGTGCGTAATTCCACCTTTTCGAGTTGCCAAAACTGATAAGAATGAATACTTTAAAGGAATACGTAGTTTTATTATATAATAACATATTTGGGGATAATTTCGAATTATTATCATGTTGGGGAATTTTTGAGCGCATTGGGTAATATTCGTAAATTCAATGTAGAGACGAGTTTTTGGCGGGAACTGAAAGGAGACGTTGTGCTGTGCAGTTTTATTTTCTAAAAATGTGTATAATTACTCTAAAATGAACAATAGTTGCAGGATATTGATAGTTTTTGAGTAGAAATTATGTGTTTTTGTGAGAAATGTGAACTGTATAGTCAGATGTGATCTTTCGAGTTTTCACAAGAACTCCATTGAATGGCGTCGGTTGTAGACTGCAATACAACTGCGCTACTATACGAAGACCTATTAATTAACATGTTTCCGACTGAAAGACTTTGATTCTATGGTCATGAATAAATTAATAAATAAAAACAATGTAGAGACCCCGAGTTGCGAGTCCTGATGTTGTTTTAGTTTAGTTCTATCCAGCCGCTCGGTCGGGCACCATGCGGAGCGTTTTTTACGTACTTTTGTTTCTTTTGATTTCGGCGTCGGCCCGTCGTGGTTCTGGCGGTGGAAGAAGTGGGGGCAGTCATAGTGGACGTAGTGGCGGCACGCATTCTTATCCCAGTTCGAATGGTTATTCAGGCACAGGGCACTCTGGCGGAAACTCTGGAACAGGGTACTCCGGAACTAAAAATACGCATACATACCCCTCGTCAACTGGATTCTCTGGTAACAATGTAGCGGGCAGCAACGTACACAACACACACCACCAAAGCACTTACCACAAGACTGAGGTTCATAACCACTACCATTATAATCCTCCCCAGCAGATCAGTTATGGTTCACAACATTTTCCAGTATATCATTCACCGCCTCCTGTGTATGTGTACCAATACAGAGACTCCGGCAGCCGGTTCGACACGCTACTCACAGGATTAGCGTTGTATAATTTGGGGCGGATGTCTAACTCGCACCATTACAGCCCTAACAGGGAATATCGATCGAATCCAAACGAGAGATGTATTCTTGGAATAAGAAAACAGAACGGTGATTATGAGGAGACACGTATCGATTGTAAGTTGATGTCCAGTTTTATTTGGGAGGCACAAAGCCAACCGACGCAACAGCAGCAACAGGTTGTTCAGAAAAACGTTGTTACAACCGTTGTGAATGACGGCAACAAGACTGTATCTACCACAGTACAAAATACGCAAGTGGTAGACGCTTTGCAAGTGAAAGGGCCATCGATAAAAGTTACTCCAGGAATGTATTGTTTTATGAAACGTACTGAATATGGCTCTGTAGTATTGCAGAAAGAGATAGACTGCGGCGTCTTACAGGCTTATGCTCAGAATTCTATGCACTACAACAATTCGGTGTATAATCAGCCTTCATTATTTTTGCTGTTATTTCTAATCCTATATAACGTTATGTGAGAATAGCTTTGATTTCAAATTATATTTTATAATAAAATTTACTATTTTGTATCTTAGATAGTTAAGAAAGGTACTTAATTAGAAAAGAAATGTTTAATGTTTCAATCTGCTTTATCTTATACTGATACTAGACGGATCAACCAAGTTGTATCAATTTGAAGATCACAGAACTGAAAGGATAACGTTATTGACTGACATTCTATGATTAAGTTTCTGTTTATATGGATTACTGGTTGAATCGCTCAAATTGAAAGACAGAAATGAACCGTTTAATATCAGCCTTACTTGCGTTAAAATATGTGTTACCTCAAAGTTCAAAATAGTGAAAATAAGTAATTATGTTGAAATCCGGCGTGGACAGATTTATCAGAGATGACTTTGGTGGTGTAATTACCGCAAATAATAAAGATAAAATATTTTATTGTTCATAAAATCATCATACAAATTACTGAAATATGTAAAATTAAAAATTATTACGACCTCATATCTCTTTTCTTTCACCTTCTTCCAATGATTTGTGA
This sequence comes from Dendrolimus punctatus, assembly GCA_012273795.1. Lineage (NCBI taxonomy): Eukaryota > Metazoa > Arthropoda > Insecta > Lepidoptera > Lasiocampidae > Dendrolimus > Dendrolimus punctatus. The sequence goes on from CM022543.1 coordinate 5,773,460, forward strand.
TCGGCACAAAATTTGTTTATTTTAATTCATATATTGTTCTATTCTCTCCTTCACTACTTCTACTGGTACTTACTCACCAAAAATCATTACGTCATCCTTCATACCATCACCCACCTCTTTTGGTCTACCCGTTCTCATATGGGTAAATAGATACTCAAACTTTTAGTTTCACATTATTTTCTTCACGTGATTTTAATCCCTCCTCATTACATACCTCTCGGCCTCTGTGGTTGAGCGGGCTAAGCCTTTGCCGGCCTACCTCACTTTAACACAGAGGCTCCAGGTTCGATTCCTGAAATTTCGGAAACTTATTTTCCGTTATTTACTATACTCTGGTTGTCTGTGATCGGCCCCAGAGTAGTCCGTTGTATATTACCCATAACACAAGCGTAAGTCGCTTAATTTAGGGACGTACAATACGTGTGTTTTTCTGCCGATTATTATTATTATACCGAGGTATCTCATTATTTAAACCATCTTAATCCTCTTATAAATCCAAGAAAAAGTGTAGGCAATGCACCACCAAGAAACTGCTTGTTCCATGAAAATGAAATTTAATGATTTAACTTGTTTAAATTTGTGTTCTATTCGATATATTGTAGGTAGGGTTCAGAATAGACGCCCTACATCCATTGTATGAATTAGACACACGTAGTAATCTCACATATCAACAAAAATATTAATAGGTCAAATGCGCAAAAATATTTTTATAAATTGTAAAGGGGACGAGAAGAAAACTCATCGTGTTAAATATAAATGAAACGTTTCGCAAATGTATTTTTTTAACAATATTTAAAATAAGAACCATAGAGAAATAGAATAACAGTATTCCCTTGGCTGTAAACAAAGAGACAATTTAGTTTTTTTTGCACTTGAATGAATAATAACATTTATTTCCAAATAGGTATATTTAAAATGGATTAACTCTTACATTTACACCGGTCAAATAAGCAAAATACCCACATATGTACTACTCAGTACTACTATTTTTAGTTGTACTATAGAAAAAGCTTCAATTTCATATTTTTACAGGCTTCTGATTACAATAGTTATTCATTTGTTAAAACATATTTTTGCTGACCGTTGTTATTGTTACAATTTACTGAAATTAAAAACTGATGTGATTAATATATGTTTCTTTCCTTAAGCGGCTTCTATTCCCATTTCAACCTTCGATTTTCTCGTACAAATGTCTCAGAAGAATTTTGTGCCAATAGTCCCCATGGTTCTAATTATCTGTTTTTTTTACTAAATTATAATGAACTTGTTAAAGTGATGATAATTTAATACACCACTACTCTTACTACCAAACGTTTTATCCCTTCAAAGAAAACCGCTAATTATGACAAGATCGTTTTATGCATAGATAGAAAACACTTTATGTTCGCCACACATTTCGTGTTAAGGCAGGAACAAAGGTCTGTCGTATCGCTTTGGAGCGATCTCTTCCAGAGAACCCGGGCTGTGGATTGTTGTGAAAAAATCGAGAGTGTGTGACGGTGGTGTGCAAATTAAATACATAGGTACATGTAATTAATAGGTTATATTGATATTACACAATACATATAATTAAGATAAATAAAACTAAAATAGACAATAACACATATTAATATTATATGTCCAAATACATACATTATTAATATATGTATAGCAACAACAAAAGCTATACAATATGAATAATTATAATGAAGAATTTATTTATAAACAAAATCATTTACGTTAGAAAAATATATTGCGCTAATTGGTTATACATTCCGAGGGCGTCAAACCATCTAGTACATGTCAAGTCCACTCCTTATTGATTATACATTAATTTTGTCTGAGAACAAATAGGGCAGGTTCTGCCAGCATTCGTAATATTTGGCATCGAGCTTCTGGCACGTTTCCGCTCCCCACTTTGTTATTGCCAAACTTAGCGACGACTCGAACATGAATGCCTGAAAATTTTATGTAAATATTTACTTAGTTCTTCATAGAGCCTTATTTGCGTAAACTTTGGAACTGTACCGCTAAAATCATTCCAATTTTCCGGGTAAAAGTTATTTATATTCATTACCGTTTTGAAAATTACATAAATTATAATGGAGCCTTGGAAATGAACAACAAAATAAAATTTTTTTCGCGTCTTTATCTATAGTACTTACTGGTGAATTAGCAATGCAATCGACATTTTCGGGTATTTCACTTTTTTACAGAAATGGTATTCCAAGGCGCTAATCTATACATAAGGCTTGATATTTTTGTTTTTGATATATTAAAAAATATAACATGGACATGTTGTTTACACATCTAAAAATAGGTTTACCGCATTATTCAAAATTTTGCAAATATTGCGTTTGCTGTAAGGAGGGCAGATCTATATACACGGTAAGAGTCAATTATGTATTTTAAATAATTATGAGTTATCAAAACAAAATTTATTCCCGTGTATCACTTTCAAGGCTATTTTGACACTTAAGGTACCCTGTATCCTCCTCCAGGAAATGTTTGGAAAATGCCACTCAGCTGTTTAGTCGTGTAACATGATAATACATATTTTCGCATCATAATAATGTACCTATTATTATAAATTTATAATTAGCACTGCCATACCAACCCAAACAGATAAAAATAAAACCCAACTGGATAACGTGTGAGCTCGTGTTTATAATAAAAATAATAAATTATTATTATTTCAAACATTTATAACATTCATTTGTTTGTTGCAATCTACTCTGCCACTTAGTATTGTTATTTTTATGTCGTAAGATATTGTAATAAATATAACAGATTAAAGGCAAGACAATTTATTTTAGATATTCAGCCAGGTATTCTCATGGTATCATCACGTAGATCGAACAGTTATAATTTAATTAAATATTGTGAGAAGTTGAATGAGGTGAAATCCCTGTCATTCTTAACCAACTAGGTGTTTTATTAATAAATGACCGATTCTTATGTCTTACTATTCATTCACTTGGCTTATCATCATGTACATTATGTAAAATAAGGGGCCGGCTATAACTGTACTTTCGGGGAGAGTATCTCATAACGAGGGACTTTGCACGTTTAATATTAATATGATCTTCTCCCTTACGATTTGGATTTGTTGTATGTGTTTGTACGAACTGGAAAAATTTAACTTCATGTTCATGTGTTCTTTTAGCATTGGCACGATTTCTACAACAATATACCTGAGTATTGACAGCTATCTTCTGTGGAACCAATTCACAGCTTGAAGCCCCCTTGAAACACTGCTCGTCAGGGCCATGTGGAGTCATCATGGAGTGGAGAGACGCCCCGCCGGGAAGGAAACCACCTTCCTTAGCTTCGTAAGAACCCAGGATTAGACCCATGAACTCACTCATGCAGTTCCCTGTAAAACACCAACATTCATAGCCCGCGTCATCGAAGAATGTTAAAGAATGATATAATCGCCCAGTAAGAAATGTAACTTGTAACAAATTGCGATCACAGGACACCGGTCTATTATTTTGATAGAATATCTTAACCAAAACGTTCGTTCAACATCTTATTTGGGACTTGACAAAGTTCTTGAGGATTTGTCAGGTGATACCAGGGATTCCATAAAATCGAGTCTCGTGTGAATAAGTATTATCTAGGTAAGCGTGCTTATCTTCCACTGCATTATCATTCGACAATGGGCGTGGTCGCGGTCAAATGCGGACGGACCTATTTATGATAAAAAAAAACCATAAACACGGTCGACTTCGTTTGCGTGGAATAGTAAAAAAAGTAAATTAAAAAGATTTCAGGAATCTCAGGAACTACTGCTCCGATTGAAAAATTCTTTCAGTGTTAGATAGCCCGTTTATCGAAGAAGGCTATAGACTATATATCATCACGCTAAGACCGATAGGAGCGGAGCACCAATGAAGAATGTTTCAAAATTGGGGGGTTTTTTATCTTACTTTTTTTTAATATTCCACGAGGACAAAGTCGCGGGCAGAAGCTAGTTAGTAATAAAATAAAAGACCTAAACATTAAAGTATAATGTACTACGTACTACATATAAATCAATAGACCTAAATAGCTTTTTCTTTAATATTAAGACATTCTTGGAGCAAATTGTGATTGCAGTATGGTTGTCATTTTTTAGTTTTCTTTCATGGTCTGCGCTAAATCTTTTAGCAGCCGATACAACCTCACCACGTTCACTGCGAGCCCTTGTCTAATATTATAGATTAAAATCTATTACATATAATCGAATACAATGCAAGAAAACTTAACTTATTCGTATCGTATTCTACTCATAGTCCGTCAAGACTATAAGTAGAATACTGAGCCAGATACGTCCTATGGTAAGTGTCAGAGCTGGCTATGTTCTCGTGATCGCATGTTAATTACTTCATCAGTTTAAGATTGAACAGTCAACTAAACTCTTCAGTGTGCGGAGGCTTATCTGCTTAAGTTTCATAGTTCGTTTCATAATTAAAAACCGACTGTACGAAATAATGTAAAACTCTGTGCGTCGCGGCTTATTAATATCTCAATGGGTTGGTTTCATAATTTCTTAATATTTCTATCACATAGAGAAATATACATTTATCTTTATTATAGATTTTGAGGGGATATGCAGCGACCTCCCATATTAGAGAGTATGCACGATTTGTGAGTTCTGCACTAAATAGCGTGAAGTTTATGTTGAGGCTTTTACGATCTTAAGCCGCAGTGAACGGGTTAAAACCATTCTTTTGTACAGTGTTAACTAGACTAATTTTCGGACCCTTTTCTTGAAAAAAATGACGTAGTGCCTATTCTTATTTCTTCCTGTTCCATTCGATATTACATCCCCTGTACCCCGTTCTTCCTCTGCTTTTCTTCGTACCCTGTACCACATACTCCTGTTCCCCTAAAGACTTCAAGGCGTTGGCTTCGTTGTAACCGTTATCTATTAGATGGGCCGTCGGTGTCGGGACACCAACAAACAGCTGTTTGACAATGTCACATAAATTTTCTCTTACGAAGATGATGTAATTTTAAATAAATTAATATTATCTCTCAACCGGTGCAATTTCTACCCTTTCCTTGATCAATGTAGATCATCCTATCTCCAGATCAGCCTGCTGTTTGCTAGCTCCGAGTAAAAATTCAATATCACCAATTCTGGTTGTAACTTGAAAGTAATAGTACATAACACATTACGGCGTCCGAACAATGTGCACACCAGAACCATAACACGCTCTCCAGATTGCTTTAGGAAGTGCGAACGCTCAAGGTCACACCCGCGACTTACGACTTATATAATGGACTTCAATGGACTTTTCTAATCCAGATACGTTGTAAGCCACGCTCCTCAGCCGTGACTTCTATTACGCTCACACTAATAATTAAGACGACCCATAAATGCCTGTACAGACTCTATACCGCCAGTTTTTAAGGACGGATTAAGGGTCGGACACATCGGCTATCTCGATGTGGATTTGGTCACACTGATGTTTCTTTAACCACTACAGCAGTATCGACTGTATCGACATGGTAATTTTAACATTATGTAAGTACATTATATCAGAAAACTGCCTCAGCGGTGTATCGTTCCCGGCCAGGATTCGAAACCACCTATTTTATAAACACGGATACGTTTAGCACTAAGAAAGGTGTTATTTAAGAGCCTGGAATATTTATTTTAGTATCTTCGATAAACAAGATATGTAACAGTAAGGTAAATTAATATTAAGATCAAACTATATATGAACTAAGCGTTTTGAAAATTATTGTAGATAGAAGTTGTGACAGTAATCATATAGAGTCATTTTTATGAAATAATTATTTAAAAGTACATTCTGAACAGAATACAAAAAACTTTGGTATCTAAAAAGTTATTTCGCTGAGGACAGGATTCGAACCTGCGCGGGTATAACCCATTGGATTTCAAGTCCAACTCCTTAACCACTCGGACACCTCAGCTGTGACAACTGTTTTCAATATGTGGATGTACATTCATTGCATTATTTATGTGACAAGTGTTTAAATTAAACTTATAATGGATCCCAAGGCTATTCGTTTATAGTTTTGTTTCACACATTATAACCAATTTAGATCGCTATCTCTGTCGCGCATCATCATATCTTTGAAGATATAAATTGACATACTTACAAAAAATCTGTATTACACAAATTGCAACAATAATAATAGATAGATAGATGCCACTTTATTCATACTCATTATACACAAATACGAGTACAAAAATGAACTTAAAAACTAAATTTACATCTCGTTATGTACAAAGGGCGGACTTATCGCTAAATAGCGATCTTTTCCAGACAAGCCCAATAATGAATTGAGTGATAATGGTGATCGTGATATACGTAACATATACGTAACTACTTACATTTAATTATAAATACATAAATTCTATATATGTCTCTGTGTGCAGTGGTTTTTATATATCAAATACTTAATATACATATCTACAAATATAAATGTTTATAGAAAGTTGAATTTAAATATCGGTTGGATTTTCCTTGTATGATAGCAAGAGGCAGTGCGTTTCAAAAAATGTTGTAGAAAGTTGAGTTATGCGCAGAAGTGTTGAATTTAAATGTAGTAGAAGGATTTAAATTATGAGAGCATGAAAGAAATTGAAAACGTTCTTTAAGGTAATCAAGAGTAATATTATATAAATAATGATATCAACCCATAAATGTCCCACTGCTGGGCTTCAGCCCATTTGTCAACCCCGCCACGCTTATGCAAGACGGCTTGGTAGGTTTGACACATCGGTTATCTCGATGTGTAGTTCATCGAGATGTTTTCCTTCTTCGTTGTTAGCGCGTGGTAATTGTAACAACATATAGGTCAGAGAACTACCTAAGTGCTGCATAAGTACCGGCCAGGATTCGAACTCGGACTCTTTAAGTTTGGAACGTGTGCGCTAGCTGTTACTCTACCACAACTTTAAAAAACCTAATGTCATTGAATTTAAAAAATAAAACCTTCACTAGAAATATATATTTTTATTACATGAGTTCAGCAGACGGCAGTCGTCCCACCTGATGGAAAGCCGTTGCCTATGGATATTTGCAACGTCAAAGGTGCTACAAATGTGAAATGTGCTGCTCTCTTAAGGAAGGCTAGAATCTGGCGACTAATACCGGAACACAACTCAAGGTTGTTTGGCGACATACTCTAGACAAGGTGTGATAGCCATATCCATACGGGCAAATACCCTACCACCTAGCTTTGGGTTGTTTTGTCGCCTTTTACGACCACCCGGCCGCAGGAAATTGTGTTATTTCTCCGTTCCTGTACAGATAGAAAATCCTATTATTATAGCACATTACATTATAGAAAACAAGAAAAGGAAAATGTAAATTATTATACTTGACGATGAGCTTTGATCCCACATATTGAATCTAATATCGGAAAAACATAAAATGTTACGATTTATCTGCCGGATTTCGACACTCGAGTACTAAAATTTCTCTTTATAATTCTTTAGTTGTCACAAATTGTAGCTACTGTAGTGTGTTTTTTTATGTATAAAAAAAACCCTCCGGCTGTTATAGTAACGGAATTTTACGTTTTCCTTATTTCGATCTCTTTAAATTTTTCCTCTTTTTAATGAGGTTTTTATTATAATACACCACAAGTAGTATTTATAATACTACTTGTGGTGTGGTTTGGGAGTCGCATTTTGCGACTCATTTAGCTCGATCGCGAGAAAAAACAACATCGAAAGGCAAGGCAAGTGATGTTTCCCAAGAACAAGGCATGGTGTTCTTGGGCAACATCAGTAATCAAAAATCCGTTATAATCCAAATTCCGAAGCGTCCTGGCAGACATTTCAAAGTGTTGTGTATTGTGTCTTTGTCATCTCGTAGCAATTTACTGTATTTGATGTTCCTATTCAAAGTTGTCACAAACAAATACACAACTCTTAGAACTTTTAAACTTTGCCCTTATTAGGATTTCGCGTAATCATATTAATCCCTTTGTAGCTGAATTGGGTAAGACAGCTCTTGGTTTCAACTCGATTATTCCTCGTATAGGCAGGTTGCTTAATAATATAAACAGATAGATCAGGTTTCTTAACATAAATATAAAAACAAATTACTCACTATTATTCAGTAAAACATTAAGTTTGGCATTGGGTTCTAGAAGTATTAGTACGTAATGGATGCCGCGAGCATCCCGTACTCAAAGGGCGCAGGTTCAAATCGTAGTAGGACATATGCACCGCTTATACAGTTTTCTGACCTAATATGCATATTGTTACATTACAATTACCACGTGCTAACAACGGTGAAGGAAAACATCCTGATGAAACCTGCACATCGAGATAATCGTCAAACCTGCCAAGCTTGGACCAGCGTGGCAGGTATAATGTCCATTCGCCTATAATCCAGCAGTGGGACCTTTATGTGCTGTTATTTAAAATGTGAGCAAGATAAAAGTTATCTAGCCTTTTATCTTGCTTTTCATTTAGTTTATTTATAAGAAGGAAGCTATCTATGCCTGTTACAAATTGAACATTTACTTTTGTTAAAGTGGTCTTCCATTAACATATAATAAAATAAAGGTAGCAATTCTAACATATTAAATATATATCACCATCTTTGTCGGTGTAATCTTCAAAATTAGCAGATTACTTAAAGTAGGTAAAACGCTTGCGCTACTTTCTAAGTCGAACTGGGAATCTAAACCATTATGGGATCCTTTTAAATATACACAAAAACAACATCAAAATCGGTCTAACCATTTAGGAGAAGTTCAGTGGCATAAAGACGATCAGAGTATAATTGTATATATAAAGATAAATCTATGGCTATTGCCCCAAAGGGCTCTGTGCCCAAGAGGCATGCACCCCTTGCACCTCTGGGTAAAGACGGGCCTGTATTTAATTTAAGTAGGTATTACAAATTAAAGAGCTTTATCCCTATAGTGACAAAATCAATATAGTGACGTACACTGATATGCATACATACAATAACATTTTAATTGATATATATATATATATATATATTTAATGTACAAGTTTGAACAGCATTCTTGTAATATACCAGTTGTTGGCAAGCTTTATACATAAAGAAAAAAACACTTGTTTTAATATGGCAATTTAAAAATACATCGATATATTGAACATTGTCGTCACAGCTGAGGTGTCCGAGTGGTTAAGGAGTTGGACTTGAAATCCAATGGGTTATACCCGCGCAGGTTCGAATCCTGTCCTCAGCGAAGTTTACTTTTAAATACATTAATACAGTCCATCCAATCTTTGTAATTTATGGAGATATGCTGCAGTATGAGTTTTTAGATTGTTTCTTTCATAATTATAACTATGACACAACATGAAATCATTTTTTTTGTTAGATCTTATACCCTACTGGTCCTCTGGGATAATGTTATAGTAACTGATCGTATCACGCAGATGTAACGTTGGGTTCAATGCATTATTTGTGATGCGATACTCTTATTATCTCATTGTTAATGAGGTTAAATATTTACAGATAACGTATTTATATATAGATATACTAATGTAGGTAGACGCATTTGGGCAGTCAATAACTAAAACATTATTCCCGATGGCGCTGGAACATATTCGTAGTATTGGATGTCAAGTACGCACAATACAAACCTCTGTAGAACAAACATTTGAACTTGAAAAAATGAAATGTGTTTTTTAAACTATACATTTTTTTTTTTTTTTTTTTTTTTTTTTTTTTTTTTTTTTTTTTTTTTTTTTTTTTTTTTTTTTTTTTTTTTTTTTTTTTTTTTTTTTTTATATTCTATGAATTTTATTATTACTCACTGTGGTAGTAAGGTGGCCTGAACGTGTGTTCCTGGACTGACCACCTCGGCGGGAAGATCACAAAGTCAGCAATGGCCACGCCAGGCTTCGTAGATGGACAAGTCAGAACGGTGAAGATAGATGGGTCCTAAATAACATTTGATGACATATCAGAAACACCAAGCAAGCATTAGATGATCCAAAGCAAAATAAAAAAATCTGGAAGAAGATGGAGGAGACCAAACCCGAAGAGGGGACCAAAATCGAAATTATCAAAAAAATACTAACATAATAATAACTTAATTAATGCGACGGGCAGACGCCATAGTCCCCATATTCCCAGACTCCTAGTAACACTCACAATTCACCCCAATAGCCCGGTACTTTTTGTCCTCATTTCTAACAACAGTCCTACACTGGCCGGGGCTTGTCCTTGGGTGAATTATTATATGGTAGACAGGGATAATCGACGGTCAGTGTCACGCCACATATACATTAAATTTTCAAGGGGTCTCTACGTGTTGGCCTTCCCTTCTCTCCCCACGCAAGCCCTCCAAATGTCCGGGCCGTTTTTATGGCCCGTGGTGTTTAAAGACTTAATTAACTACCAACATATATTAACACAGTATCATCATAACTAACATCTAACAAGATTAACAAACCACTAACAAGCTATATGTAAATGAAAATTGTACATGCAAAGAAAATAAAGGATTTATAATTAAAAATTCTACACGTCCTACATTATATAAAAATTTAAGTATTTTCTTAATTTGTCGCGAGTAGTACAGATAATTAAAACTACGTGTAAGGCTCCTATTGCCGTAAAAGGTCGAAAATGGGGTGCAAACGAAACCAATTTTCATTGGTATTTACTGAATGAATGAATTATATAACTGTTCATAGTACGAGACGTAAAATGGGTTTTTCGTGCTTTTTCTATAGTTACTTTAAGGTCAGAGAAAAATTCACCAAATGACCTGCAAATGAACTTGAAACCATTTTACTCCTTCAATTTTTAACAGATTAAAAATATGTAATTTGTTTATATTATTGATTTTAAATACTACTTTATTTTATTTATAATAAAATAATACTGCATCTCAAAAAAGACCGCGTCTATGGTATCCCTGGTATCTGCCGAATCAACCTCAAGACCGACGGCGTTGCTACAAACCTTAACGATTTTAAGCGTGGTATTTTATTTGGGTTTTATTCAGACGTTTCGGCCACTATTCAATGGAGGTGATCACAGAAAACAAAGATGGCCAGTGACAATGAGTAACGGTAAAGTTATTAAAAGTGGCCGAAACTTCGATATAAAAATCAAATAAAATACCACGTTTAAATCCGTTAAAAAGTAGTTTTAATATATCTATGGTATTTTAGGTTTAGTAATGGTCATTGTCTTAGAAAAACAGGTAACTCTTCATTATTCACCAAAATAAACAATTACGAAGAGGCACATTTACAAAACTTTCTCGGCAAAACAATATGCCTTCCAAAAGCAATAACTTCCTGGCAACTTAAAAGAATTTTTTAACTAATCTGCCAATGTAGGACGAGCACAAAAGAAGATATGACTCATCAACGAAAATAATACAAGTATACGCATCCATATCCAAAACATTGTTTTGAACGACTTGTGTCTAATTAGTCGGTATCAAATATTCAGGCTTGTCCAATGACAAATACGTGACTGCGTATGAATCTAGTACGTAGTATATTATACCTCAATAGGTATAATATACTACGTACTATAGTAGAATTATTTTCTCCGTGTAGTTTGGATCATAAATAATCGGAGCGGTGAAGCGAGTATTTCGCTTTCTTTTCCACTCACGGGCCTTATGGGCAGGCATAATGATACGCATTATTGTTGTCGATAAGTATATTGATAGTGTATTTAGTTTTGTTATTTTGTGGGTTAGGGATATAAATGAAAGAAAAAAGAAATAAAAGAACGTATTTATTAAAATAAGAATAATAATGATTTAAAATAAATTATTAATTAGGTATATATATGTTAAACTATAAGTACAAAGGATTAGAATATAACAAGTTATAATTAAAATAAATATAAATACTTATATCTAAGTTTAAAATTAACAGCAAAAAAGATAATAATGATTTTTATAAGAACGATAATCTTTCTTTGATAAGAATGAGTTTTTCGATAATGCGCTCGCGCAACATGCTCACCGCCCTAGCCGGGCTGAGGCCGAGTTTGATTTATGACCCAAACTGCACGGAGAAAATAATTCTACTATAGTCATCCAACTATCTTATTTGAACACTCGTCATGACCACTGCATGGACTATGACCCGTTTAAACTGTGCCGGACTGTCGTCAATACTTTGACGGGTTTGAATGAAAAGTAAATATTAAAAAATGACTAAATGTGTACTAAGCTAACGTTTAAACCACTCAAGGCAGTCAAATAAATGTCTAGGGGTAGCATTCCACTGGTAAGTTTGTTGTATTCTCGATAAAACATATTATTTTAATTAAATTGTCTCTATTTTGACTAGTCTCGATTCGTCATCGCTGCGGCCATGTAGGACAAACTACAGTATTGATGTATTCCTAACAAATGCTTACAGATAATGAAGTTACTTTAATGACCATTAGTTGTTTTATGAAATGCACATTTATCCGACTAGACAAAGTGAACGATCGGGTATTTTTGTAATGACGTAGGTATTTTTTTATTATGATGTGTTTGGATTTAAAGATTTCCTCCGCCGGATCATGAAAAGTGAGAGAAATGTATTAAATTTGTTCAAATGAATCGCAGCAAATACAATACTAAAAACGGACGAAAGTATTAAAAAAATACTGCAACAAAATACTAACTAACTACTACTAAAACTGATTTTATTTAGTGGATATTAAAGATGGGCACAAATGGGCACTTACCCCCCCAACTTAGGATTCTTGGGATGAAAAATATAGCACTTTTATATTACATAAAATTTGCTTCAATCTGGCCATTTTAAATTATTTCCAGAAAAATTCCGCGGGATTCCTAGTATAAAAAGTAGCGTAGATTTTAAGTTAAGGACTTTGCTGTCGACCAGAAAATCCGCATCGAAATTGGTCTAGTAGTTTTACGTGAATCCCGAACAAAAAGAAGAACCGACAAGCAGACAAGAAATAAAAAAGTGCATCATGTTCTCAATCGTTTATATAGTCTATTCTAGTTGCAGTTTTTTTAATAGCTTCAATGTATAGATACAGCATGTTTAAAATTTTATAATATTACAGATCCTTTCGTTTAGCACTAATGCCACCAGGGCCAGGAGCGGATTTACCATCGGGCTGTCTACGCTGGAGCCTAGAGCAACAGATTCTAGAGTTAGTTTGGTACATATATTTTTGGCTTGCATAAATTAAGAGATTCATTTTTAAACATTCCTATGTATTCAAGAGGTCCACGTAAACAATTCGACAAGTATTTCACCACTCAGATAATTGTTTTTTACAATTTCCGTTGACGCCTCATACTAAAATGTAAGGTAGTCGCAACAATCATACTGAGTACGCGAAAAATGTGGTGTTATTAGGACTATAGTGCACGAATTATAAAGTCCCAATTTCATTGGATTTATTTATTTAATAAGTTTGCAACGTGGGACGTTTATGGATTGTTATTATTATATTTGACATGTATATTTATTTATTATCTTTTGTATATTTAAATATACACACACATACATCTGTCTTTAATGTTATTAAATTCTAAACATGCTGTGTCTGTACATTGAAGCTATTTAAAAAAACCGGAAAAAAATAAAAAAATCTAATTCCAAGTAATTTTTTCACTGATGGAAAGCAAATTTACTTCTGTACTGTGAGATTTTTTATGCCGGTAATCTTGTGGGAATGTTCCCGGGAACAGTTTGTAGTTTTTTGTGTGCGTAAAATTTAGCTTACTCGGACCCAATTTTCACTGAAACGATAGCTTACATTCTTTTCTAACGCTGTGGTATTTTGTGTCCCGAGAGTCCCGCGAGAATTTTAAGTCAAGCGTGGACGACGTCGCATGCATATCCTAGTATGTATAATAATGTATATACATAAGTAGTATGTAGTACATACATATATATGTATGTGAACAATATTATGCTAAACCTAGCATTTCAAGGGAAAGTTACTTGTTTTTCAAAGTCTATTCTAGTCTGTACGTGACGGTCCTTTTAACATAATTAACATTGAGGGAGCGGCATTTGTTAGTCACTGAAATTTGCAATTAATGTATAATTGCGTGAGCAGTGGCATTTTCGTTCTTTTAGACAATGTTGAGGACAAAAATAATTGTTCAGTGTTCTACGGTTATTATCATACTAGCTTTTGCCCGCAACTTCGTTCGCGTGGAATATTAAAAAAAGTAAGTTAAAAAAAACCCCGATTTTAAAACATCCTTCATTGGTGCTCCGCTCCTATTGGTCTTATAGTGATTATATAGCCTGCCTCGATAAATGGGCTATCTAACACTGAATTTTTTTTATATCAGACCAGAAGCTCCATTCAATTAAACAAACAAACAAATTCTCCAACTTTACATATTAGTATAAGAATAGTTTTACAGATACAAAATTAATTTGACTCGAATTTTTAAAAGAGGCCTGTGTGTGATTTTTACCAGTACGCCGACAGTTCGTGTATTAAATAGATTGAAATTTCATTATTAATTAATTAATTGATAATTTTAAATCCCTGGAGCTTGAGAAGGCCGTTTGTGTGGGACGTTACCTGCGTTCACACACTGGCACCTTCTCATCTCCAGGAGTATAAAGTTGAGGCCGGTCGCCCTGCCACTTATGCCAAAAACCTCAAACGGCTCAGATATGCAACCCTTGGAACAGGTTACATATTTGAGCTGCTTGGGGTGGAGGCTTTGGGCCCATGGGGACCAACTGCCCACAAATTGCGTTAAGATACATGTAGAGACCGGTAGGCGGGAGCTTACCTCACCCAAAGGATTAGCCTCTGTATCCAGCGAGGTAATGCTGCCAGCCTTCTAGGTACAAAGCCCAGCGACAATGGTCTAGTGGGGCTGGACGGGCTTTAAAATAGGTTTTTTTTCACTAGTGTAAAACTTACTTTACTTACTTAATAGGTCTCATGTAACTTTACTAAATAAATATTGTTTATTAATTAATTATATTAAATACATTATGGATAATTGATTATTGAATGTCTTTTTAGATCCCTTTAAATTTCTAGTTTTAATCAATTGTTAATATAAGTGATAGATACATGACCAGTCTGGGGCTGATTCTTGTGGACGGGTACCAAGTAAAAAAAAACCCAAGTTATATAAGTTATCAACAATTCTAGCTAGCTATGTTCACTACACGTGTGGTAGAAAAAAACCAGTGATTAAAATTTTAGTAAAATGGTCAACAAGTTGGAATTTTTGTTTTATCGTCCACCGTTCTGATAAGTTGCTGTTTTACGGTTTTTAATTATTATTTTGCATCCGTCACTATTATCCTCCCTGTGTGGACAAACCGGTATGTACTTTAATGAAGCCAAGCGCTTACTTCTATGTTTTCGATTTTGAACTGTGTATCGACCGGTGAAAGGCTACATTGCTTTAGACGGGTAAGTGAAATTTGATTAGGTAAAATGAAATGTTTCAAATGACCTTAAAAATACATCACTAATAAACTATTTTTGAAAAAGAAAACATGTACAGATTTTAATTGGACAGCAATAATTCATTTCTAATAATCCTGGGGCCGCACCTGCGAAAATGTTAAAGTTGTTGACTCTGGCTAAATAGGTTTTATTTATCGAGTTAAAAATAGTGTTGTTGGTTATTTCTTACCACATTAGTGTATATACATTACATACGTTCTCAGTCAATATGTAACGTCTTCAACAATTAATATTTAACAAAAAACCACCATCGATCAAAGAACTGTCATTGAAACAATGTTAAAACACTAAATATTTGGTTAAGTACTAGAATAAACTGTATAATTGAATATATTATATATATATATATATATATATATAATATATTCAATTAGTGAATTAAATATTTACATGACCATGCGTAGGTTAACAAAAATGGCTTAATCAATATGAGTTTTTATTTGTTTAATTTTCTCTGATACAGAAGTGGTTTAAAAGAAAGAAAAAACAACGTTTTGATTTACAATTATATTATATTACTCATAGAATTCCATACTGGGCAAAATCAATTCTAAAGGATAAAACTCCAGATAATAACCTCTAGATATATAACATACCAACAGACACTATAGTGAAACTATAAGTCTTATTCATAAAGAGTTAAGAGTGTATTCAAACTTACTCTATCTCTCTATGAATAAGACCGTGTAAGGGTTTATTTTTACCATTATTAGAAAATAAAAATTGTACTTTTTTTTGAGGCGAGGGACAATGCTTAACCGATTTACGCACAATCTGGGCCATTGCTAGGGAACGACACACGTCGGTCGGGGGCGATAACACTGCAGCAATAGTATGCTCTTGGCAGTGCTCCGTCCGCGATCGACTCAGAACAGTGTGGAAAGACTCAGAGGAAGCTGTGCACGAGCGAGCAACCCCAATACCCACTAAAAACCCCCTCCTCCCTGTCGACCCTGCGCTTTAGTTTGTCAAGGAAAGGCTGAGATTTAGAACATAGTTACACCAAGCCGAATAAAAATTGTACTTACGCAATGATCGTACAACACGGCGTTGATGACCATAAACTTGCTAAGATCATACTTGTACGGCACGTAGTTCCCGTGCCAAGCCACCACGTCGAAGGGCGAGTGGTTCTGCTCGGCCACGAACAAAGCTCCTTGATATTTGTTTATTATTTTGAAACCTATAAACAGCACACTTAAATTGAGAGATTTTGTTAAGTTGTATGAATGAATATAAAGACTTTAATGTTCACCAATAATTAAAACTAAGTAAGTACAGTAAATGTTGAACAAAGGTCTTATCGCTTAAAGCGATTTTTTCCAGGCAACCCTCTAAACTAAGGAAACTATTAAGACAACAGTGGCGGTGAAGATAATAAATAATAATCATTCCAAGAATAAGTAAAAGTAAATAAAATAATATACTTTATATACTATACAAAGATAAGATATATCACACTGTTACATGCGGTACATGCCAACAAAAAGTGAATGCACACCTGCCTGCCACAAATCGCAATTTATTACCTTCCCGCATTTAAACTTCTTTTGTTTATTTTGTGTTTGTAAATTCATAATTAGAAAAACAGTCCATTGTCTATTGTCATCTTTTATGGCAGTCATTAGGCAGGTGTGGCGAACTGATTCTAAAAAATCCGATCTATGCGGGCTGGAAGCCATATTGCAGGAGAGATCGGCAGTCAAGCGACGATTATAATACAAGCAAGACGTGTGTAGTACATTCGATAAACGATATAGTAACAGACTTTGCGCATCTTATTGGATCGTACAGTTTATACTGGTTGTGTCCAGTTATATTTGTACCTGTGTTATACGTGTTTGTATAGTTCTAATAAATTCTATAGTTGTTCCAAAGGCATTTTAATTCGAGTCCTGTAGCTAGTGAGAATACTACGTATGGAATCAGCAGCATGTTTTAGACTTGCGACGACCAGATATTTAGTAACCATCAGTTAGAAAGACGATATCGATTTAGCTTGTCTGATTGTGAGTGGCAGTGAGTTACATCGTAGTGTGCGTAAAGTTTTTTTTATCCATTTAATGTATTTTTTATGCATCATTTTTAAAAAATATTATCATTCTGCACTCCTCTATATAAACTATAAGTGTGCGAAATTTCATACTCCTCCGTTCGCGCAATTTCGTAAGAATGGGCACAAAGTTTTTGCTTCACGTATTAATATTATAATGATACACAACTTCAGCATGCGATAATTTTAAATATACACATTAGGTCAGAAGACTGCCTAACTGGAGCACTGGTGGTCTTCATCCGTGCAGGAAAGAAGAAAAAATACTGATAAAAACAACCCTCAGGTAGGTGGTAGGACATGTCTCAGGTCAGGTAATTTCGGACAAATGCCCGTCCGAACGACTAGCACCTCTGATCTAAAGTATGTCGTTAAGAAGACGGTTGTGTTCCGGCACCAGTGGTCAGTTTTCAGTTCTGCTTTGGCGACCGCAGCACATTAGTAGCACCTTTGGTGTTGCTAATGTCTATTGGCGCCCGTAACCACATTCCATTAGGTAGACCATCATTTAGCGGCTAATGCAGTCGTATCGTATCATGGTTTGATGATTTATAAGCAATTAATTATGAATAAAAATATAAAAAAGCGATTTGGTTACGTACCAGGTATTTGTTCATCAACATAATGAGCAACTGGTGTCAAGAAGTCCCTTGGATTGGCAAGTCCGTTGGCACCGATTGGGCCCAGATCGGGAAGTTTGAAATGGCCGTCAAAAACTTCGAGAATGTATCCCCTGTAACGAATGTTTTCATTTCAGTTTGAAATTTGAACAAATATATGCCTTTAGAATCTCACTAAAGGTTCTCAATTTGTCAGATTTATTTTTGTTAGTATCTTGTTGCATAAGTATATCATCTGACTCACAAGGCAAATTCATGGGATGACCTAAAAAGCTCTAAAGAAGTGTCGGACAATAAAATGAATTAAGCGAATTAATTTCATTTAAATTTTGTAATTAATGGTAGATCTCTTCTATGCTTTCAGCTTCTCGAGTCAGTATTTTGGTTTTTGTGCTACCTTATTGTCACACCAGTAGCAGTAATTTGGGGATACAATATGTGTGTTTGTCTGCCGATTATTATTAGTATCGTAAATTACGTATGTAACATCTGTGAATTTATTTTTAGTATACTATTAAGTATGAGATTGACAAGTTCTTTTAATTTTGTACGGATTTTTTTAATATAAACTATAACAGCGATAATTGCCAGAAAAATGGTGCCTAGGGCGCTATCCCTTCGCTTATACGAGTAAGACCTCAATCAGATTTCCTCTTGTTAAAAAAATTATATTTTACAAACAGACGACTATAGTAGAATTATTTTTCCGTGCAGTTTGGGTCATAAATCAAAGCTCGGCCCCCAGCTAAGGCGGAGAGCATATTGTGCGGGCGCAACGCCATTATGGATAAAAACTCATTCTTATCAAAGAAAGATTATCATTCTTATAAAAATTATTATTATCTTTTTTGCTGTTAATTTTAAACTTATTATTTATGTTTATTTTAATATAACTTGTTACATTGTAAGCTTTTGTACTTATAGTTTTTTTATACATAGCTACCTAATTAATAATTTATTTTAAATCATTATTATTCTTATTTTAATAAATACGTTATTTTATCTATTTTTTTACTTTCATTTATATCACTAACCCACAAAATGACAAAACTAAATACACTATCGTTAACGCTTATTGACAACATAATGCGTATCACTATGCCTGCCATAAGGCCCGTGAGTGGAAAAGATAGCTAAATACTCGCTTCACCGCTCCGATTATTTATGACCCAAACTGCACGCACAAAATAATTCTTCTATAGTTCGATGTCTTTACGTAACTAATACGTCGCGGATTGTTATAGATCCTAGGCGAAAAGCCGCCTATGTGAACACCATTACAACATACCTGGTTGGCCCATCAACTGCTACAGCGAATCGCATGCCAAGTTGGATGACGGCTATCTCGTTGGGGGCCACAACCATAATTCCAAATTCAGTCGTTATCCTCAAAGTTCCTTGCTGAGGAACTGTAGACAGATAAATCATTTGAGTATATTCGACTGCTATATTGTTACGACCTGAATGCCGACAAATTCACACCTGCGTCTGTAGAAACACATTTTATTACCTTTCTGACATTTGGACTTCTTTTGTTTACTTTGTGTTTAAAATTTGTATTAGAAAAACAGCCCACTGTGTATTGTGATCTTTTATGGTAGTCATTAGCCAGGTGTGATTCTAAGAAATTCAGTCCACGCGGCCGAGAGACATATTTTATTTGTGCAGTATAAAGCAATGCCCCAATGGAGAAATCAGAGTCTAGCGATAGCCTCCAGCGAAGCAAGACGTTGGTGACGGACTTGCGTGTGTGATTGAATCACGTTTGGACCGGTTGTGTACAGTTATATTTGTACCTGTGTTATACGTGTTTGTATAGTTCTAATAAATTCTATAATAATGCCAATGGCATTTTAATTCCAGTCCTGCAACTCGTGACAATATTTATTGTATCATCGTTACTATCCTAACTATGGAAAAATATTATTTGTGAATGTGAGTACGTTCTGTTGGTGATATTTTCAGGTCTTAACTACGCAACAGATTATTATGGAAGAATGCTTAGAAATTAGGGGGGGGGGGGGGTATATAATTACTTGTAATGAAAATACAAATAATATTGTATTTATAATTCAATTACTGCAAAATGTAATTTGTAATTGGTATTTCACATACCTGACGCTGACGTATTTTGTGGTTAGTATTTTTAATACTTATGACTTCACAATACATTTGAAAATATTTTGTTATTTTCATAAATAAACGGATGATCAAATTCACTCCACTTGTACGTCTATGATGCCGCAACGACGGCAGCGATGGAATTCTTCATTTACTGATTAACAGGCTGGGCCGGTTTTTTATAATAGTTAAAATATTGTGTTTTGTATTTTATACTTCAAACACACGTATTAAAAATATTTTGTATTTCGGATTCATTATCGGATTAAACGCATTCGTGATAGGATTTTGTAATTTACGTTTTAATTAAATCAAAGCATATATTTTGCCCAGCTCTGGTATAGAATAGGACACTGCACCAGTCGTACAGAAGAAAGTACTGTCCCTGAGGTATAGACGAATATAGCAGACTAGGTGGCGCTTCGAATGCGTTTGGCAACTATAATAACAGCGACAATTTGATGTGTCCCCATGGTTACTTTCACATTCGCTAGAAGGCATTACTTTTAATTCAAAATTAAGGTCCATTTTTCTAAGAATCACATACACTCATATTATTACATATATTTTACCTATTATGTATTTATTATAGAAAATCTCAATCGTAATTATGTAAATAAGGGATAAAAACCAACTGAATAAAGTATAGTCTCCGGATGGTTCTTGACAGTGAAATTTTGATTCTTTTTCAATGCTTAATGCGTTCCCTACTGTTTTTTTATCGGCCGCTCAAGATTCGAGCCGGACCTCTATTCAAGAAAATCTTGATAATAAAAATAACTTCTTAATTAAAAACATACCGATCAGCAAATCTCCATCACTACTGTAGAAAGCGCTCTTGTCCATACTGGTGTTACACAAATAAACATGTATGGCGATGCCATGACGCGACCTTGGTTCTCCAGCGCCGCAAACCGTATGAAGACCGGCTACGAAGTCTACTGGAATATCAGTTGATGGGATGTCGAATGGTAGCCACCGAGACTATTGAACAAATACCACTTTAGTTTCTTTTTACAAGCTTCTATTTAACTTGCAATGTATGTATGTATTTAATTCGGGTGGAATCTTTCAAGTTAAATTTGACCAACTACCAGGTTTCGAGCTGAAATTTTGCACGCATGTGACAATGCAATAATATGGTGGTATGGAGTCGGAAGATGGTCATAGGAACTCCTGTACTAAACAAGACAGACCCGTCGTGTTTGGGCTCGTTTAACTTGTTTTGCTTAGCACTCTGCTGCTACATATATCCAGAATCTCAAAAGCTTGTATTTAAAAAAACTATAGTACTATATTGAGTTTTATGTGCGACAGAGATGCTTGCGCCCCCTAGATTGATGCGCCCGGGAGCCATACTCCCCTTGCGCCCCCGATAAAGACTGCCATGGTTGAAGGTCTCTATCAGTAATGCACCATGCTACTATTTTTTTATAAAGCCGTCTCCTCCGTCATTATGCAAGACAGAGTATTTCTTTTTCTGTCTCTTTTAATAAACTAATTTTACAACTACCTTCCTACTATATACCCGAGTAGGTATTATAGTGTTCAGTAGTGCGGGGTGGAACTCGAATAGTGTAAGCCGGTTAAAAAAACAATATAACGAACGTATGATGCAAGGGCCGGCTACACCGCTGTTGAAAAAACATCGAACTCGTGATGTATTTTCTTATTACAATTTGTATTTCAATTTTTGCCACCTTACCGCATATTTTATAACAAAACGCGTTGCCCGATCGAGTTATGGGCTGCCATTTCTTGCAATACATGTGGATAGACGCCGAGCATAAGAGATAGTAATACAAGATAATATATGCAAGAATAAAAAACGTAAGCGTCAAAAATACTCTTATCTAGTTTCTTAAAGGTACGCTATTGGGAATAGAGCTGTATGGAGTCCACGCTACTGGTAGTGATATATAGTATTTCTACTTGTATAACCTTACCTGATTAGGATCCGGTTTTGCTCATTCCAATCGTGTGTTAAATACTTCGAGGCAACAAACTTTTTGAATGGCTTGTGCATAACAGAAGGGCGAATTCTGTGGACATATCAGAATTTTCTATAGACAGATAATCGTTTTAAAATATTTTTTTATCGCGTATAGGTTCGCGTTTGACCATTATCTCGTTCGATTCGAGCGAAGATATGGTCTAAGATCGAGCACGCTTACCTAGAAGGTACCTATTCACACGAGACTTGAAGACAACCAGGTTGTAGGTTTCGGAAAAGCTGACTAGGCACTCCTTTGCGGTGCGCATAATGAAGGTGGACTCAAAGCGCTTTGTTCGTATAGGCGGTATGTCCACCATATAACGAAGCCGCATGCTACTGCGTCTGGTTGTCCGATGATGGAAGGGAGTGTGTCTAGATGCTACTTTTCATCAAAACCGGCCCAGAGACTCCTTTGAGTATTTGGATTTAGATCTTATACTTTCGGATTTAACCATAGAGGCCCGCTGTGGCCTGTCCAACGAATTATTTTACTTTTGACAAGTCGCGATCATTGATCAATTCGTAATGCCCTAGCCCTAAAGCATTAATTACCAATTTAGATTTTATGATATAGCAAAATCGAATTTCTTTTGTGAATAAATTTTAATCAATTTGGTGCACCTATCACGTTGGAAGCGGTGTACATAGAATAGGAAGAAAAATTAAATTTTAACTTATATGTATGACCTTCCAAAAGTGTTCTGCAGTGGTACTTATTTTGAATAAAAACTTTTGAATTTGAATATATCATTTGCTAAAACTGTGTATTTTTGTTGCGTGTTGCGTAAATTTTAACCCATATGTTTATATTTAAAAGTGAATTAAAAGCAATAATTTAACTTTTTAAATGTAAATAAATGTCGTTCTGATTTTAATTAAACGTTTTCAAAACGTGCAAATAGAGATAATCATAATTTATAGTTTAAGCATTAGATTATATTAAAAACTCACAGAACAGCAATACTATGTCGCTTGGAATAATGAAGTATGGCTTTTGTCACATCACATGTAATTTATTTACTGTCAAAAAGGAATTGGAATGGCGGGCAAAATCAAAAAAAAACATTGGACAGTGTATAGAAACTTCATATGCAGGGCCGAATCTAAGATCAAATTTTATGATCTCTCTAGATCCCTTACAAAGGCCACATATTACTTGAATTTCTATATAAAAGCGTCAATTGTGCTATAATCTGTTGCTAAATGCTAAATAAATGACACACTTAAAACTATTAAAATCATTTCTACAATTTTGTTAAATTAAAATCCGTTAATTTTTCTAAGTACAGTAAAGTACCAGGGCAATAAAAATAATATCATTTGAAAATACAATAACCTGTACAACCATGACCGTTTATTGTCATGCCTTGGCGCAGTAAACGCAGTGCCGGAAAGTTGTTCTGCATAAAGGCCGTAGGGGCATCGTTGTGGATTGTTCTGACCTTCGGGGAGCGCGCCAGGCCGGCGAGGGTCCTCTGAAGAAAACTCCGAACCGAAACCTGACAGGTACTGAACATAGAGAAACGAATAGTACAATCATCGGTTTTATCACCCACGCAATTTCTTTCAGACAACCTTTGATTGGAACATATGCTGAAAGAAAAGAACATGTTTATAGTTTATAAGGGCCGGTTCCTATACTTTACGGGCCGTTCATTTGCCTGACTATCAGTTACAATTTGATATAAGCTCCATATGAGTAATGTTAAAAGTTAAATGATGGTGGGCCACATGAGTTATAGTATACATTCACTTGGCTCACCATCATTTGAATTTTGAGAGAGAGAAAGATATAGAAATAATGAATCCGCACTCTTGCAAAGTTATTGCACTTCATTCATTATAGGAAACAAATTTTATAAGCCCAATGAGTCAATAATTGAAAATCTCGAGTTCATACAAGAATCCCATTAATAGCACTTGAATTTTTCTCGAAAGTATCGAGCACCTACTCTATTTTTTCTCTTCCTAATAAAAATCTTATTCGGAATTTTAAGAGCATTAAAATGTAGTTAAACTTTTCTCAAGTAGTGTGCTTATGACAGAATAGCATTAATATCATTTATAATAGATAGATAAACCCTAATGAATAATATTTAATTATGTTCAAAGTCACGAGATAAAGTATCATATAATTATAATTTGTAGTATGTTATCGCTATTTACTTTTATAATTCGTTGAAGATTCTATTTTAATAACTCGAGCCTATCATGTGTTTCAATAAACTTCATTTCTTTGCATTTACTTTCGATTTTTTTTTTTCATTTTATTTTTACCACCTTTTTTAAGTTTATGGTAGATTTTCGTTAATCATTTGCTTAGCAGTTCTTAAATTAAAAACGATATAAGTAAGCATTAAAGTGTAGCATCAAAAACCTCCCTAGTAACACTGGAAAGCGAGATGAAAGCAAATTTAAAATGTAAGTATCTATCATTTACATACCTTTAAGCTATCCATATTTTCCAAGAAGCGCTATGCAGTCAGTTAAGTCAAATGACGACTAAGTATTCCACTAGATTTTACTCGCAATATTTCCACAGAACTGGTATGCAAATACATCAGGTTTGTTTATAAGACGATAAAAATATTATTGCTGATACGGTCTACATAACTTTATATACTTTGACAATTATATTGTTATGTAGTTAACTGTGAGTCTGTGATAAAATAGTCATCTTGATTCCACTGTTGGTCTATCTTCTTGATTATTACCAAATACGACCATAAAAGATAATTTCATCAGCTCATAATATTTATGTAATTAATATTAAATGATAATAGTCAAAACACAACATACTCGTGCGTGTGTGTTTATGTGGTCTTTTGTCCTGTCTAGATCGCAGACTGAGTTTCCGGATTCGAAACCCGACCAGGCATATTTACGAGTAGGAGCCAACTTTTCGTCATTCTGTGATTGTCTCTAGGTCCTAGCGTTGTTCCTAGTAGAACCATAAAAGAAGAATGTTACGAAGAATGCAGTACCTTTGTTTCCTTGATAGTCAGTTTCATAGAGTTCATTACATATGTCACTAACAAATCCATCGTAATTATTATACGTATCTATAAAATACCCGAGAAAAAAAATTCTCTGACATAGACTTCCGTGGTGGAGTTATAATTTGATTTGGTCTACAAATGTTTATATTTATATATATAAAAGAAAGTCGTGTTAGGTACACTATTTATAACTCAAGAACGGCTGTACCGATTTGGCTGAAAATTGATGGGGAGGTACCTAACTTAGAACTAGGAGACGGACTTTTTATCCCGTTGGAACCGGTAGGTGGCGCTGAGATCGGGTTCTAGACTCCTCCTAATCCCCTGGACCGATTTGGGTTAAAATGTTTTTGTGTTTGAGTGGGTTCTCGTATGGTTTAGATTCACAATTATAACCGATCGGTGGCGCTGATCGGGTTCTAGAATCCTCCTAATCACCTGTAGCGGTTTTGCTTTTGTATGTTTGAGTGGGTTCCCGGATGGTTTAAATCCATAACTAGAACCGGTAGCAGGACGTCTGTCGGGGCAGCTAGTATTTTATAAAAAAACATATGTGGCTGTTTTATAATCTTATCAAGTTTCTAAGATCATAGATTAAAAATAAACCACATTCCTATAAAATTTTATGTGTCCATCACCGCTTTGGAATACTAGGTCGATAGGTCATACTTCTCAGGTTGTTTTGTCTGTTTATTTCAATATAAATAAACTAAATAACAACAGCTATAGGAGGTGTGTTTACGAGTATGATAATTAGCGACAGGTTTTATTCTGTTTTCATCGAGACTGGCCTTTAGAACCCGTTTTACGAAGTAAACAAGTGTTGTCGTTGTGTTACATGGACTATTTATTTCACAATGTGGTGCAATGGTGATTTCTATCTTAATAGAATAAAACAATTAATGCTAATCACGTGGGATTGGTCGCATAAGCCTCTGGAATGATCTGTTGTATGTACCATTTACACGTACTTATGTTGGACTAAGTATAGGTAACTTTCAATCCCATATTTTTAAGTTTCAAAGACCACCGATGAAATTGCACTGATAACTGCACCGTAAATTACATTGATGGGTGTTAATTAAGTTAATTTATAGCATTGCTTTAAAGTTCGAAATTAGACAATAATATAAAGCAGTCAGCATTTTTCCTTTTGGTTACACTTTTATCTTCTAGCTACCATTGCATCCTAGTAACTTGCGATAAGGACCTTCGTTCCAAAAATTATCCGATCCTGGATAAAAAATATCTATATTCACTCCGGTTACAGTAGGTACTACACATATGAGTATAATAATTTAATGATTTATGATGATGGCAATTTATATTCATAACTAAAATATGAAATATTAGAGAATAAAGTGCAGTGGCAGCTTAGTGGTTCGCGTCACAGATGACGCCAGTTTGAATTCTGACCAGAAAAGTATATAAAAAATATAAAATAAATAAAAGTATATACTCTTCTTAGGAAGTTTTCTAACCAAATGTGCGTATTATTACATTTATTTTATTTTATTTTGTTTGGGGGGCTAACAGGTATCATTAATAATAACTAAAAATAAGATAAATTTAGAGAAGCTATTAATAAGCCTCCACAGATAAGTATTTACCACGTGCTAACGGTGAAGGAAAACATCGTTACGCAACCTGCATATCAAGATAAACGATGTGTCAAATCCGCCTTATACCTGCGTAATGGGTATACTTCCCATAAAAAACTGGGAGGCTCCGAACTCTAAAAGTGGGACGTTTATGGGTTGTTAATATTTATTGAAAAATCAATATGGGAGGCGAGATTCTGTAGTAATAACGATATATCACTTATTATATTAGATTTAATTCTGTTCCGTGGGGCAAGTAGAAAGAATACAATTTCGAAATTAATTAGAAATACAATTTAGAAATAAATATTTTCTTTCTATCATAAGAGGCGACAAAAACTACTCACAAGTAGATGGTAGGTAGCGTTATTTACGCGTCAGAATGGCTACAATCCCTGGTCTAAAGCAGGGGTCACCAATTAGTTTCGCTCGGGGTCCGTTTTAAGAAATAAAATGAACCACCCCGGTCCACACGTTTTAAAGAAAAAAATGTTTATTACACAACAAATGTTATTACGGAAATAAGAAAGCTATTTTTTTACATACCAATGAGGTGATGTCTTTTCGCGGTCCTCATAAAATGGGTCAGCGGTCTGGATGCGGATCGCGGTCCGCCGTTTCGCGACCCCTGGTCTGGTGGACTATACCGCCATAACAACTCAATTATGTTTCGGCATTAGTGACCACTGACCAGATTCTGGTCTCCCTTTATAAAGCGACATCAATCAATTATATTAGTAGCAATCTAGCAGCACTTTTGAGTGTTACAAATGTCTATAGACGAGGGCAACCGCTTTCCGTCAGGTGAACCGTCCGCCTCTCTGCTGAACTCGTACAATAAAAAAAGTATTGGGTAGTAAAATGAAACATAATATCACTTCCGCAAATATTTTATTATGATATTGTTTATTATAATATGTCAAGCGATAATAATTCCAATTCCTTACTATTATTATATTCGAGGATGTCCAAGTGGCACTATCAAAATCAGTGAGGCTGTTACTGTATTCAACATGAGCCTTACAAATAGCGATTTTGTTATACAACTTGTTAATTATATTATAATACGGGTATACTACAATGGCTACACTGATTGGTGTCTTTTCGATGTTTATAAACTAAAAATAATTTATATGATGAAAGAATTACCCATCTCGCTCGCAAATTATCACATTTTTAGATATAAATATTGATATCATTTAATTACGACAAATTTGTATTGTACGAATCTCAATAATATTACTAAAGTTTCAAGACAAGATATCATAGATAACATTTTTCAGAATTCTTTATTTTATTATGAAATGTATAGAAATCAAAACGAAAATGATGCGCAACATTCGTAATAATACATGGTATACTGGCGTAAATAGCTTCTGTCACGTATACCTTTAATAATTTGGTAATGCGCGAGCGAGATAGCGAAGAATCGAATAAGGACACATGGAACGATATTCGCCCCCACAAATGTACCACTGAAAACCTCTTAAATCCCAAGAACTATTAGATGGCGCCACGTGTCATTTTTCTCGCGCTTTCTGGAGTTTTATTATTTAAGTGATATTTTTAGACCAAATCATTCAAAAAGTATAAACAAGTTTCGATTCAATATTTGACTGATTCGGCGTAAACGAGTTTTGAATAATAAAACGTCAAAAATAGAGAATGGCCTGTAGCGCCATCTAGCCTTGCAGGGTTTAGGATTTCTTTAGGTTTAAATTTTTCATTGGGAAATTGCAATTCCTAATATTCTTAGATTAATTTAATCACAGAAGTTTAACATTGAACTAAATGCTTCGTTTCATTCATTTTTAGAATATGACAAGTCAAAGCTGAGACAGGTATATCCTGCTCCAAACTAAATCACTCTTCTATATTAGTTGCAGAAGGCAATACTAGAATTAAAATGTAAAAGCATCTTCTATTTATATCAAGAGCGATTATAAATATTAAAGTAAACATTATAACGTTTATAATGATTTTATAAGTGTTTTAGTTACACAATGAATTAGTTCAGCAATGTAGAATAATTATTCTAATCGAAAAGACACTCGTATCTGTTAAAATTGGAGGGAACAATACAAATTACATACATTGGAAATTTCAAAGAGCTAAGCATCTACAACTTACAGCTTTATTTGTTATTTTATTATTGTTTCTAATAATACTTTTTAATAGCTACCATTAATGATGTGATGATGACGAGAACTCAAATAAATATTAATAATTTACGAAAGGAAAAATTATTGCCAAATGAGTATTAATTATAATATTACTGGGTGCAATGGAAGCAACGAATCTCGGCCGCGTTAAAACAACGCTTCTATAAACAACATTATAAATAATTATTACAATTATTATAATAAATATAATATGAACATTTGAATAAAGTGATTAAACACAATTTTAATAAGATTTTGTGCATCTGAAGGTTGCCTGGAAGAGATTGCTTTCAGCAAGCAAATACCTCCCTTAGTATACAAGACAATAAGTTTGCTATTTTTATTATAGTGGTGTACAATAATATAGTATTGTTGCTTTAATGTGGTTACGAAAAATGTGACAGACAGATTTGCCAATAAAAAAAATGTAAACCACAATGGCATTGATTTATTATTTGAACCAGGCTTAAAAGGTACGCGGAGCGACAAATAATAATCAATTTTTTTAATTGTAAGGTACATGAGAAAATAAAAATATGGAGAGGTAAATAAAAATATTATATGTACACATATTGTACATTATAAAGATTAATGAATTAATACTTTTTGTTGCTGCTGATTTGAGATTGACTCCGGGGAACTGGGGACTCTACGGGAAAATGAGCCTAGATTTCAAAGCCAAGATATATTGCATCCATTGTCAGTAACGTGGGTGACTGCAATCGTAGGATTATTTTCCATATTTATATTTCTGAGTAAGTGTATTATAATATAAAGTATATACTTAGCCGTTACCTCTCGCATATAGCGGTAGTGCAGCTACAATACAAATATATGCGTATTAATTAACCACCCCGTTAATAGCTGGCCAGCCTTAAACTCAAGTTTAATATACTAGATTTTTTATTTTTTGCTGAAAAGATGTTAATGATATACACTTCTATTCACAAACATGAAAGAGAAAATGCTTTTTTGACAATTTACAATATTTTAAAATATGTCCCCAGTAACCCACGCAAAATAAAAATTTAAAATAATTTCATTTTAATATTATGCATAAACAAGAAACTTAAAATTATTATGTACATCACAGTTATAAAGTCAGAAGCTTATAACATTTTGCTAAACGTGTTATTTTTTGAGAAAGTACTGATCAAATCTAGAACGGCGTTTAGTAATTGTCTGAAATTAAAAATAACGTAAAAAGATTTTCAAAACTTTACAAATGGGAAATTATAACTCGCCATTTGTACAGATGTCCTTAAAATAAATAAAGTGCAGTCGTTAAAATCTTATTACCATTACTTAATTTAAAATTGTATTAAACAACCTCGTGTACATAGTACCAAACGCCAGTCTAAAATTCGAAGTTCTGACCTCATAATAGATAACCATATTTGTATATGAAAAAATCAACCCTGTTAATAAATAAAATTATAAAAAATAACTCAATTCCATTAAATTCAACTAGGTACATTATATTACAGTATATAACGCACAAAAAATTAAAATAATTCATAACAAAACACTGAGATGATGGTATTAATATATTAAGAAACATGCTTGAAAATCGTAACGACACAAATACATAAATTATTCCTTATAATATCTGCATTTATGTTATTAAGTTTCCGATTCATTTCATTAAAACCTACACTATTATACATTAATATCACACGGCCCATACAGATGGCCTAATACACATACAAAATGATCCATTAATTCATTTGTTAACAACTAATAAACAGCGATACAAATACAACCATAAATTGTTCTAAACGTAAGCATATCCAAATATAATTTGAGACAATCACAAAGGTTTAAAAACGAAATACCAATCGAAGATAACGTACCAAACATTTCAAATGGCTGCTCTAAAACGATTACATGTTCATAACAAAACCATTATAATTAGCTTTAAAAAAATTAAAGCTAAAAAAAGGTTTACAACACCGCAACAAAATAATTCACTGCGTACAACATTCTACTAAGCGTTACTATCACACAAAGCTGCCATATTCTCGAAACTTGCACATCGCATCCCTATAAATCGATTGTGTAATCGATTAAATTATCGACATTTATCTCACTTTTAGAGATGATCGATAACATGTTCAGGGACGTTCGCTTCCGACTATCAAGTTTCAGAATCGCGCGTTAACAATTACCGCCAGCAAAACTTTTCTTTCGACCCAAGTCAAAAGATTTGTACTACAAAATGTATCATTAGAACAATTATAAATTATTATAAAAAAAACTTAAAAATCTAATAGGATGGATGATTTTGAATCTCTTTGGTTTTCCAAAAAATGTTATAATTTTAGTAACACATATTCTCACGAGTATTTTTTCCTAGAGACTGTGTCCTCGTGACACATTTTGTAATAAAATTACTTTGAGAAAGAATAAGAGTATATAATTTTTATAAAAATATTAATTATTACATATGACCAGAACAGTACAGACGATAAAATTAACAAGCGCTCACTTAGAAAGTGTATTCGAGTAACTATTACATTGATAATAATTTAAAAAACACCACATAAACATTACCAATA
The DNA here is from genome assembly GCA_012273795.1 of Dendrolimus punctatus. NCBI lineage: Eukaryota > Metazoa > Arthropoda > Insecta > Lepidoptera > Lasiocampidae > Dendrolimus > Dendrolimus punctatus. The sequence goes on from CM022543.1 coordinate 5,804,968, forward strand.
CGAATTTATTAAATTGAATAAAATATTTATACATTTTAAAAATTCATTTATTCATTAGAAAATAAAGCCACGTCCACACTTCACAGCTTCATACATAATTATCCATTTCATACAACAATACAATCCTTTGCCAAAAATATTTTTGCAATATTCAATTATATCGTTTAATATTTGTGGACGCGACGTAGATGGAACATTGTGACACTAAGTATTATGAAATAACAACTGTCTATATAACAGGTTATTAAGTTGACAATAACATTATGTTTTCGTCTACACTATGATAAATCTAATATTTTAAATTTATTCTCCTTCAATCACATAATACACGAATATTTTAGAAATTTCGACATTAATGGGAACAAAATTGTTTAAAGGTAAACATCTCGTATCACAATTCGGTAGTTGACAATTTTTGAGAAACAGGTTTATTTTCAGCCTTATGGTCTATTTTAGCCAAAATATTAATAGTTTAGCAAAAAAACAACATTTACATATTTAATTTAGCAAGTTTATAAATATTTTGACATTTCGTCACAAAAACGCGTCAAGCTGTCATGGCGTCTCGCATGACGTCACAGTGTGCAAAACAAACATCTGTTTCGTTGAAATGTTATCTGAGAAGTCATTGATAACTTCTTGTGTTTTGCACACTATGTCGTCACGCGCTCTGATCGGCGTTAATTGAAGACATGAGTGGATGAAGGTGATAAGTCGCATAATTCCAATTCTGAGTAAATCGTGATAAAAGTTTTACTTTTACTTTAAACTGAACTGAACTTAATACCTTTTTATTTTTTTTAAGTATGCCTTATATCTATGGTCTAAGGTCTGTAGTCATTTGGTATCGACTTAAAACCTTCATTTACGCAAAAAAAGCAAAAAACCGAATATGCGACTATCACCTTCATCCACTCACGTCTTCAATTGTCACGTGGCTAATGGCCGAAATATAACAATTTTATTTCTCTAAAATATCAATTAATATTTCATATTTTAGTTAAAACAACTTATTTTTGTCATATTTAGATCGTAATCTACGATATATGTATATTAAAATCAGCCAATATTTTCATACTGTCAACTACCGAATTGAAGCATTCCTAATTTAAAACTTGTGTCAAATACTGTGAACATTACAGGTTCTCTCTCCTTAATACGGTTTAATTCTTTATGAAATAGAATTCCTTTCCATAAATATATTCTTCACCATAGTGTAGGGAAAAGATCGATATCTCAAATACATCATCATAAATATAATTTTATTTATATCAAGACGAATAAATATGAACTATAACTTTATGTTAGTGTAAAGATTATTTATTCTTCTATATGAAATAAGTTATAAATATTACTAGTTTCTTCATGAGGAAGCATTACGAAAATTATCTAAATTGTGCTCTCAAACGTATTGTTCTATCTCTGTTTTACAGAGAATAATTGTTTATTGTAAGTCAATAAAATAGATATTATATTTTCATCGTAGACAAAAACTGATATTCACAGATAAACAATTCGAGATCGAAGCCTTGAAACACAGTAAGTTTTATATTTTTTGCTAAAGACAGACGTTCCTGTTTGGAAACAGGCATCTGCTCAGTATAGTTTCTTAAACACAATCAGTTACAGCGCAATGTTCCGCAGCTAAGTAAGTTAATTATACAAATTTTCGATCAAAAGCATGTAGTATAAAAAGTTGTGACAAATATTTCAATATTATTAGATGTGATTATGAATAATAATATATTAACGAATTTTAAAATGAATATTTGCTTCATACACTTGATGGAAAGTTCGATAGAATAGTTAAAAACAATGAACTACATGTATATTTGTCAATACATAATACAACAGAATAACTATTTAAGCTGTAATAATTAAGAGGCTGTAAAGCATTTTTTATGTTCTAAATAATTTTTAACTATTAGGCAAGATAATATCATGGTAATAAGTATATTTCAGTGCTTAGCTTTGGTTATATATATGATCATCCATAGAATAAACTGATATATATCGATATCATATTCCAAGTGAGTTCAAGCCTCGCTTTAATATTGTTAAGTATCAGACAGCAAGAAATTTATTATTTTTACTTTGAATATGCGGCCGTTGATAATACAGTAACGATAATATAATTATATTTTTGAAAGTGGATGATCAAATTCTCAGGTTTATCGACAGTTAATCTAATAAAAAAAAAAAAAAATTAACTTAGGCAACTTCTATTTATAAAAAGAAACTACTCATAAGTGAATAAAACTTGAGAACTTTACAAATGAAAAATAACAATGATTATAGAAAAACAAAATAATCTTGTTAAAATTCAATTTTGTTAAAAATAAAAATATGGCTTGTTCTTTGCAATATTTGAAAATATAGGATTCGTTATAGACCGCGCTAAAACTTAGCAGCTTCCAGTGACGAAGGATATTTGTTTGAAGTGCGTTTTTTTCCCAAATGACGCATAGGGCAGTGAATTGCAGTAATAAAAGACAAGGTTCACTCGGACTATAACTGTCACAAAAAATATAGGGTATTAGGCAGTCTTAAAATATTACCGAGCCATCACGCTACGTCGCGTGACAACACGCGTTATATAGCAATGGATGTACACATATTGTATATCGGAAATATATTGGACATAATATATTTATTATTGATTTACAAATGAATATAATGCAACATAATATCGTGCATGTTACATTGCATTGCATTATTATAAAATTAAATAATAATAAATAAATAACTATTACTTCAAATATCATTAGGGGCGATTATACGTCGATAAATCTAAGAAGTTTCGTATAGGCGGAATAAGCGTGTAAAATAGATATACCTTGTAAACTGTCCACATCGTATATTCACAGTTATTTATTAAGACAAGAGAAAATTCACTCGTCATCACCAAATATCCGAGTCCTAAACACCAAGAAAAAGTTTAGGATACTTAATTTACTAACATTAACAGGTTGCCATTGAAAAACGCGAATTCACTTATATTTGTGGCAAGATTACATATTTCATTCGCATTGATTTAGCCATATCAATAGGGAACTTGTTGTTGTTATACGTTTTAATATTGTCAGGGAGCCTAAACAGAGCATTTATCGCAGTCGTGTTGCGAATATGTCTATAATACTAAAATTTTATACCATGTCTTAAATATACCAGTATATCTAGACACATTTTAATTTCGCAGTGATTCTGTAAAAGCGATCGCTTCAGGCCCCCAAAACGATGTTATTGTTGTTTACTTAGAAATGTTACAAAAATGTGAAAATATGAATAAATAATAATTTATCTAATTAATATCAAAATTTTAAAAGTTCACGCAAAAAGGCGCTTTGATTATAAGGTGACGTCACTGTGAGAGGATTGGTTTGGAATTGCGTTATAATTTACCGTATTATAATAAATGAAATGTTGCATAAAAAAACTTTAATATAAATAAAGATTAAATAAATAAAAATAGCTTTTATTTTCACTGAATTTTTGACACTTTTTTACACATCGAGAACAATTAGGCTGCCTCCTTGGCAAAGGCCTCATTAAAAAGTTAAATTGATTAATGCAACTCAGAAAAAAAGAGTTGATTATTAAAAAAATGTTAACATTTTCACGTTACAAATCCCTATCACCTTTATTGTCTTTCGCATTCAAGCGTCTGTAACATGTATTCAGTAAATTCGAATTTTTCAATCGGCAACCACAATAATATTGAATATTGAACAGCAAAAATAATTACATCGCGATTAGTACAATCTATTGTAATTGTCTATTACACTATCAACACTATTCTACACTACTGTTGGAATAATCTAGAATGCCTTACTGTTGCGCGGGCAGCATGTGCGTCCACGCCGCCTCGTACTTCGAGTGGGCGGCGCTACACGCCGATTTACTCGCCTCGACCACGCTCAGTGGGAACGGCTCGCTCTGCGAACAACACCCACGTTTTATAACCATATCGCATCAGCCCATAAATGTCCCACTCTAACATAATTTTCTCTATAAATATTATAAACGCAAAACAATGTTGTAACAATGGATGTATGTTTGTTATTCTTACACGCAAAAACTACTGAATGGATTTTGATGAAAAGTTTAAAGTAATATGGCTTACAAATCAGAATAACACAGGATAATTTATAAAGATATAATGAGAATTATCCAAAATATAACGATTTTCCATCACCACGCGGGTGAAATCGCTGGCGCAGCGAGTATACTGATAATAATATAATATCAGCCCATAAATATCCCATTGCAGGGCTCAGGCCTCCCATTATAGGGGAATCGACAGTATACCCAACACGCTTGTACAAGGCGGCTTGGCAGAGATCGGTTATCTCGATGTGTAGGATGCATCAATGTTTTCCTTCACCGTTATTAGCACGTGGTATTTGTACCAATATGCACATTAGGTTAGAAAAATGCCTAACCGGTGCATGCGTTCCGGCCAGGATCGAACCCGCGATCTTTGAGTCGAGGACGCGTGCGCTAGCCATTACGCTACCACGACTTTTTTACTAACCGTTTTGCATACCTACGCGTAACTCCAAGCGCACTTTCAGAATATGAGAAATGATAAATGTGTTTACCGTTAGTGCGCAGAAGGCTTGCTCAACTGCTGCAATGAACCTCTCGAGCTCCGTGCTGCTGGCCAGCACGAGCGCCAGGCCCGCGCCCCGCTCGCGAGCCTCGCACACGCTCCACTCCTGACCAATAAGAAGACGAAAAACATTTAAAGCTTAAATACACTGCTATTAAATTTAAACTGCTTTAAAATGTATTTGAGAAAAGAGCACGAGTGTACAAATAATAATCATAAAGTAAAGAAATGTTGCTGGGGAGTTTGTTGCGCCGCTTCTTCACCTTTAACAGTAACTAAAATTCCTTTGGAAGCGGTGGTGGACTTATGACTCATAAATCATTTGTAAGATTTCATTTTGAAATATACACATACATTCATTTTCATTAAAGACCTACTTAAATGCTATTCGCTATCTCGCGCGCACATGACGACATTTGTAAAGATATACAATTACACAATTCACTCAAGATAAATCCGCATTATACAAATCTTACCAATAAAGTCACGAATGTTTCACATAAATTTAACTTTGATTTCATATGAATTATCATCTATTAAAATAATTTAAATTAGAAAAAGGTTTTTATCATATGAAACCTTGTCTGAATCGAAATTATTTTTTTTGTAATTCGCAATATTATTTTCATATTTGTGTAATAAAGATTTGTCGTAAGAAAATTCTGTCAATTTCCATCTACGAAAATGTGGTAACGCGCGAGCGAGACAATGAACAGCGTTTAGGTAGGTCCCATACTAGTTTCCTTTCCGGACAGATGTCAAATTCGTGAATCAGCGTCGCACTGTCGATATGGTTACCCTCCCCGTATATCATAAGTTCGTATTCGAATTTAAAACGAAACGATTTATTCTTGTTGTCTCGCTCTGTTTTTAAAGGATTTGTAGGAAAGAAAAAATATCTTTATTTTGATATACGATACACTTTACGATGCAGTCATTTCAGGTCTGCATCTGAACCTGACACTAAATCACAACACATAAACTAGAGGGTTACCAAGCAATTAGAACTAGATCTTTCTGCGAAATAATCGCGTATTTTATTCCACAGTTCTTGAACACATGAAATCAATTTGAATAAATTATAGACAGATTGGCGGCCCAACTGATGGAAAGAGGTCATCATCGACTATGGAAGTTTGCAACGACGAAAAAAAATTATGACGCCATTCATAAATGCCCCTTAAATTATCGCAAAGCACAACTCACTAATCAATCATGTAAGCAAAATAAAAAACATTCAGGTAAATTAACTTCGAGACGTTTTTGCGTTTGTAGTAGTATTTATATATTTACAGGACTTCTAAACTTGAAAATTATTATTTGAAATAATGTTTGATATTATATGTATTATTTTAACATCGTTTAATATATTTATTTTCATGGGCAGGTACTCATACCTGCCCATGAAAATATATAAGAGTATTAGTTTATTTATATGCTGACACTACAGTACACTACTAGTTACTACAAACTGAAAAATGTCTTGAGCTAATTTATCTGTATAAAAAATATGTTTAAATTAACATCTCAGTGTGTGCTCTTGGAGACAGAAGAGTGTAGAAGAGAAAACAGAAAAACGCTCTTCAAGCTAAGAAGGGTAAGCATGAAAGCATTTAATAGTGATATAATCATAATAACAAGAATGCAAAAAAGTTAGATCAAAAACAAAACTAAAATAACTAAATAGTAAAACAAAAGAAATACAATAAGTCCCAAAAAGGACCCATTATCACCTATGCTGACCATCTAAGACCAAAAAAATAATAATGCGACAACTCACCAAACAACACCAGTTCTCGTCAGTGTCAGGTATCTTGAATGCGGTCAGATTCTTTATTGACCCGCAGGCTAGTATCTCCAAATCCGTCCTCATCTCTTCAATGTACTCTGAATTATGAATTGAGCTATTTTAGATGATTTTGTCTCGATTGAAGAAGAGAATATAGAAATGAGAATCAGCCAGTAAAAGACCTAACTGAAAACACCCATTATTAAACCGTCAATTTCTATTGAGGAATAGAGACCCAGAGTGGCTAGTATCTGGGTGTAGGTATAGAGTACTTCTTGAATGATTTCTGAATTAAAAAACGTCGGCCAAAAGTGTTTCTTTTTTCTATTTTACGAGTATATAGAATCACACTACTAAAATTTTCAATTAATAAAGTTTAAACATATTTTTACAACAATAAAAAAGTCTCAGTAAATAAAGGGTGAATATTTCAAGTGGGCTTCAGGGCTAAAATCCAAAATTATATGAAATAGAGAAAATTCAAAGGACAACATTCAAAGGAGTCTCGAGGCCGATTTGACAAGAAACTCATTAAATTTTTGAAAAATCAATTAACCTTGTCAGCAATTGAATCGGCTAATTTTGAAAAATAAAACACACCTGTATTATTATACCAACTTCTAAAGATCAATTTCTGTGAAATAATGTCAAACAGCAAACTAAAGGAAAGGGATGATTTTGTACAAAATGTTTTATGGTCCATACATTAAATAAACATCAAATCGCACCGGTCATTTGACTGCACCTTATTGTATCCAATATTGAATTATTAATATGCATATATAATTTAAGATGAAATTCTAATATACGTTATTATATCCCAATCAAATACCCGCCAACTATTTGAATTCCTTTTCAGACAACAGAAATGACAAAAAGTACTTGCCTCTCAACAGTGTCTCGGACCCCCTGTCCTTGAGATAGGCCGCGGCCCCCGCGACGAAGGCCCCGTCGAGCGTGTCCCGCAAGCTGATCACCTCGGTGGGGGTCACTATGACTGTGCAAGCCGGTGGTGGGCCCCCGCTGCGTGGGTCCTTTTTCTTGGCACCGTCTTTTTCTTCCAACGACTGATGGAAATATTAAGATACATGAGATATTATCACGCCTTTTTCCCATAGGGGTAGGGAGAGACAATGAATTTTCACTTACTACAATCTTGACAGAAATATTTTATTTCATCTACTCTCATTAATTTCTTCATACATACACGTCTATTATATGAGCTTTTTACCTGGTCATTTTTTAGGACAAAAGTAAGATAAGTATTAAAAAAATGTTTATACTTTATATGGCAGCAACTTTAAAGTTATCACTTTAAAGTTGCTGTTGTTTCATATCTGAAAAAAACCGACTAAGTTGAGAACCTCCTCCTTTTGGAAGTCGGTTAAAACAAATAACAATAAGCCTCATGCAAAAGTATTACCGAAAAGCATCTCTCCCACTTCAAAGACCGCGGACCCGTGCTTGCTTAGTTTGTAGTACTAATTGGATAATTGCAAAGATTACTCATATCACGACATGACGAATGGGTAAGGCAGACGTCGTCGATAGGCGGAGAGGGAGCGTAAACGTACCACATTCACTTCCGCTAGACGGCTTTCAAGCTTCGGCCGCCGTGACCCTCTCCTGGGGAAGTGTTTTCACTCTCCTCTCGTGGGGCGAGTCACAAATCTTGATAGGAATTGAGAAGCGAAGGCGGGGACGACTTGGTTTTAACCACAGGTGAATGAGGCCCAGAGGTCCTTCGCCTGTCAAGGCACGCGGAGTGAGTTTTGCTTCCATTTACCCATAGCCCTATCATAAGAGAATGTCGGAAGCCCAGCTTCCCAGGGTTTAGTACCAAATCGCCGCACTAGGATGTTAGAAGGAGTTTAACTACGTTATACACCCCTGACATTCTAGACATTTGCTCCCATATCATACCCAGGTTTAGTGGGAAGTTTGTTCGGCCTCCTCCTTTAATGGAGGAGATCCCGTTTAGTATAAGAGTCCCACACGAAGCGCGTGGCACTAGGCGGCGCTTCTGGTCTTCCCCTGTATCCAAGACCCATGTGTGTGTCACAAGAAAAGACATTCCCCTTGAGTTAACAAAAAAAGGGAAGGACAGAAGGCCGAAGACTTTGTGGCTCGGTTGGTCATAGCCTATCTTCGGAGACGCTATTCCCCGACCATGTTCTCCGCAATGCGGAGTCCTCAAGCGGATTTCCCCTCGCGAAAAAACTTCATCAACGGTTGTACATATCGATTTATTTAGGACAAGCGTACACGAGAAGAATAAAAACTCACCTGAGCGGCGTGCAGAAGTAAAGATTGCAGCCAAGAAGACGCCGTGGGATCGTCAGGAGCTGCCAGTAGCAGCCGACTGCTATCGCCCAAGGCGATCTCGAAGCAGTGCGGCCTCCGGGAGGAGTCCAAGTGGCGCCGCACACCCACCACTGAGCGGAGGGCGATGTTGTTCGGAAGAGGGCTGGTCCCGTCGGGAGAATGAGGGCCCCAGTGTAGTACCCCCGCCCTGTAATCAACATTCATATTTTGTTAATATTTTAATTACTTCTAGATAACACTTTCTTCTTTTTCAAGTCGTTCCTCACAGCTAAGGAGCGTGACTAGAATGGCGGTGAATAAGTGCTCTCCTCCATGCGAGGTCGGTTTTGAGCACGGTGGAGGGTAAAACTTAGGGATACATCCAGCTGGTCAGCAACCTGGTTAATCCATCTATTTGGAGATCTACCACGAGGTTTCATGCCATCAACTTTCTCCGTGACCACAAGTCTCTCCATGTTATCTTGTGTTTGTCAGCTTGTTTCGAATAAGGTCTCAGAACTGACAGAGAGACAGATAAAAAAATCTAAACAATTTAATTTATGTTTAAGTATCATATAAACATACATATGGCAATTATCACTGAGTTAACATAAAATTTTGAACTCACACTCAATTTTACTTATTGGTACAGTACACAAAACTATCTAGACTAAATAGTCGTCTGGAAGGATACCAGCATCTTAGGCTTTTTGACGTTTCATCATTTGAAATATGTAAAAATCCAAAACAATGACACAATGGATTGTAAAATCCAACAACAAGATTCACCAGAGTTTTCGAGTTTTTGTCTATTTCTTACACATTGTGAATGAAACAGCAGCATATATCTTATACTTATATATAAATCTAAAGAGTTCATTTGTTTCCTTGAACGCGCTATTCTTAGCAACTACTGATCTGATTTAAAAAATTATTTCAGTGCGAGATAGCAAGTTTGTCGAGGACGGCTATATATCATCACGCCAAGACCAATAGGAGCGGAGCGCCAATGAAGAATGTTTCAAAATCGGTAGGTTTTGTAAACTTACCTTTTTTTAACTATTTCACGCCGACGAAGTCGTGAGCAGAAGATAGTTGGTTAATTGTCAGCTCTAACAGTCCCCAAAAGTATGTAACCCGTGCCTATCCGTCTGGAGTTAAAAAGCTTGTGTTTATTTATATACTCTATATTATAATCTAAAACTCACTGACCTTAACAAAAAGTAGCAAGGTTCAAAACGCTTGCTCCTGTCTGTCCGGCACATTAGATATCCCTCGAGAGGCGGTGCGAATGCACCGGGCGCCTCTATGAACCGGTCACCGGCGTCCCCTGAGCATGCCCGCCCGTAGAACAGCACCTTTGGCGTCTGCCGATAGAAAATTCCACAAAATAGAAACAAACGACTCTTGAATTACAGTAAACTTTACTCGCGGATCTAATAAGTACATACATAATAATAAAAGGATTCCAAAAGGTATCCAACGCCATATACTACGTAAATGTCATCAAAAGCACTAATAAAAAAAGTAAAATAGATCTTATTACAACTTCGCCTAAAATATGTTTTTAAATGATATCGCCGAGGACTTTGACACAAGTCGCCTTCGCCGCGATCGGTGTTTTTGAGAATGTAAACAAACAGAATGAAAGCTGCTTTAAAAACTGCCAAGCTAGAGAAAAATACAAAATTCTTAAAACCATTGCCTAAGCCTTAAAGTAATTATTAATCAAAATGTTTAATTTAAAAACTTCAATTAAATTGATTTTTTTATATATTTGTTCTTTTTCATTTTGTCACCTAGGAACGTATCCCCATAATCCCATATAAATTACCATTCCGTATTCACGGTTTCTGTATTCGCGGCACTTTTATGCAACATATACCCCGCGAATAAAAAGCTTTTACTGTTATTTTACATACTAGCTGACATGTGTGTGACACAAAAATACACACGTACATACGCAAATCAAGGCTTTACATAAATCTTTAATTAATTCTAATTAATATAGTAGCGTAGCATATTATTGCTGTTACATATTTGACAGGTGTTGCCGTGCCCACGTGTCGGTGGGCGTTTGCGTCATTATAAATTGAGAAATATTATTAATCACAATCAAATGGATATTATAAAATTCTAAACATGCGTGTCTGTACATTAACGCTATTGAAAAAAAACGACTGGAAGAGACTATATAAACGATAGGTAAAATTATCATTTTTTTAGATTTCGTGTCTGTTTGTTAGTCCGTTTGTTCGGGAATTTACGTAAAAACTACTGTGCCGATGTCGTTTTCGCTGATCGAAAGCAAATTCTTAGACTTAAAATATGTGATATTTTTTGTGGGAATTGTTCAAGATGGTCAAATTGATACAAACACATCGAATTCCAATGCGATTCTTTAATTGATCAATAGCAAATTTTATATAATAAAATATGTGATATTTTTATCCTAGGAATTTTCCCGGGAGCGGTTTGTAGTTGTTCGGATACATAAAAATTATTTATTATTTAATTATATATACAATTATTCGTACACAGCTTTCACTAAATAGATAGCTTACATTATTTTCTAATGCTGCGATTCTTTCTCCCGGGAATTTCAACTCAAGGGTGGACAAAGTCACGGGCATATCTTAGTACTATGTAACATCATTTACCCAATAGAATAAACTTTAAGGAAAAATTCAATAGTTCGGACTATGAGGAACACAACTATGAGACAGCACTTTCCACAACTGCAGAAGAGAACTTTTAACATCTTTTCATACAACCAAATTGTCTTTGCCATTTACATAAAGTTTTGCACGCTTTATGTATCCACAATTTTGCAGTGTCAAGTATGCATCAATACCTACTTAAGTTCTAGTAAATTTTCACAGCACAGAAACACCAGGCTTAATAAGTACTTTATGTGACATACTTAATAATTATAAACAGTTAAATAACACAATGAACATAATAATTTTAAATAACATATATTCTAATAAACTACCTAGGTCTCAAGGGAGGAAGATAAGCGATGTAGTATAAAAATCGAAATGGTGCTGGGACACATATTAGATGTGAAACTTCAACAGACAAGTGGAAAAACGAATCGCAACGGATGAGTGACAAGATAAATCGCAACAAAATTTTAACTTGAAGTGTTACGGGCAGATTGTTAATGTACTTGTCCAATTTGAAAACCTACCCGTATGTATTATCAAAATAAATTACTTCATATTCAAGACTGCTTCAATACCTTTATATAACTTTTGAATTATTCAATTCGGACATTCCATTCGAAAGATATCACGAGTTTAAATGTAAGTATTAGACCACGTGACCGTGACGCTTTTTCGTGAGCGAAAAAACGTTAGACCCCCGTCTTTATAGCAGTTTCACTTCAAAACTATAATTATTATACGCATAAAGAAATATTTTCTAAAAACATTTCACCATAGCACCACTTACCCTCCTCTCATGTCGTTTCCTCGCTACCGCAGCAGCCAGTTGCTTACACGACAGAGGTATCAACGCCGGCGGCCTCTGTATGCGCAAAGGCGAAGTGCGGGCACTCCACTCCAAGGAGGAAGCGAGACGAGCTCCAAGGGTTGCCTCGCCGGTCACTATCGAACAAGCTATGTTCCCGGCGACGTCGATAACTTGCACGTATTGCGCTTCTGGACCAACCTAATGAGAAAAAGAAATTTAACTATTTAACACCGACTGAGTGAATTCTGTCAAGAAACTTAAACAAATATTTGGGTGTAACCTACGAGTTAATCAGCATGCAATTTGTGATTAAAGCTTAAGAATATTTATATACGCTCAGGGTTACAATACAGTACCTTTTACTATACCATATTCATCTTAATACGAGACAAAATGTAAACAAAGAAAACAGTGTTTCTCAAACTTTATTTTTATATTAACTAAATGTAGGGTACCTACTAATGTCTCATATATTTGTATATATGGAATTAATCATTTATTTTGTTTGAAAATATATTTATAACTAAATAACAAATAAACTAAATAAAACTATATATACAAATTAAATTAAAGTATAAAATCTAGTGCCAGATCGCTGTCAGTTGGAAACGTGCCCAAAAGACTGGCTACATTATCTCGCTGTATGGCAACGCTAATGCTTTGTCCGAGGTATGGACTAGTTTTTGGTCACGCGAAATGTCTACCAGGTCTATATTTTTTTTGCATAACAACAGGAAAATAATACACAAATAACTAAAAAACTAATAACCCAAGGAGAAAATTACACAAACAAGAAAAGTAACAAAAAATTGTCATGGGAACCGCACTGTGACATCACAAGCTGACCGATAGATAGTAAAGATAGCGACTGTAACGGATGACAAAATGTTAAAATAAAATGTGAAATGTTCGCACTAACTCTAGTCTATATTAAGTACCATTTAAAAAACACGCCGACTTTGAGAATCACATCTTTCTTAGGTTTTTAGCAGGTAATGTTTCTATTTTATAGTTTATTTAAAATGAAATAAAATATAATCATTATTTATGGTGTCCAAATTCAAAATAATTAAATTAGTACAGCATACTCAGTAGTACTTTATATATACTGGTATAGAGTCAACAGTCATAATGTATATACTAACGCACTCTATCGGTATACGGCACTATTCAACGGCAAAAACCGTCCAGGGGTCTAGACTGACGTCTATAGTATTATTTTGATTTTTATATTAGACTTTTGGAAATTGCGAGAGTTAATAATTTAACTCCTGCAATTCCCAAAAGCCTTTCCAAAAAATGATATTTGTTAGTAAATAAAACAACAATTTAGCGGTAGCGTGATTTATTATGTTTCCTTTTATTAAAATATTCAAAGGCATACATTTTCATAACATCATTTGTATCCACATTTAATCTGGTGCCGTTACGATGATTTACTTACAAGTTTTACTGCATCTGGGCACACAACAACCTCTTTCAAAAGAAGCCATAATTCAAGTCATCAGAGAACAAATTGTTAGGCAAATCGGTGTTCAGGGTACATGCGTAAGTCCAACGTGATCACAGTACACTAGTAAACGTGATAAGCGAAGTTTTCGGAGTCCAGGAATCAAACAAAGTTATCGAAAAATAATCAAAACACAAAGTACATACATTCACGATTGTAACTCGTATCGATCGGAATGTGTTTTTGGTTTTGACATAATTGACATCTTTGAAATAATTGTTTGATAAATCGACAATTCATTAAAAATCCAGTAATTAAAGTTAAAAAGATCTTTACAATTTGGAAAAGGTGAGAAATAGAATTTACACACTTTAAAATATATTTATTAGCTGACATGGCCTGCAAAAACATAAAAACATATCAAATATTTCTTAAACAAGTATTAAAACAACTGCGTATAAAGAAACATATTATTTTCTTTCATTTGGTGTTCAATTAGGGAACAGTGACATCTACTGCAATACGTACCTACTAATTGAACGCAAAAAATCTCTAAGAAAAATAATTGTACTGACTGTTATGACACTGCTCAGTACTACATTGTAATTTTACTAGTGTATTCCTTTTTTAGTTTTTCAAATTAATATTTTTATTTATTATTTATTAAAAATGACCCGTGAAAAACTTTTTATTAAGGTTTCTTTATAACTTGTGTTACCGCCCACTGTTCCCTGAATACAGTATAGAACTATTCACGTCACTTTGGCAACATAAACTTTAGATCGGTGTTCAATAACATTATTACTCAACTATCCGGGATACAATATGCCGCGTCCATTCCCGTAATCGAAAAACAATACATCTCTACTTCAATTATTTGGTTCATGCAACTTTGCGATGTGTTTCGCGATTGAGAAAAATGGATACTTTTTATCCCGGAATACACATTATAAGTTCATCTCCGTTACAAAACGTACATGTCTCAAAATCGAGAGATAATATTCGGTTTTATAAATAAACGTATTATGTTAATTCCGAAGGCGTTGTGAAGGAAAAACATCTAAATAATATACTTACATACATATGCATTAGTTTTAAAATAGGATACGGGAATAAAGTTCGAAGTATTATTTGAGTTAACGAAGGAAACATAACTATGTATTTATTCATATAAATATATTAATTATTTAAATATGTACATACTTAATACTTGTTGTATAGGGCTGATACCAATGCGAAAATAATTTCTTATAAAATCTTATCCGAGAAATAACGAAAGAAGAGATACATTATATACTTTAAAAATTCGCGTAAAATAACTGTTACTATGATACTGATGATAATGACTGATGATATTTATAACCGTGTAATAGTAACCTACATTTTTACATTGGCCACGTGACCTTTATAATACAGAAAACAATAATATTATGAATGCAGTTATGGCGCTTGTTAAGAATTATATAACATCTTGCCGAATATTAATTGTGTTGTAAAAATGTAAAAATATACGTTCTATTATTTAATTCTGTTCATCACACTTTTGAGATGAAACACGGTAACACAGTAAATTAAATATCGCGTCATTCAAACACGAACAATATTAATTTGTAATTACAGCAAGAAAGAAATGTGTACATTACAGAATATAATATACGATTAAGTAACAACTTGAGCAATAGTCAAGTAACAAATAAAAAAATATCCTTTTCAGGAATCCTTAGTTTTTGAAAAAACGAAACCCATTGCTATGATCATGTCCATCCATCTGTGGGTGGGTATAAGTCACGTTCACTGATCTTAAAAAACTACTGATTTCATATTTTATTGCCCAAAGCGGGCAACGGGCTACTTGCCTATTTTGGCAGAATTGCCGCTATACGATAGTGGTAAAATCGTGAACAACTTAAATTTTACGTGTAGGTGTTTTACATGTAATTGAAGCCTGAAATTATTTTTGTTGTTATTGTTAGTCTTAAAAATTATTCTATATCATAATTATTTTTTATTTCGGCCAAGTGGTGGAGATATTTGCTTCGAAAGTAGAAGTATCTCGTCCCGTATCTTTTCGATTATGATGTAGAAAAAATTGAAAAAAATCAGGTAATAGAACGCCAAGACTACATTCAACTCCTTAAATGAAGTATTTTCGATTGCAGTTTTAGATTTTCTAGCCAAATAACGAAAACAATGGATATTCGTCACCACTACGGAACCGTTCTCTGTGTGTGGACAGACTCTCACTTAGGCAATTTATTTTATAAACGAAAAACCCAAGTTAAGATTCCGTATAATTTGTCGGTCATGTCACCCTTGAGAGAGTCACGGAGAAATTGCTGTATTTAAACCAACTTTCACACATACGGACGGAATGTTGTGAAACACTGCTGAAGACTCAATGTCCGTATACACAATAATTTTTATGTTTAAAATAGTAGAAAAATTATGAAATATATTTCAAATAAATATTTCAAAAAGAATATTTCTGATATGGACTCGGACGACAGTATTGTATTCCAAGGATTTGGAATTCTAAGTAGCTCAGCCAAGTATGGGGCCAGTTATGCTTGGAATCTCTGTTGTTGATAAATCCGAAATGAGGATATCCGTAAGAGACTGGCATAATATATTGAAAAACTAGCGTCGTAAAGTGAAGACAAACGAAGATAGCGTAGGACGTTCTCCAACCGGGTGGAACGACGCCCTGCGTAAGGAAGACCGGGATATGTGGCGCCAACTTGGGAAGAACTACGTCCAGTAGTGGATTGCCACTACCTGACGGCGAATTCATGATATCTCACTAAGTGAGTTCGAATTCTAGCAGAAGACAAGCAACACTAATACAGTTTTACTAATCTAATTTGAATTCTGTAAATGCCACATAGTGGCAATAATAATAATGACCGATGGCTAAAATATCAAACTATCGAGGCACTCAAATCAATTTGGTTGAAAAGCACAGAATCGAAAGGAGATCAGTATCAAGTTTAAGTGGATCACTTTAGTTGATTAATCCTAAATTTAAAGACATAAATGAAGCGTTTAATATCGGCTTTACTGAGGTGTGAAATCTGGTAATTCGCCTCGGACAAGCATGTTAGTTAACATTGTGATTTATAATAAACTAGAGTTTACCCCTCTACCTCTAGTGCTTGCTTCTCATTTAGAGAGCTATAACTATCTAACCTACGTCTATGAAAACTATATAAATGACAAAATAAAAATAATGACAACTCTGACAACAGATAAATCGGACAAATCTGACAATTCGGACAAATCAGACAAATAGGACAACTCGGACAATTCGGCCAAATTGGCCATTCCGGACAACTCGGCCAAATTGGCCATTCCGGTCAAATCTGACAGCTCGGATAACTCGGGCAAATCGGACAACTCGGACCACTTCGAAAAAATTTTCAGGATAAAAAGTATCCTATGTTCATTCTCGGCATCGAAAATGTACCTAGTCTTGTCATAAATATTGTAACAAACAAAAAAAAAAATTCTATTGCAAATAACATTTATAAGTTTTACAGTGGGTTAGTTTAATACATAAATATAAAACAATTTAAAATATAAAAAGCTTATTCGAAGTGGTCTCTATTGGCTGCAATACAGTCCTTTAAACGTTGAGGCCAGTTATCAATAGAAGCACGCAGTCTTTCCATGGGAAAATTCTTCACTGCTAATCGTATGGAGTGTTTTAGGGACACCAAATTATTATGGCGCTTTTAGCAAGCCGTACTCTCTAAAACTGACCATAAATCTTAAACCAGCGGATTAAGATCGGGACTAGACGACGGCCAGTCTTCAGCTCTGATGAAGTCCGAAATGTTCATTTCCAACCAAGAGTGCGTGGACCGAACTTTATGACTTTTTGATACCTTATTCACAAAAATATGTCTCAGTCACTCCTTCATAGCTAACACCCCACCAAACCGTATCTGAAGACGGATAATGCCCACATTGCACTTTGTCGACTAATTGAGAAGCTTCCTTAGAGCTTTAAGCATAAACACGGTCATTTTGTTTGTTAAAATGTTGCTTAACAGAGTGATAACTGACAGAATGCGTTTTTAGATCGATTTCTCAACAATTTTTCACAGTAGTTATACACACTTTATTGCGGTGAAAAAAATATATGTCAATCTTGATCATATTTCTGACGTAAACTTTGTACTCGGAACGCATTTGCGATAAATTTTCTCGATAGAAAATAATTGCAAAGTAACCTCTAAACGAATTATTCAATCTTCGTTATTGTTATTACTGTTAATCGTACATCGCTAAAATAAATAACCGTAACATATCATATTATAACAAATAAAATTATAGAGTTTTATTCGGTTACTTAACTTAATTTGGAAGTAATTAATTATTTTATTAAAAATGACTGCAAAAATCCCGCCTGCCGGTCTCAATGTATGGAATTTATCATTCCGCAGGACGGCTTCGTGCTTAACGGTCATGTCGCTTTTTGTAGCTCCGCTGCTAAAAAGTAATTTTAAATAAATGAAGGAGCAATAATAACGAGAATTTGGACGCGGTCGCGCTGTACTTATTTGGCGTACATGGTAGAGGTCTTGTCTAAATAACAGGATGTGTGGGTCAAACCCTACTAGTTTCACTTGATTTAGAAGATTTTTTTATTTTTATATGAAAGTTGATAAAATGCTCTTTTTCTCTTCCTAAATAATTTTATAAAATGCAAGAAAATACTTTTCTAAATTTTTATATTTCATTTCATCTGGACTTTTATACTATTGACAATAAAACGTATTTAAATCAATCTTACTGGTAAAATAAAAATTCGAAAGCGCCATCTATGTTTCTCAATAGAAAATTACGTTGACACGTGGATAGTTAGGAATAATATTCATTCTTCAAAGATTCATTGTTCAAGTTGAGTGCTCGCTCCATTTTCCTTTTCTAACTATTTTTTTTATTTAGCCCTATTATGTTTTTATTAGCTTCACCTGTATGTATGTTTGTAACCGACCCCTTTGAGCTCGATTTTGTACTACTTTGAACTATCAGATTTAATTCAAACTTTGCACACCTGTCAAAGGTCGATGACAATGCAAATATATAGTACCATGGAGCTGATCTGATGATGGAGTCGGAAGGTGGCCATAGGAACTCCTGTACTAAACAAGATAGACCCTTCGTGTTTGGGCTCATATGTTTATATCGCGTGACAATGCAATAATATGGTACCATGGAGCTGATCTGATGATGGAGTCGGAAGCAGGCCATAGGAACTCCTGTACTAAACAAGATAGACCCGTCGTGTTTGGGCTCGTATGTTTATATCGCGTGACAATGCAATAATATGGTACCATGAAGCTGATCTGATGATGGAGTCGGAAGGTGGCCATAGGAACTCCTGTACTAAACAAGATAGACTCTTCGTATTTGGGCTCGTATACTTATATCACGTGACAGTGCAATAATATGATACCACGGAGATGATCTGATTATGGAGTCGGAAGGTGGCTATAGGAACTCCTGTACTAAACAAGGTAGACCCGTCGTGTTTGAGCTCGTTTTACTTATCTTGGCTAGCACTCTGCTGCTACATGATATGCAGGATCTCAAAAGATTGTTTTAAAAACATTTTTTAAAAAACAACTAAAAAATGAAAAATAAATAATAGTTTAAAAAAAAGCGCTTTGAATACACCCCTCGCTTTTTTTTAAGACTCCGTTCATCAGAAACCAAATGTATTAAATTTTATTATCTGTTTTTTAGTTGGATTTTTTATGAAAGTTTTTTTTAGTTTTTTGAAACTATTATTTATATCTATTATTATTTACTTTATAGTTCTTATCTATACAGATAAATAAAAGTGAAGTGCCTGTTTGAAATCCCAAAATAAAATCTAAAAAATCGGACCAGGCGATTCCGAAAATGCTATTTATAGAATTTTTGCCTGTCTGTCTGTGTGTCTGGATGTTCCGGCTAATTTCTGACACAGCTGGATCGATCTTGACGTAATTTTCATTGGCAGATAGCTGATGTTATAAGAAGTAACTTAGGCTACGTTTTTAGGGTTCCACGAAAAAAAATCCACAAGTATATTTGTCTCACTGTTTGTTATCCTTTTATGGAATGACTATTGAACCGATTTGGCTGAAACTGGGTACATATGTTATGTTAATACCGAGGGTGGCCAAGAACTACTTTTTATCCCGAAAAATGAGATAGTTTCCGAGATGAAAATATATTTGGCCGAACGGGTCTAAATGATCAAACGGCTGAATAGCCCAAATGGTCGAATTGATCGAAATGACTGAAATGGCTGAAATGTTCGAAATGGCTGAAATGGCTGGAATGGCCCAAATCACCGAAATGGCTGAAATGCCCCAAATTTCTGAAATGACTGAAATGGTCGAAATGACTGAGATGGCTGGAATGGCCCAAATCACCGAAATGGCTGAAATGACTGAAATGGCCGAATGGGTCTAAATGATCAAACGGCTGAATGGCCCAAATTGTCGAATTGACCGAAATGGCTGAAATGACTGAAATGGCTGAAATGGTCGGAAAAGCTGAAATGGTCGAAATGGCTGAAATGACCCAAATGGCCATATGGTCGAAATGGCTCAAATGGCCGAAATGGCTGAAATGACTAAAATTTTTGATATGGCTGAAATGGCTCAAATGGCGGAAATGGCTGATACCAAAATGGCTAAAATGAGTGAAATGGCCCAAATGGCCGAAATGACCGAAATGGCTGAAATGCCCCAAATTTCTGATATGGCCCAAATGGCTAAAATGGCCCAAATGCCCTAAATGAACGAAAAGGCTTAAATGGCTGAAATGACCGAAATGGCTAAAATGGCTGAAATGACTGAAATGGCTGCAATGGCCCAAATGACTGAAATGGCCCAAATGGCTAAAATGGCTCAAATGGCTAAAATGGCCCAAATGGCCGAAATGAACGAAAAGGCTCAAATGGCTGAAATGGCCCAAATGGCAGAAATGGCTGCAATGACTAAAATGGTTGAAATGGCCCACGGGGCCGAAATGTCTGAAATGACTGAAATGGCCGAACGGGTCTAAATGATCAAACGGTTGAATGGCCCAAATGGTCGAATTGACCGAAATGGCTGAAATGACTGAAATGGCTGAAATGATTAAAATGGCTGAAATGGCCGAAATGGCCCAAATGCCCTAAATGAACGAAAAGGCTTAAATGGCTGAAATGACTGAAATGGCTGCAATGGCCCAAATGACCGAAACGGCTGCAATGACTGAAATGGCCCAAATGGCCGAAATGGCTGTAATGGCATAAATGGCTGTAATGGTATAAATGACTAAAATGACTGATATGGCCCAAATGGCTGAAATGATTGAAATGGCCCAAATGGCCGAAATGACCGAAATGGCCAAAAACACTAAAATGGTTGAAATGACTGAAATGGTCGAAATGGCTGAAATGACTGATATAGCCCAAATGGCCCTAATGGCCGAAATGGCTGAAATGGCCAAAATGACTAAAATGGTTGAAATGACCAAAATGGCCGAAATGGCTGAAATGCCTTTAATGGTCCAAATGGCTGAAATGGCTAAAATGACTGAAATAGCCCAAATTTCAGCAAATCGTTCCAGTAGTTGTTCCGTGAAAACGGAATAAACAGACAGACAGTTTCTTTCGTATTTATAATATTAATAGCGATAATAGGGAAGGGCTAATATGAATTCATTGTTATTCCATAATACAATGAAATAATTTTAATAAAATTTACCTATCTAAAAACTAATATCATTAAAATATTTTTACTGTATCAAATTTAGTTAGAAAAAGTGAAAAAAAGAACATATTTTATGGGGATCGAGTCCTGTACCTCCTCACCACCAGAGTATTAGAATACCATTAGGCTAAACATTTTTAGTATTACATGTCGAATTTTCAATAAGTATTATCCATGTGAACTCCTCTCACTTTAGGATGTGAAACACCGATTTGAATTAGGGTGTTCACCTAAGACAGTGCTACGATAATTTTGAATAATAACCTATTAGTTATGACTGGTTTGGAAGATTGAAGTATTATTATATTGTAAGTATAATATTGCAATACACGACGGTATTTCAGTGAAGAGTTACAGAATTAAAAAAGCGCTAAATAAGGTGTTAAGCGCTGAAAAATAATTTACGTAGAGAAAAAAAAATTAACACTGAAAGCGCTAATTTGGCAACACCGCAAGCCGCGCAAAGGAACTTCATTCGAATAAAAACTAAATAACAATACTATGTTATGTAAATGTAATTGCAGATAATCAATGCTGTTATTTTTGTATAACAGTAACAGGACTAACGATATTTAAAGTGACCTGTTATTACGCTATATCTATCTCTACCAAAACTTAGTAATAAATGTAGTTTAATAAGGATCCAGATCGTGTGACACGACCGTTTACCCAGTCAAAAATTTGATGGTAAGTTCCTCTTAATTTCTTAAGAGATGGCTACCGCCCATGGACATTTGCACAGATGCAAAGTTCGGCTCTAAGGAAGGAATAATATGAACTCATTGGTGTTCCATAGTACAATGAAATAATTTTAATAAAATTTACCTATCTAAAAAGTTCTTGGGGAAAAAAAACGTAAAGCCTGAGAAGAGGATTTGAACCCTGTACCTCCTGGTTACTGTTGAGCCTGATGGTATGCCGTTGGGCTAAAGACGCTTAGGAAGTTATGTCAAAATTTCAATAGGAATTACGCATACAAACGGTCTATCTCACTTTAGGACAGTTTGTCTCGCTCTCGTGGGCTTTAGAATCAAATAAATTGAATCAAGTCGGCAAGGCGCGCGGTGCGCGTCGGTATGGTCAATTGCAATATTTCGCCACGGTCGAAGTTTTATTTGGCGCTGTTCCATCGAAGTAAATATCGGACGTGCGGGGTTGATTTTATGAAATGCCGATTTGAATTAGGCGTACATAGCCTCTTAATTGTAAAAATTTTCTCATCCGTAAACAAATATTTTTCTGTGATGTCCCTTTGCGTACCATATCAGTAGCTTTTTCGATTTTACCACCCTATTCTTTTTAAATTATGAGTTAAGAAATGACCAGTGCGTCTCTTATGGGCTGCAAGTGCTAAGTCATCTTTTAAAATACGCGACATGGTTCTAGGTGATATGTTCATCTCCCGAGATAAAATCTTTGACTTTCGGACAGGATTTCTTCGAATTTTTTCCCTTACTGCTTTGACCACCTTTTTCGTACGAACACTACGTGGACGGCCAGATATTTTTCTGTCACAAACAGAGGAGGTCTCATTGTACCTATTAATAGCCCGGTACACAAACATTTGACTAATACCAAGCGTATGGAGAGTTTTAAAAATTGCATTTGGCTCCATACCTACTTTGTGTAATGCAATCACAGCGATTCGGTTCTCTTTATCGCCCCTCCATTTTAATATCGCAAAATGTTGTACAATATATTGGCGCCAAAATGAGAAAACACAATGAACAATAAAAATGACAGATTTCAAATTCAAATATAATATTTTGATTCTTTTTCATTTTAACATTATTTATGGCCAGACTAAGTATATACTGAGTTTCAGCCAAATCGGTCCAGTAGTTTCCGTGAAAACGGAACAGACATTGTCTGCCTATCTGTTGATTGTTACTGTTGACAGAGTTACTTTTGCATTTATAATATTAATAGGGATAGGCTCATTATAAATCGTCATCACATAACAATTTGAATTAAGTCATAACATAATTTTAATTACGTAATTAAACTTAAACATACCTATCAGCTAGAATACAGTGTAAAAACAAGTTTTCAAATAAAACAACAGCACGATGGTATTATATACAATGGGAATACCAATTCTACTAAAGTAACCGGAGAGAAACAATTTATATGTAGGAAAAGAGGATTTACGATATTAAACTAATGCGCGTATGAGTAAGCGACGCCGGGCGGGCGCTTATTCAACCGCCCAGACAAATATAGGGGATGATTAACTCCAGTTTACTGCATTATAATAATTGCTTATACTTATATGATATTATTGAGGGATATAATACTGTAGAATTCGTTACATACAGTTAATACATATTATACAATATTAAACAATTTATTATTTTCCTTAATAATGATACAGTACGTATTTCACGTCATGTAATATTATTTGAATATGATTTAAAATTTTATACTTTTGGTAACATTTACATTGTCTCTAATGTTATTTAATTGTTGTGTAATTATTATTGGAGTTATTATTTAAAATAATGGATAACTATAGTAATATTTGTCTGACTTTAAAAATGAATCTTGAGATAAACTTGGTATCCAAGCTAAGTATGTTACGAGTGTGATGAGTTACATGCAACTAATACCTCAAGGGCCGGTCCAAGATACTTTTTTTGTAAACAATTTAATCTCTTTCTTCGTTCATGAAAGAGAGATGTCCACTTGGATCAGAGCCAATTACGAAACATTTTCGAGTTTTTATTTATTTACTCTGATTCTGGAAGATACGCATTCCAGTAGGTAGGGCCATTTTTAGACTAAAGGTCGTAGAGATTTAATTTAATAAATTAAAACATAAAAGACCACAGCATACCCAGGCAAAAACAATTTCATTTCCGAAGATATAAATATATAGAGTCCAAGTTCCACGAGAAGAAAGTGACGGGATTATCCAACTATCTTATACTAATAGTATAAAGCTGAAGAGTTTGTTTGTTTGTTTGCTTGAACACGCTAATCTCAGAGACAAATGGTCAGATATGAAAATTTCTTTCAGTGTTAGGTAGCCCACTTATCGAAGAAGGCTATAGACTATCATCACGCTAAGACCAATAGGAGCGGAGCATCAATGAAGAATGTTTCAAAATCGGGGTTTTATCCTTTTGAAAGTTTCACAAAATTCATGTATAACAGAAGTTAGTGTTAGCCCAAAGTAAATATTACATGTGGACGAAGTCGCAGGCAGAAACTAGTATACATATAAGTCTAGGAAAGCAAGTAAGTTGCAATTTGGTTGCAGAAGTATTATTATTAACTAGACAATAAAATAAAAGCTATTTTAAATGGTATCTCACAACAGGTCAGACAGAATTTATCACTTTCAACCTACACTTTCCCAACCAGTCCATTGTAAGTTCATAACAAACAAGCATCAGAGGTGAAATGTTATCATAAAGGTTATAAAGCGAATTAACTCACAGAATGATAATAAGACTGTTAAATCACCCTTTTCTATTATCTACTTTCAACAACAAACATTCAGTCTAACCTACTGTGATCCATTAAAAAAGACATCTTCTACACAGACTAATTTTAAAAGATAATCTTTAATGCTATAAACTGCATCCCATTGTGTTTACGAAATTCTTAGAATAAATAACTACACAAAAGTATGAATTTACAATTAAAGTTTAATAATATGGAATTAACTTTTAGTTATTAGTTCAATTCAGTCTTCTACTATCATGTAATTAGGAAAATAATTAAAAACTTATTTTTCTATCATCAACAGTAGCTAAGACTTTCCTTTATGTTAAATTACTTTCAACAGATTGCATTCAGTGATAAGGCTGATTATTATGGCTAAAAAGTATTGTATGTAAATATAAATTTTCGTAATTGTTTATTTTGATATGCAATGAACTGATATTTATCTATCTATTTTAACAAAATATACCAATCTGAGTGACAAATTTTGAGGACCTCTGAATGCTAAAGACATATGATTGTATAAGCTGTTGCTCTTATTTACTATGTAACTTACTGCAATTGCGTCAAGTTCATCATGAGGCAGCCGGCATAATATCTCATATTCAGTACCACCCTGCTTCAAACTTGAGACATACAGCGCATAATCCGTTATAAAGACTAGCAATGGACTCCAGGAACCATCATCCATGTTATATGGCGATTGCACTTTCATCATCTGCAAAATTAGATTTATTTTAGGATTCTAATATTATCATCTTATTTTATTTTATATAAATAATAGCTAATAACTTATACAAAATTTATACAAGCGAATAACTTATACAAAGTTATTGATTCTTATCACAGTGGAAAAACTTTAAGTTAGAATGAGTAATTTATTTTGGTGATAAGAACTGATATCCTATAAACAAGTCCAATGTATTTGATAACAAGATCAATTACCCTGTTCAATGTCTCATTAGGATAAGTAAATATTTTCAGCCTGAGCTTTTCATTGCATTCAATAGCAACATTATCTTCAAAACTGTCAAAGTATGATGGCTCATCAGCAGTGAGAAGTCTCACAGAGAGCCTTTTGTTCTCAATCACCTCTTTGTCAATAAGACGCGCCATTCTCTGCGCTGACATTTGAAATGTTTCCGACATGTCTTTAAAAGGAAATATAATGCTCGGAAAGTGTTTCTCTAGCTTCAGTTTGATTTGAAAGAACTTATTGTTCTTTATTTTTAGTTCAAGGTCTTTTCTTTGACATACATTTTTTAAGTATCTATTTAATAATGCAGATTTATTGGATTGTAACTTCTGATTAGCTGGACTATCGAAAAATTCATCATTGAAATCTTCTCCTCCTTTCAAAGTAGAATTATCTGTGTTAGAACAATTATCACTATTAGCTTGTGTTGTTTCCTCATTTGTCTTTTGAACAGTTGATGCTGATTTACGACTGTATCTGTTTACATTCTGCTTCTTTGGTGATGATAAGTGTTTAGAAACTCCATTCTTTTGCTCAGTTTCATCTTGTACATTTTTATTGAAATGTCTCTTTGGTGTTGATGTTTTGCTGGATGTCTCAGTTTCAATTTGTTTAGAGCTCAAATCCATATTGCTGGCACTTGTTACTATTTCTTTCACTGGTGTCATCTCAGGTATAGGCACAAATGTCTCTTTAGGTGCATCAAAAGCAGTTTGGAATGTATCATGTACATAACTGTAAGAAACTCCTTTATGTTCATAAACTGTACTTTCACAATTCACTACATATTTACTAAGTGGTGGCAGAACTTCATTTTTATTTCCTGACCTTCTATCTAATTGATTCTTCATGTTTAATGTTAGTTTGTGACGAGGTGATCCTTCATTAGGTGTTCTGTCCCCTGATATGTTTGTTTTTGATGGTGTAGTAATCTCTTTTGGTTTATCAGGTATAAGTTGTTGGCCATTAAGATTAATTTCAACAAAGTCATCATCCTCCCCACCTTGAAAGCCGGAATCCAAACTCTTTGATAAACTTTTGTTTTGGTTCACATCACAGGGTAAAGCTTCAACAACATTATTGAGTTCTAAACTGTTTTCTGGTAAGCCTTTTTCTGCAGTAAAGTTGAAATTGAAATTCTTGTAAAAGTTTTTTAATGATTCTATAATATTATTTGCATCCAGCAAACTAAGGACTTTCTTGTGTTGCTTCCTCTCTTCAACAATATTTGTGGTTATGTAACGCTTCTTTTTCAGCACAGACTTCACTGTATTTGGGCTTTGTGGAACCTCTAATGGTTTCTTAGTCCTATCATGAGTTTGATCTATATCAGCTTCAGAGAAATATGTCTTTCTCATAAATGGCACATGCCCATTATTTTCAAAGCCATCACACGAGTATGATTTTTGTGTTTTATCACATTTTCTTTGGAATGCTGCAGTCTCAGTTTTATTTGAATGAGATGATGATGAATCTGTTGATGATGTTTCAGAATCACAACTGAAATTAGAATCTGAGCTGTTTGAATCACATCCATATAATTTCCCATTTGGCCCAGGTTCATTGTTATTGTCCTGGTCTTTATTGCTATCATTGTTTGCCTGTTTATAATTTTGACAGTACTCAAATATTCCACTTTTATCATTCTTTGAGTCTCCATAAGTGAAAATGTCTGACATAGTTTGTTGAGCAACATCTGCTGCATATTTTGGTGTCCTGTCTCCTGAAGCACACCAAGAAAACCGATCAGCTGCAATACTGTTCTTTTGCCTAAACCTATCACAATATGGCTATCAGGACCATACGAAATGAAACCTCTTTCAATATGAATATTGTCAGTTTTAGTATTATTTAGAATATCTTCATGGAATGATACTCTCTTCTTCTGTGAGCTTGGCCCACTTTGAGATTTCTTCCTGCACCTTCTCCTATACACAATATCTTCAGATAATGACTTCTTGGGTTCACAGCTCCTTAAAGTAGATTTCTTATTTTCTTCACTACAAACTTTCTCACTTTCTAATGCTTTCAATACAACATCTGGCAAATTTTCATAGGTATTTGGTTTTTTATTTGCCTCAATAAGCAATTCAGGGACTAAATCATCAGGCACACCAATGTTTTGATTATCAATGTCACTCCGCGTCATCATACTGCTAGTCGTACTTTTAATCATGTCTTGAGAACATGAGGGAGGAGCATCATAAACACTATCACAAACAAGTTCCTCTGCACCAATCAAGCTGTGAGTCATCAGGGCTTGGCTAGTCGCTTCCGAAGCTTCACTATCCAAACACAGTACTCCCGAGTCACCAGGCGTATCGGCCAAACTGCTCGTTGTACTAGAAATCAAATAGGAGTTGCCTTGAAGGCACAGGTCTGTGGGCTTCCCAGCATTTTCGTCAGCGATCTCCATCCTTGTTAATTGCAATCTATCTTCACCGCTGATCATACCCGCTGTCGCAACAACAGTGTCGTCAGTTTTATTACGACGTTTGGTTTTATCGATCTCGTTGATTTTTATTTCTGTAGCCTTGTCGAATGACATGACTATTTCAGATCACCCAATAAAAACAAACACTTATTTGATATCACTAGTACTGATTTTATTCACTTTGTCCCCGTTATCATTTTTAATTTTATTTATAAAATTTACGATAAATACGACACAAAACATGACGAACACAAAGCAGCCATATTAAAATTTTTGACATTTGTAACTTTTTAAATTTTATTTGGTGCTGCCATACATAATAGGTAATATAAAGTAATAATATATTTATAGTTTCATGTAGTTTTGCATTACGACATGGCTATAGACCGGTTCTAATGCCTACATTTGACTACACAGTTCACAATTCTCGACAAAACACCTAATTATTATTCAAAGACTATCAATATTCTAACATTTACAGAAAACAAAATTACAAATCACACCGCCAAAACCATTGTATCCAAGATAAAATACACTATTGAGAACAGATTAATATTTCATCTGAGATGGAGATTATGTAAAGTCCGTGCCACAAAATTAGTCTCCCGGAAAATAAAGGAATTAAAAGTGGCAAGTCCGCGGTTTGATAGAAATTTGGAGTAGGGTAGGTCAATCTTGGTGTGTTAATTTTAGCACTATTACACATGTGGTGTGGATAATATAGTTCGCGCCAGATGTCAAACATGAGCCAGAAATATAAAACACGCGCCGCGCCACAGATGGCAAAATTAGTCAAAACTCAAAAGTCAAGTTGTCAGTTGTGTGACTTATGTGTCGTTGTTTTCATTTCAACTGGAAATTATTTACTGTGAATTTGTGAGGTTATATTTTTGATTTGTAAAATACTCGTATATCTAAATTAATGTGATTGTTGTGATTGCAAGACAAAGATAAAACAAAATGGAAAGAAAGGCCACGGTCTTTCTAATATTTTCATTACTTTTATGCGTACCCACGTGTGATAGTGCTAAAATTAATACACCAAGATTACTTTTGCCTTGGTTCGAAGATTTATGTATAAATTTCACTTTCGAAATCACCGAAGGCGGTTGTTATACTTGGTATGTACCAAATAAACACTTCTGATGTTATTAATTATAACGAATATTGGGTATTGAATGCTATAACGTGCTGTTTTACAGGAGTTTATCCCGCGATGATATCATTGACTTGGAACCGCTTTATGAAGATACATGGGGGCATTGCTCTAAAGCTGCGCGTGTTTCAGTATCCAAGACTTGTGTGCCTCCTGGCTCGGTTATCATTTTAGCGGAAGACGTGAACTCCGGCGAGGTAAACTAATTTATTTAAAATGGCGGGAATTTTTGTTTGTTATTAAAATTTACATATTATACAAGTCATTATTAAAGCAACTATATGTGAATAAGTACAATACTACACAACTAAACTAACACTACTTAAATAAATATTACTTTATGTATAACTAATTTACTGTAAATAACTTGTGATTCTCTAATTGAATTTTCAGATTCTTCGTGGTGATGTTGATGTAGATATAATAAGGTCTTTGAAAATTATGAGTACTACATGGAAACTATATTTAGAGGAAGCTCCTGAAGCTTTTGAGGTTGTAGCTTATGATGAACAAGGTAAAAATGATGCACTATTTGAAAAAAAAAACTTATGCTAACTCATATGTAGCTTGTAACTATTAATTTCTGTGAATAAATCTTAAATGGCAAACCAAGGGAAAGGGTTATAATAATACAGTGTAAATTTTTCTTTTTTTTAAATACATCTCTTCAATTACAGACAAAAGTAGTTGATCATTCAAAATCTAGTGATAACACTTTAGTTTTCATTAAAATTAGACCTGAGACTACCTTTCGTTGTTTTTTGCTATTACATATAGTTTAGGATGTGGCCCTAAAGCTCACTATAAAAATATAGTCTATATAAGTGGTGACATGGGCAATGGTACCACTTGAATTAAGGCAATGCATTATGTTCCTGCTTGCGAATCCAGTAAAGAAATAGGATACCTAACATGTATTCATTTTTATTTATATAAATAACATCTGTTACATATTATGAAGGCTGATTTGAATCATGTTGGTAATATAATTATTATTTTCAGATGAATACATACATTGTATATTTCCTCAAACTAAGCAAATTATATTTGAGCTCTAGGTAATATACAACAGACATTTCTTGGGATGATCAGTGGCATCTGGTTCATAGTAAATAACTGAAATTATTTATGAAATTTACTAGGAATTAATATTGGGGCCTCTGCATTCCACTTATTTTATACAGTAAATTTCATTTGTAATGATGATAAAAGAACATATAATTCGGTAGTTGTCAATTTTTGAGAAACAGGTTTATTTTGAGCCTTATGGTCTTTTTTAGCCAGAATGTTAATATTTCAGCAAAAAAACAACATTAACATATTTAATTTAGCAATTTTATAAATATTTTGACATTTCGTCACAAAAACGCGTCAAGCTGTCATGGCGTCTCGCATGACGTCACAGTGTGCAAAACAAACATCTGTTTCATTTAATTGTTATCTGAGAAGTCATATCTGATGAGGTTGTAGTCTGTTGCTCTGTTTTTGCTACCAACTGGTGTTATTATGTATATATGAGAAGTCATTGATAACTTCTAGTTTTGCACAGTATGACGTCACGCGCTCTAATCGGCATTCATTGTCACGTGGCTAATGGCTGCAATATAACAATTTTATTTCTCAAAAATATCAATTAATATTTTAGTTAAAACAATTTATTTTTATCATATTTAGATCGTAATCTACGATATATATTAAAATCAGCCTATATTTTTCATACTTTCAACTACCGAATTCTGTTGCTAAATCCTGAAGTCTATGTAGGTAGTATGAAAGAAAACAATATTTACTGCCAGATAATAGAGTGAAATGCACAAGGATTGTAGGAACTTGTTACAAATTAGTCAATATACCCTAAATCAGCATTACATTCAAGTTTATATAGCCAAATTATTTTTCTCTAAAGGTATCCACTTAATTCAAAACACTCAAGTGTAATGTCACTATAACCAATAAGACATTACAACTGAGGTCATATCATATTAAAAATGAAATCCACTACATATAGATAGATAATACTTTAATGCTCATGAAATATACAATTTCAAAAATACACAATTACAATTTTGTCATGGTAGAAACAATGGCGGCCTTTCACTTAAAGCAATCTCCTCTAGGCAACCTAACTTAAGGAATAGTTTAACCTAATCTGGCTATGTAGGTGGTGTAGATTATTAAGTATATCATAAATAAACATCAGAAAAAACTGTAAATTTTCCCTGAATAAAAAACGGGAAAGTCTTAGCCCAGGAGGCCAATGATTTTGAGCTAATTTTATATTGTTTATATGGCTATGAATAATTACATATTCCTTCTTCAATAGACCTGTTAAACAATACCACCTTAAAGTATAGTGTGTGTAGTCAAAAATCAAAGCTCTGGCACTCCTAGGTTTGAGTATTTAAACCTCAGGTCTGACATAAAGTCTTAGTCAAAGTCCAAATAAATAATGTTTTCTTGCCAATTTCTACAGTCCTTATACATTATACATTAACAAGTGCAGTATGAATTAACGTTTGACCGAGGCTGCTTTAGTCGATTCTAGGAACAATTAGGCAAAGCTGACAGAGAAATTTTATGTTTGACTAAAAGTCAGGTACTTCTAGGCTTAACTAAAAATACTTTAGTCAAAGGCTGAAATTAGTCAAAGCTAGGATAAATCAATCACTGTGGGAAGAGAATTGGGAGACTACATATCAAGCTTTGACTAATAACATATGTACTTATTTTTACTATGTTTTTGCTGTTTAATAGTTTATTAGGTATTATGTATTGCTCCATATACATTTATATAATAATATTAATATATGTATTTTTCATCATTTTTATTGGGATATCCTGCAAAAAACCCTGCCTGCAAAAACTATTTTGTACCATATTTCCCTCTCCATCCCAAAGTTGTCAAGAAGAAATTGCTATCAGTGATAAGACTGCCATTTATACATAATTCTAAGTGGTTTTTGTGTGTCAATTCACTAATTTTATTGTACAGTATATTCTATTCTATATTTCTGAATTAATTTATTGATATGAGACAAATTTCATGCTGAATGCATTTCAGGTAGTAGATTTTCAACTCTAGAAGGTGTGAGTTTCATTTGGTCAATAGAGAATACAGGCAGTAATGTGGGTGAAGATCCTTTAGTTAAGTAAGTTTTTTATTTATTCATTTACTTATATAAGCACCCTCTAGTTAGTATTTGATTGAATTGATTTTAATTAGGTATGTTGTTGAGTGATTTCTTGTGGCATCCAGTAATTGTAATGTGAAACAGTATATACATTGGAAGTAGATTTAATTTTAACAAATATTCAAAATGTGTTCTTTATCAAAACTTAGGTTGAATTATAAACAATTAATTTATTACAGTCTGAAACAAAGGGATACTTTAAACAAAAAATTAAATACTTGTATTTTTGCAATAGGTTAGTTAACTGGCGTGATACGAATTATGAAGCACCAGCAGGCATAACAGAACTTGAAGACCAAGGACTACGTGCATATTCCGCTCTCCTTTATGGACAGGCAATGGGCAAATGTCGTGTCATTGTATGTTTGGATGACATTTGCACAGATTTCAACTTGAATGTTGTTGCTAGTGTTGTGTTGACACCTGCCACTGCGTTAATTGCACCAGGAGATACCATAAAATACAGGTAAACACTATATTTTGTAAATAAACTATATCCCTTGCTGAATATCCAGAAATGATGGATGAGGAAATATTTTCACTATTTCCTTACAATCTATGAATGAAAACATGTTATTGTTTACCATCAATTACAAACTAGATACCATATAGGTTGAAATAAAGGTGGTCATATCACTTAAGGAGATCTCTTCCATATTTCACTTTAGGAAGATGAAGCGTAGGAAGACTTGAATGGGGCAACTTTTCTCGAAATATTGCGTATATTTTTACGATTAACAATAATTTGGGTTGTGCGTACAAAGGTCCTTTTTCATTCAGTAATACATTTCGAATATTGGTGGTTGGCCGTAGACTACGAGTGTTTCTCATAGAACAATGTAAGTATTGCGCGTACATACTGGCGCGAGGTAATGTTTTCAACCCGGCTGGACCAGTGTGTACCGCTACAGTCAAATCGTGCGCCGACAGGTGTTATTGTTTTAGGGGGAAAACGAATAACACCTTCCTAAAAGTGAAAAAAAAGATATTATGATAACTCTTGATTTATTTAGTTTTAGATTTGACAATCCTTCACAGAAATTGATCTTACAACCTACACCTATAAGCTTGCGCACTATTATGATGATATGTTTTTTTAATCGGTTTACTATAATTCGTGTCTATGGTAATTGATTTTCCAAAAACTTATGATATTATTTATAAAAAAGGACGAGACTGATGAACATACAAACTTTTTGTATATACTTATTAAATTTGAATGCATCACTTCTTTTAGTTGTTTGTGCCACCATGACATTTTTTTTTATTGTAATATAGGTTCGCGTTTGACCGCAATGTTGCCCTATGCGGAGCAAAGATGTGGTCTAGGATGTGGCACGCTTACCTAGAAGGTATCTATTCACACGGGACTTTAAGTCACTCAGGTTATAAGTATCGGGAAAGACAGACTCCGGCAATGAGTTCCATTCCTTTGCGGTGCATATGATGAAGCAAGATGCGAAGCGCTTCGTTCTTATAGGTGCAATATTCACCATATATTGATGTCGCATCCCGGTGCGTCTGGTTGTCCGATGGTGGAAATATATCTTGCGGCAAAGAAAGCCTCATGTATTTATTAACCTCGTCTTCTTAGCCCCCAAAAAGACTCCTTTAAGTATTATTTGCTGTTCTCGTAAATTAGCTTTGAGACGTATTTGCATGTGTACTAGTGTATGGTCAGCACATAAATAAATAAACTAATACTTTTTACAGGCACATACTTAATATGAAACAAATAATATTAAACCAAGTTTTGTCTCTCTTTCTTATAAGCAAACATTTTCATTGAAATTAATAGTGTACCATTCTTTACCAGTGGGTCTCATAACAGCACATATTTGTCTGCGCTGTGACAGTCGCAGGCGCTCTCGTGTTATGTTGTTGTCTCACCCTGTTTATATAGGATTTGTATGAAATGGGTATATATTTTTGGGTATATTATGATATATCGATAACTGACTTACAGGAAAGACAACCATGTGTGTCAAAGATAATTGTCCACTTTTTAGGGTTGTACGCGCCCGGGCCGGCCGTATGACGATCCAAGACATTGACGAAACACTTTACCGCGCTAAACTACCAAGCACAAACATAGCGACATTAGAGGACACAATAAGTTTAGTTCGAGGCACAGAAATTGGTACTACGAATGTGATTTTGATGTCCGGTGCCATGGAAGTGGCCAGTGCCACACTTACAGTTGTTGAGCCTCATAGTATTAGAGTGAAATTGCGACCCTCGAATTTGCTTATAAGAGGAGAAACTTTCATTGTGCATAGTATCATTCTGGATGCTGAAGGTAACTAAGTATAATATTTAATCTCTCTTGTACTTCTGAAGTTTTACATTTTGATATTTCTTCTTCAAAAGCCTTGTTCAAAGCCTACACGGAATACTCTTTTAATCGGGGTTTTATAGTCATTATATTATTATAGTCTGTCTGTATGTCAGTCTATTTTCTCCAAAAGCTATTTTGACTGCATGTCAATCTGGGTAGTTGACTGTGTTATGCATGTCGCTACATAGTTGTGTAGTGAAATCGGGGGAAAAATAGGAGTTGTCACTATACATGTTAAAAAAATATACATAAATATATGGGTTGGAATATAGGTACTAGACTGAACTTGAAAGTATAATAGAATATATAGACTGAAACAAGTGGATGTACTGTTTATTAACCTTTTAAGATGGTACCACGACAAATTTATTCTCGAGTGTCATCACACATAGCTAATTGGGAAGCACCACAAATTGGTGGTCAAATACAGATAATTGAAATGAATGTTGAACTGATGCTTTCTCCATCTAACTACATAGAATTTGTATTAGAATAAAAGAGACGATATAATTCTATAGGTTTTGGCGCGGCAATTAAGATTGCAGCTGTGTACAAAAATAATATTAACTTTGTACCCTCAAAGGGGTTAGTAAATATGTGAAGTAAGAAATGAAATATTTATTAAATAATACGTTTCCAGGTCACCCTTAACAGCAGGCAATGAGATTCTGATAAGGTTGTCAGTTGAGGGAGAAGCCAATGTTGATCTCATAAAATCAACAGAAAACGGAACATTAACAGATGCAGTGGCCCAGAACACTGGCCCGTTGACAATCACTGCTCGTTTGCACTCCATCGCTGGGAAAATATTGTCTACTAAAGTATGTAATACTATTAAGAGATCCAACTTACTTTCAATTTTGCATAGATAGTGTTGAACATACATTTCTAGAGAACGCCACAAGTTGTTCATCTCTTGTATTTTGATATAGAAAAATCGGTGGATTTTAAAAACCTATTGAGGTTTTTACTTATATTTATAGTTCTGTCGTTATTGTGTATGTATCTTAAATATATTCTAAAATAATATTATATCATTTGGTCTCAAACTATTACCATTTAGGTGGAAGGTCAAGTGTCAGCTGTTGCAGTGGAACCATTAGAAGTGGTACCACCTGAGTTGTATGTTGCATGGACAGATACAAATCAGTGAGTATTCTTTGTGTGTGTCAATTATATCCAAAAAAATTGAATACTATTCAGTTTTCTCAATTTTTGGTACTTTATATTGTACACAAATAAATATTTTTATATTGCAGTAATATTGTTATCATACTGAACTAGATTAAGCAAACTAGAAAGTTAATTAATGTCTAGGTTGTTCGGAAATATCATCAGCGATTTCTAACAAGATTAGCGATTATGCTATTAAATTATAACGAAAAATTATAAATGTAAATTAATTTTAATCCATTATAATTAAAATATTTTATTTATTTAAGATTTGTAGAAGAATCTGATTATACAAATTCTATTAGAATTGGCTGATAATTTTCCCAAGAACCTAGACATAAATTAACTTTGTCGATCTTGTCTAGTTTATCACTTATAATTAGAATTATTTTTCTCTTGTTGTATTCTGTCTGCCGGCACGCTACTAATTCTTTGAAAAATAATTTTATAACATTATACTGTAATAGAGACAAATATAAATGAAATAAAAGAGATGATAATTAACTAAAAGCTGGAAAAGTGATTTCTTGTCATTTCTGCTCTTTAAGCATCAACAATATGTGGCAAAACAGTTTACATAGAAGAAATAAAATAAATCTTAAAATAGTATATATTGTTCTTCAAAAATATTCCCCAGTGAAGAAAATTTTGAATATTATGTATTGTAATATATTATGTAATATTTTAATATATTATTTATTGTAGGGACATAACACTAAAACACCGGGGTGGTGGTGACGAAGAGGTGGTCTGGTCTGCCAGTGACACTTCCAATGGCTTCACGTTGGCGCCCAACGGCGTACTCACCATACGAGGTGTGGGTGATGTAGGCGTGCAAGTCTATTTGAAGAAGTATACACACGTCAAAGCTGTAGGCAGGTAATGAATTATTAGTTAAAATTAAATTAAATAAATTTAAAATAACAAGTACAGCGAACTTAAGATTATAGTTTAGTTCAAGGAACATTATGACAGGAGTGTCCAAAGTTAATTTTGATACCTACACTGAGTCTCTACAGTCTGCGGTAGGTTAAAGTGGAGTTCACTTTGTTCTTAACCGTTAATTGGTCTGAAGGACTATACCTCCCACATCCTTTTTCGAAGCTCTAAGCCGTCCAAAGTTCATGCTTTACTACAATATGTCATAATATAAATGCTATATTTTTTACCATAGAATAATGTTCTTTTTTATTTTGAGTAATTGTCGCTAGGAGTAGACAGAAAAATCATAATGACGTAAAAACTAACGTAAGTTTATTTGAATTAGTGGTATTTATAGTTATTGTGATTACTTTTACAAATATAGGTAGGAAACAGTTTTCGGTGTACTAACAACATGCTTTTATATTTGCGTATTTCAGAGAAAAGTACTTGATATTTACAAAAATAATAGTAATTGTTTATTTTAATTAATTAACCATAAAAAAATCTCACAAGGGTTTGTAAGACCCAGGAGGCCTCCCTTTCGTCTGGTCCAATAATGGGTTTTAAACGTCCCTCTCACACATAGCATGATATTAATTTAAGTGGAAACTAATAACTATGCGCCATGCCTAAAGTGAATGTATGCGATGTTTTTTTTTAATTTTTTTTTATTAACTAATCTACGGACTCTAGTTCCGTACCCTTTTTACATCTTAATTATTGTTAGAGTTTTTTTAATTTATACACGCTTATTGTTTATGTGTGACATTAATTTTATGATTTTTGTATTGTGTTGTGTACCTTAAGAAAAACTTATATAATTATTTTTTATCTAATTTTAACACTTAACTTATACTAATGTAGAGTGTATCTGTTACATGCTGGTGTTGTGAGAAAGTGCATGTGCAGTTTGTGCCTTATGTCTATACCTATATATATTATCTTAACTAGTGCCATGTATGCTGTTTTTTCTTTCTGTGCCTATGTATGCGATGTTTATAAAGTATGAATATATAATATAGTTACGAGTGCGGGACTCCAAAATGTCGTTGTAATTATTATAGAATTTATTAGAACTATACAAACACTTATAACACAGGTACAAATATAACTGGAAACAACCAGTACAAACTGCACGATTCAATAACACGCGCAAAGTCCATCACTATATAGCTTATCGAATGTAAACGTCTTGCTCGTATCGTAATCCTCGCTTGACGGCCTCACCCCTCCGTTCGGTCATTGTTTTATACTAAACTATATAATACAACACTCGACCGCGTGGACTGAATTTTCCAAGAAAACTTAATCTGCACACCTGCGGCCATAAACGAGTACAATAACAATAGGATGTTTTTCTTAATTACAAAATTTAAACTCAAAGTAAACAAAATAAGTCAAAATGCGGGAAAGGTAACAAACTGCAGGTGTGCATTCACTTTGTCGGCGTGTAACAATATTAAAATATGGAATATAGAATATAATACCTTGTGTTTGATGTGGGAGTGAATGTGTGGGTATGTTTGTGAGTATATGCGCAAGTCTTCATTTTAAATTGTTGAGAAAGTTGCAATATATAACAAATACAGTCATATTGTCATATGAAATTTATTTTGAAGGGTATGGTCAGCACCTCCGGAATTGATCCAAGTGTCAAGTTCCGGTCACGCGCGAGTCGGCAAGCCACACCAACTGCACTTAGCACTAACCGCTACTCATCCAATTACGGGAGAATTATACAACTTCCATTTGTAAGTATATGACCTTTGTGCCAACTATGGTCCTAGTAGCAAAATGGCTGACACACATGCGTCTCATTACAGAGCTGTGTGTTTGAATCTTAGTCCAGAAGTATGCACCACTTGCATAACCATACTCAAACTTCTATATTTTATTTGTAATTTAAGTACAGATATAGATGCATTGACTGACATTTTTTAGTTTTTTTTAGATATAGGTGTAGAAAAACTATGTGTTAGTAGTATAATAACAATATATATAATAACAGCCATAAACATCCCATTGCTGGGCTCGCGCCCCCCCACTATTGAGGAATGGACAGTACACCCGCCACACTTGTCCAAGGTAACTTGGCATGTTTGACACAACTGTTATCGCAGTTTTATTGTGTAAACACCTTCATATATTACATACTTTTTTAATAACATTATAATTAATAACAAGATAATAATATAATTATATTTATAATGGCCTGGCAACATTATAAACTGCCTG
Source organism: Dendrolimus punctatus (assembly GCA_012273795.1). Lineage (NCBI taxonomy): Eukaryota > Metazoa > Arthropoda > Insecta > Lepidoptera > Lasiocampidae > Dendrolimus > Dendrolimus punctatus. The sequence continues at coordinate 5,844,234 of CM022543.1, forward strand.
TATTGCACGTTCGAAAGGACAAACTGTCATTCCAACAAAGAACACAACATCTTCTTTAAATTATATGTATGTGACAGTTCATGCAATAAATGTTATTCTATTCTATTATATTCATGAATTTGAATTATGTGATGTTTTTTTTAACACCATCGCCTATAGTAGTTTGCAATATTGGGGGTGAAGCCAACGCCTTGCCATATTTTAGGATAGGAAAGAGGAGATGCGGTAGGAGGGTTGGGATAAAGGGGGGGGGGGGGCTTAACGAGAATGAGTTAAAGGAGATATGATAGGAGAACGGACAAGAGGGATCAGAGAGGAGACAGGTGGTGGCCCATTTCCACAGTGATTAGGCGGGATAGGCGAGAATGCGGAATTGGATGCATAGAGTATCCCAGGATGTTCTGAATGCAACTAGGATTTAACGCTAGGATGAGCACACATATTTTTGTCTATTTTAGGGTAGCCATATATTCAATATTGTGTTCAATTTTACAGATGTAATTGTGCTTCATTTGCGGTGTCTTTATTGGAAGGCCCCGAACCCCATAACGTGACTGCAGCCTCTTGGATACAACCAGTTGGTATGTAGTTTCCTATTTACTGTTTTTTAAGTAGTTACTTTTCAAATATTTTATTAAAGTTATCTAACAAACTATGAAGAAATATGCCAAGTGATGGGTTTATGCATAGCACAAAAAACCATATTCATAGCAGCCTAATCCCGGGGATTAGGCTGCTATGAATATCTATGTCCGTAGTGTTTGTACCCATTTTTACAAAAAAGGCACAGACTGAGTAGTATGAAATTTCACACACTTAGTTTATATAGAGATATAGAGAAGAAGCGACAAATGCTAAACATTATGTAATTTTTATTTTTACGAAATCAAAAAAATTATTACACACTACCATGTATTTAACACATTACGCATATATACTCTCTTGTTTATTGTTAAAGTCAAATTAACAGTGTAGCTTTGACGAAATCTGTGATTATAGAAGTCTTTGACATTAATTATTATGTTCGAATTTCGACCATGGGCTACCACTATAGTAATAAAATATAATATAGTATACTAATATATTATAGTAAATCTAATATATAAAATTCTCGTGTTGCGGTGTTTGTAGTTAAACTCCTCCGAAACGGCTTGACCGATTCTCATGACATTTTGTGTGCATATTGGGTAGGTCTGAGAATCGGACAACATCTATTTTTCATTCCCCTAAATTGTAAGGGTAGTTCACCCTTTTTTTAATGTTTAGATATTTTTTTATGATACAGCATCAAAAATACATCTAACCCCAAATTTTCAACCTTCAACGATCAACCCCTATTTTTTCGGGCAAGATGACGTGTGCCGGGACAGCTAGTATTATTATAAGTTAATGAAAAGTTCGTCAGTTGATTTGACTGTCAGCTGTTATATTTGAATGTATATGTTTTTGTCAGAGGGTGCATGTTGCGTGTTGGAGTGCACCTGGGGCAGTAGAGGGGTGTCGACGATACGGGTGTCGCGGGGGAGGGCGGGCGACACCACCCGGGTGGCCGTCAGGGCGGCGCCCACGCTGCTGTGGCCGAAGCACGCCGCCGCCCTGGTCGGAGCCACGCTGCCGGTAAGTAACTGTTACAATTGAAATGTTCATAAAATGAAAACTACTAGGCCAAACTATGTCAAATTTTTGGGGGACCAGGGCAGCTATTCCGCGTCGAACAAAAAAAGAATCACGTAAATCGAATCACAAATCTCGGAGTAATCAGTGAACAGCAATAAAAAAATCCGATGAATTGAGAACCTCCTCCTTTTTGAAGTCGGTTAAAATTTTTTTTTTTATTGTATGAGTTCAGCAGACAGCCCACCTAATGGAAAACACTTTTTTGAACACATTAAGTGACCGAATTCACATACGACAAATCTGTATTCTACGAATCTCATCAATAAAATAATAATAAACTTTATTTCCAAAAACAAAATACAGCAAGGTAGTATTACAAAAATGTTACATGTAGGACAGCATAAATAATATTACGAAAGACAGAAATGAACTGTATTCGTAAAATTACATTCAGAATGTAAAGTTATCTGACACTGAGAACTGAGTACAAGTATAATTGAGTAGTTGGAAATATATAGGTTTAAAATTTGTTGATATTTTTTCCCCATTTGTGGTCTGAAACTCATAACTTGCAGGTGATAGCAGAAGGCGAAGCTCTGGTACCTCAGTCTAATGAGCCTCGCGTTGCCGAGTTGGGCACTCGTGATGGTGTCCCTCCACATCGGCACCCGGATGCCCAACTTTTCACCGTCAAATGTCGCAGGGTAAGGAATAAATGACGATATAATAATAATTTTATTTCATTTTATTTTATTTAAGTGGTTAACAGCTGAAGTTTTACAAACTAAAGTTTTAAACTAACATTACAGAGATAACTAAAGAACAGCTATTCATAAACCTCCACAGATGGCAGAGAAATAAAAATAAAGTAAACATACAGTAATTTTGGAAGAAGATAACAATAATATGAAAATTTTGTGACCAGAAAACTAATTATCATAATTAAAATAGGCTTTGATTAAATTTACGGATGCTAGACTATCCACAAACAAGTTAATGTCTACATAAATCGACTTGCTGAACTTGTTGAATTCATTCACTGTTTTAACAAAAAATGAGTGGCGTCTGAAGGCTGTACGTGTCAAGGGTGAATGAAGCAGTTTTCTACGGCGTACAATACTAGGGGGAACATACAAATGTAGTTTCTCGATAAGACTATCCTAATAATCGGAATATAAACACACATACTGTATATTCCCAAATTAAGCAAGTGTTACGCTTGTGTTATGGGTAATATACAAAGGATTACTCTGGGTCCGATCCCAGACACCCAGACCATAGTTAATAAAAATACGTTTCCGTAATTTATTATCGAACCCGGAGCCTCTGTGTTGTAGTGAGGTGGGCAGGCAAAGCCGTCAATGTATGTATCCCAACAGGCCATAAACGACCCACTGTTTTATGTGTGTTTTAATTTATTTTTTCATTTCTCATACTCGGAAAGTACGCTTGAATTTACCTAGTAGTCACAGAGACAAAATAGTACTTTTCGTCACTGGAAAACGATTTTCCCTACTGGTATTTTTTTTTAAATTGAGCTGTTGTCCCAACTTTTATATGATCACTGAGTTAAATCGCCGCATAAAATTGTAATTTTATAAGATAACTTTGTATTTCTAAATTACTTTTCAATAATTTATTAATTAATTTACATAGATTTGAGCTCAATATTTGTTATCACCAATGTAAAAAACACTGGCTGGTAGAATGCCACAGAAATAAGAAATATAAAATACGCATGCATGTCAAATCACTCGTATTATTAGCGCTCTCGCGCGGCAAACCGACTGGTGCCTAAATAGGTTGCTTTCATCCTTTGTGTACTAATATACTATTAAGCATTTGCTAGTTTGTGTTGCGGGGCGATTATTTTATGATATGACTATGAATGATTTGACGTGTATGCGACAAGTCAGATTTAAGCATGCATGCATGCATGCAAGCAAGCATTTAAATATAATCGAAGAAAAGTTTATGTAGACCGAAAGAAGGTGGTTACTTGGTGATACAATTTATATTAACGATGAAACATATTATTTGGCTAGTGTGAAATTTTGGTATATTGTGTTGCATATAGAAATACAAAAAATATTTCTTCCTTTCTAGTTAAGAGGTATTAATCGGTGCGATATAAAAAATGATATAAAATGACGTCGGGGGCGAATCTAGTTAACCTAGTTCGTCTGTTCTGTTTGTCTGTAATGTAATTACAAACGAATGATATCTTTATTTATAGAAAGGTGACGCCAGTTTAGACCTTGTCACTGAGATGGATGATGAGCGTGAGTACGTCCAACTGGATGCTACTTGCGCCCCTCATGTCGCCAGGATCAGACTGGAACCACCTGATACACCAGGAAACTGTTCCGGTGGACCTAGGTAATGTTGTTCTTCTATTAACTAAGAAGTAACTCTATCTCTCTGTCTGTCTTTTAGATTTCACGGAGAGACTACTGGACCGATTTGGCTTAAACTCAGTATTGATATTTTCGATTCCAAAGGTGAACATAGGATACTTTATATCCCGAAAAATGGGATAGTATTCGGGATAAAAATATATTTGTCTCTTTGTTTGTTACGCTTTTACGAAAAAACTACTAGACCGATTCGGCTGAAATTTGGTATAAATATGTAATTTTAAGACCGACGGTGGACAAATGGATACTTTTCATTCCGGATAATGAGATAAGATTTGGGATAGATTTATATAAACGTTATCCCAGAAAGTAGTACTTATAGGTTTTTTTGTGATTTGCTATTTTCTTCATTTTGGTTGGTTTGATCGATTTGGTCACTTTGGTGTATGTAGTTTTAATAATGAAAACGGGCATAGATACTTTTCATCAGAGAGATGGAATAGTTTGCGATATAAAATGAAGTGAATCTTCCGGAACAAACAGCCATAACATAAAAATTTAATTCAAAGTAACCTGTGTTGTAATCTCTTCAAACAAGAGGCAACCACTAAACTCTAGTTCTATAATAATAGTAAGAATTCTAATGTGAGGTACTTTGCTGAAGTAGAATAATTGTTAAATTCAGTTTATTTGTACACATAGAATTTGGCTCAGACCTGGTCAAGAGGTCTCAATAAAAGTGACACTACTCGACGCAGTAGGAAGAGAGTTATTGGACGAACGTGGTCCCAAGGTGATGTGGGATATTGAACCGAAACACCATGGAATAGAGTACAGATCTACGGACAGGTTGTTCATTGAAACTCATCCAGAATATGCACCGGTGCCTGTGCCTTTGAGGTATTATCAGGTGAGTTTTATTTGTAATTGTATTAATAAAATGAGCAGTATAAAATATGTGTAATAAAGGTTAATAAAAAAAACATTGTTACAACCTAGGCGCCAACAAAGACAAATTCCACGTACAGATTTGTAGAAGCACATTTATTAATTACCCTTCGGCATTTGAACTAATCTCTATTAATATTATAAATGCGAAAGTAACTCTGCCTGTCTGTCTGTCTGTTCCGTTTTCACGTAAAAACTACTGGACTGATTTGGCTGAAACTCAGTATATATGTTTTCGATACCGAGAATGAACATAGGATACTTTTTATCCCGAAAAGTGGGATAGTTTCCGGGATAAAAATATATTTGTCTTTCTGTTTGTTATGCTTTTACGGAAGAACTAAAGGGCCGATTTGGCTGAAATTCGGTATGTATGTAAATTAAATACTGAGGGTGGACAAGGGATAATTTTAATTTTGGCCTTTTTGTTAATTTTGGCTATTTTGGCCTTTTTGGTCATTTCGGTCATTGTTGCCTTTTTGGTTATTTTAGCCTTTTTGGTCATTTTGGCCTATTTGGTCATTGTAGCCGTTTTGGTCATTTTGACTATTTTGGCCTTTTTGGTCATTTTGGCCTTTTTGGTAATTTTGGCCTATTTGGTCATTGTAACCTATTTGGTAATTTTGGCCTTTTTGGTAATTTTGGCCTTTTTAGTCATTTTGGCCATCTTGGTCATTTTGGCCGTTTTGGTCATTTTGACTATTTTGGCCTATTTGGTCATTTTGGCCTATTTGGTCATTTTGACTATTTTGGCCTTTTTGGTAATTTTGGCCTATTTGGTCATTTTGGCCTATTTGGTCATTTTGCCTATTCGGTTATTTTGGCCTATTTGGTCATTTTGGCCTATTTGGTCGTTTTGCCTATTCGGTCATTTTGGCCTATTTGGTCATTTTGCCTATTCGGTCATTTTGGCCTATTCGGTCATTTTGGCCTATTTGGTCATTTTGGCCTTTTTGGTTATTTTGGCCTTTTTGGTCATATTTGCCTATTTGGTCAATTTGGCCATCTTGGTTATTTTGACTATTTTGGCCTTTTTCGTAATTTTGGCCTATTTGGTCATTTTGGCCTATTTGGTCATTTTGCCTATTCGGTCATTTTGGCCTATTCGGTCATTTTGGCCTATTTGGTCATTTTGGCCTTTTTGGTCGTTTTTGCCTATTCCGTCATTTTGGCCATGTCGGTCACTGTGGTCTTTTGGTTATTTAAACCATTTTGGCCTTTTTGGTCAAGTTTTGTAATTTATTTTGTTGACAGATAGACGGGGGATGGTATAATTAACGATATACAATGAAGTGAATCTTCCCTGGGCAAATACATAAAAATAGAATATAATATAACCTGTAGCACTTGCTCTATAAACAAGAGACACGCACTAGAGGATAACCTGCGGCGCAGCCGCCGGGTAAACTCTAGTAACTAATAATATTGAAACTATTGTAATCCCTTTTATGATCGTCTTCTTTTGTTCACTTAATTATTGGTATAAGTTTCTAATTTTTGTTGAAAATAGCCTATTGTCTATTGTACTCGCTCATTAGCATCATTAGCCAGGTGTTGCGGATTCATTTCCATTTGTGTAGTATAAAACGACGGCCTGATAGAGAGGGGGCGGCAGTCGAGCGAGAACAATGATCAAGGCGAGGCGTGTGTACATTCGGTAATCTATTAGTGACAGACTTTGCGCGTTTTACTGAATTACGACCTTCTGCATTACGTTTGGATTTCTTGTATTTGATTATATTTGTACCTGTGTTATACATGTTTGTATAGTTCTAATAAAATCTATAATAATTTTAACGGCATTTTAATTCGAGTCCCGCTAAACTCGTAACAATATATGCCTTATCAATATCAATTGAGTTTCAATTAATATTGATAAGGCATTAGAGATTGTTTAAGATTCGTTCAACAGTTGGTGTTCCAGTTGCCCTGAGTTTTAGGATCTAAATTCACTGACCACATTCTTGTTCCGTGATGGTTCCACTATTCTTTTCTACTTTCTTGTTCTTATAGAAAATCTTAACTAAAACTTTCAAATTCATAATTAAATATATCTATCTTAAAATGTGGTCAAAATTATACAAATGTCCAAAACTCCGTTTTAGTTGGTGGTAACGGATGAGCAAGCTGTAGGTTGGAGCGGTTACTTGAAAGCTATAATTCCAGAAGCCACTGCGAGTATACAAGCGAGAGTGATCGCCCCACTGCAAGTTGATCCTGTTAAGGTAAATATTATTGAAGTAAAACTTCTGTATATATGTAGTGAAGAATTTTATTTTATTTACCTTTATTACTGTAATTTAATCTTAATTATATTATTTTTTATATAGCTAATTTATTCAGCGTGTCATTTGACACATAAGCCTAAATTCTTTCCTTGTTATCCTACTCCATGTAAACCCTGCTAATTCTCTTATGTCGTTGAAGTGTAGGATGTCTTTAATGAAAGCACCTTTTGCTCTAATAATGCGTGTATTTAAATTTTTGCAATTTTACAATAATTAATTAATTAATTTCTTGTAAAAAGTTGTTGCGCGTACCCTAGTGAATTTTTTGAAACTTGGCGGTTGACCGTAGACAAAAGAGCGATTGTCAAAGGCAACTTTGATATTGCGTGTACACGCCGGCGCGAGCGTGCTGATTTCATAGACTGTTGGACCGGTGTATACCTTCCTTTGGTAAATTGTTCGACGACAGTCGTCTTCTGTGTTGACGTCTTTCCATCTATGGGTATGCCATTCTGTCAGTATTTTTGTCCATTTTTAATACGCTTTTATTAGTTTCATACGTATGTTAATATGTATGTATGTTAGTATGTAACTGAATCTTTCAAGTTAAATTTGATCGACTTCCCGATTTCCGATTGAGCTTAAATTTTGCACGTACGTGTATAACGCGTGACAATGCAATAATATGGTGTAATGCAAAGCAATAGTGTAAGAATAAATGATTTTATTGCATTTAAATTATTTTTACTTAAACTATTTTTAATTCGAATTTATTAAAATTTATTTTCTATTTTTTAGTTGGATTTTCTATCTTATTTAATCTTTAAAAATACCATTTTTTAAAGGTTTTTTCAAACTATTATTTATTCTTTGCTATGATAAGAGTATCATAATAATTATGCCTTATACAATGCCACTAGGTTTCTAACATTGTACATTATATCCTCTACTTTAGCTATAAGTCTAATATCTATGGATCTTTTTTATCTTTTAATTTGAAACCTAACATACTCCTTTTCATCCCAAATTGACAAGCGGAGGCTATTAAAAAACAAAAGTGTCACGTTTTAAACTATTTTTTTATTACAGGTAGATGTAGCATGGGAAGGTGACAGTATACCCAGTATAGCTCGCGTTACAGGCGGCAGTGGAAAGTATACCATAGATAATCCTAAAGGAATAACTGCGAGTGTTGACGACGGAGTACTCTCAGCTCTTGTCCATGGACCGGGCTCTTTTGATTTGGTAATAAGTGATCTTTGTGTGCAAGGGGAGAGACAACATGTTGAGGTGAGTGAGTTTATATTACGAGTGAAGTTGTAAACTAAACTAAAATTAATGCCACTTCATATTTAAAACCTCGTCTTCATCTCATTGGAGAATTTTTCTTTCATGCTTCTTTTTTAATAGTTTTTTGCAATGGGTTTGAGTGTCAAGTGTTAATGAGCATTCAAGTTTTAACATATTTTCTTTAGTAAGTAGGCAAGAGGCGAAATTCGGATTAATACAACTTATTTAAGGCAAAGATCACTTTTCACTATCAAATATATGCATGTTTTGAAAATAAAACTGCTCAGATGAACGACACACAGAAATAAGTAGATAGAAATATTTATTGAGCGATCTTTTTATAGCCAAGGATTGAACCACAATTTATGTTTTTCATTACAATTAAATAATAAAAAATAGCTCTTGCTTTTCTGTAAAATGGTGTATTGCTTGGGCAGGTGATATATGTTATACTAAATTCTAAAATATTGTTTATTTAAAAGAATGCACATTAATATACCTTGTTTTATATCTTGAGTCTTAAAATATCATGATGAATTTTAACTAGCTGTACCCGGCATTCCGGACGAAGACAATTCCAAAAACATGAAAATCATAACAATTGGTCCAGCCATTTTTGAGTTATAAGTGGTGTAACTAACACGATTTGGTTTTATATATATATAGAAGATTGTTTAAACACTAACAAATACTCGACTCGAAAAATATATAACGTTATTACTTGCTATGCTAGTACAACATTTAGGAGGCTGTGGCTTTTTGTAAGACGATTTTGGTCAACTACCCTATTCATATTGCGGGTATCGAGATTGCAATCTATTGCCGCAGGTGAACATTGAGGAGGTCCTCAGCGTGGAGGTATCGACATCCCGTGCCGTGGGCGTCGGGGCTTGCGTGCCCATTGTAGCGCTGGCCAAGGGCGTGTCCCATAGACATTTGGCCACCAGCCATGTGCCGGAGTGGAGGACGGGTGGACATGTTGTCGTCAAAGACGGCACCTTGTGCGGAGTGCACGAGGGCAACGGGAGGGTCAGGGCTGCTCTGGGTGGGGTTTGGAGTCCTGATGTTGAGGTGAGTGTTTTCACACACACGTTTATTTCATAAATAGATAATACTTTATTGTTCACCAAAATTACAATTTTTTTTTTCTAATAACTATTTGGGCGGTCTTATAAGAGTTCCAGGTTATTTGACAGAGGAAATTCTAAGATAGGAATGCTCGACTTAAGTTTTTTTTTATTGCGAAAGATCACCGTCGCCTATGAACATATGCAACGCCAGAGTTGTTATTAGTTGTATACACTGTTGGCCTAGAATAAATTTAAAGACACCTTTTATGAAATATCATATTTCCCTGTGGGAAAAAGTCAACCGGGTTCAAGTCCGCACAGTGGTTCTAGAGAACTGTTGCATACAAGAACGAAGCGGCGCCAGGAAGTGAGAGTTAGATGGTGAACGGTGCGGTGGAGACGGTCGTGATAGTTTGCTTCAGGCATAATTATCATCCATATCAGAGGAATCCTTTCTGTGTAAACACAATAAAGTGCAGGCAAGTTCTTGAATCTGGCCAACAGGGAGAGAAGAAATGTTGTCTTTTGGGACTTATACGAGATCGTCAAGAGTGGACTTAATTTATTACTATCATATCCTTTTTTGTGTAAGGTTCATATTTGGTTTGCGTAAATATGACCATGTTTCCGAATATCGTAAAAGTCTCAAGTGGCTTCCTATTCATTTTCGCCGGAATACTCACATTCTCACTCTCCTTTATAACATATTATATACTCCTAATAGTCCCCAGTACCTTAAGGAACGTTTTAAATTCCTTCGCCTATCCACTGCCCACAATTTGCGCCATGATACATATCGAAAACTTATGACGCCTGCACACACTTCATCCTATTATGATAATTCTTTTACGGTGCAGGCTGTCAAACTTTGGAATATGTTGCCTCTTACTGTCAGAGAGGCCAAATCCTTACCTATATTTATAAATTTTCTTAGATAACACTATTTGTCCATAAATAACTATTTCTGATTTTTACGGAATATAATCATGCTAAGACATTTATTTATTATAATAACTTATGTGTTATTGTATATATATATATATATATATATGACTATGTATATATGTATGTATTTGTATATTTATTTCTTAAATTAGTTTGAGTATTTGTGTATTGTGTATCTATTGCCTTTTTCCTGCACCACCTATTTCGCCTGATTCAATCTCTGTTGTTTAGGTTGCCTGGAAGAGATCGCTTTGAGCGATAAGGCCGCCTGTTGTATTGTCTAGAACAGTGTTTTTCAACGTGTGGGTTGCCTCTTTAGGGGGGTCGCGAAGCTTCTTTTGAAAGTTGGAAAAGCTACTGCAGTAAAGTCTGTGCAATATCTGTAGATTCATCAAATTGCAAGGACACAAAACTACTTTCTTTTATATCTTCTATGACTTGATTACGAACATCAGTCGCCATATCGCTTATCCTGCGTTGAATGGTACTGCCAGACAGAGGTATTCTTTTGAGTTTTCAACCTCTTGTTTGCCAAACATAATCTCCGCCATATCTAAAGCCGCTGGTAAAATCAAACTTTCGGCAATAGTATTAGGTTTTTCTGCATTAGATACACGAAGAGCTACACGATAGCAACGGTTTCTCATTTATGCGGGGCAGGGGCGGGGTGGCCGGCATCGGACGTGGTCGGTACGTATGCGCGTAAATTGTGTTATCTATTGGCGATGCATTCGATGTAAAAAAATGTGTTTTACGTACTTAATTATGTAAATACATACAGTCGAATCCCTGATTATGAAAATGAATAAATATGTTGGATTGAATATTTGTCACAAAATAAAACACATAAAAAAAAGATTCCGACGAATTGAGAACCTCCTCCTTTTTTGAAGTCGGTTAAAAAAGCAACGGGTTGGGGGGGTCGCGAAATATTTTTCATACTAAAGGAGTCGTGTCATGAAAAAGGTTGAAAAATACTGGCCTAGAAAATATTGTAAACATGGACTGTTTTTGTAATTGTATATTTTGGTGTGCAATAAAGTGTTATCTATCTATCCTGTCTTCTTCTCCATATCTTGTTTTATAACCTGTAATAAATGTATTGTCGCTTCTATTTTTGTTAGGTATGCCGTTTAATTTGGTAGTTTATTTTGTATCACAGCAGTCAGAAACAATTCTTACCAGTTCCTCGGAACACTACATTGCACAATCGCTAAAAAAGCAGCAACGTGAAGTCTCTCCACTTGTTCGTTATTCATTATTCAAGGTGCTTTTTGCTAAATCTTTCTACAAAATATAAAATATCTGCGGTTCGATGAAACTGATTCGTCTCTCAGGTTCTCAGTTCGTCATGTATATATATATATGTAAATATATATATATATATATATATATATATATATATATATATATATATATATATTATTCATTATTCAGCCATAATTGTTTGATAGATTTTAGTGTTTCCGCCGTTGGAGATAATCCCGTCTAAGGCGCGCGTGCCTCCGGGCGCGAGGCTCCAGCTGCGACATCACGGCGGGCCCCCGCACCACCTGGCAACCCTGCAATACAGGCCAGTTACTGGACTCAATTATGTTGAGGTAAAATAATGAATTTATAACAAGTAATATAATTCAAATGTAAGTAAGTTCAAAATAATTACCATCATTTTAGTGGATATTGTTATTTATACGCCTAAATGCCGAAATTTTAATGAAAACTATTAATTAAATACCTAATATAATAAATTTATGATTATGATTGGATCTATGATTGTTTTTATAAATCCTTTTGACATATTGATAGATTACATATTTGATTTTACATTTGTCAATAAAAAAATCTTAATAATTACAGCCCACACTCCTATTTATTAAATATTAGCCCTACTGTGACACTTTAACGAGAAATTTTGTTATTCTTTCGTATGAATACTACTGAGCTGATTGTGATGAAACTTTACGATAATATAGCTTAAACTTAACGATTAACATATTTGCAGGCTATAATTGTAAAGGTGTTTAAACTGGCCAAAATAAAATATCTAGCAGAAGTGCCACCGCTGTGAGTCATGTCATGGTGACCGGTGGCTCGCATTGCGGACATTGAGGCAAAACAAATAATACGCGTCATCGCGGTATGTCCGAGGGTGGGAAAACGCGTGATGTCAGACTCTATTGACGGTCCAGTACATATATTTGTTTGTATATTCCAAGTCATTTTATCCACTATGGTCCTTCGAGCCGGATTCGAATCCGAGAATGGATGTGTTTTTACAAGGGGGGCTTATATTGACAGAAGTGAAGATAGAAATGAATAACATTTGAACCTAATCCATATGTATTTCAACTCACATGATGATAAATTTTCTAGGTGTCGTCAACCGGTTCAGTGCAAGGTCTGTCTATGGGAACGGCGCGGATACGTTTAGTGGCCACCGATATCGCCAACGTGGAGATGGCCAGCGCCGAGTCCGAAGTCGAGGTAACGTTCACGTGTGATTATTCCCCACTCAGAGAATATTAAAATCGACTAATTAATCAATAAATCATTATTTACACTATTACAAAACAATTACACTAATATAAACTAATATATTAGTGTAATTGTTTTGTAAACTAATATAACTAATATACTATAAATTACTTCATACGTTAGGGGGGGGGGGGTTATGACACTCTGTGACAAGGGATGAAAAGGGGTCCTTAATTTCGTGACGTCACATTTTGAAATCTAATTCGTTTAAGCATAAAACACGACATTGAAAGTTTACCGAAAAATGACGTAATTTATGTATGTGTATGTTTACCGCATTTGTTTCGTAACCACCATTTTGCAAGTACTGCGTATGCTATAAGGAGTGTAGTAGAGGCTGATTGTGTTTATACACTGATGTTAGAAGTATCTGCTCTATGACAATCAAGATTATTAGACAAATTTCATGTTTTTACCCCTTAATTTCATGTTTTGATTTTTTTTAAACAATTTTGTTGCCTGACTAGTTGTGCCAGGGAAACTTCGTTCGCGTTGACAGAACGACGATGGTTTTGTTAGTGCACTGCATCGACAGCACTAATAAAACACTACCTTTTTGACAGACGGAGACATCGTTGTTCAGTATAAAAAGTATCCTATGTTGATCTGGTAAATGAACTGGATAAACTAATTGAATAGATTTCAGTCAAAAATTGTAATTACGAAATATTTTCCTCTGAATCGGTCTGCTGATTATTATATTAGGGATTAGCGGTCCCAGTAGAGGTCCTGCCTTGAAAAAACATTGGGACCCAATTATTTAAAGACAATATAGTCTATGTTAGTCAGGGATAATGTAGCATTCTAACAGTGAAAGAATTATTGAAATCAGTCCAGTAGTTTTTGAGTTTATTTATTTTGTATTTTATTTTAATTGTACGAGTTCAGCAGACAGGTCCCCTTGATGGAAAGCGGTTACCATCGCCCATGGACATTTGCAACACCAAAGGTGCCACAAATGTGCTGCTGCCCTCTTAAGGGAGACTGGAACCTGATCCCTAATGCCAGAACACAGCACAAGGTTGTTATGGCGGCAGACTCTAGACCAGGGGTGGTAGCCATCCAGTCGGGCAAATTCTCTACCACCTGGCTATGGGTTGTTTTATCCCTCTTACGATAGGCCGTCCGGTCGCAGGATATTGTAATCTTTCTCTGTTCCTCCACAGAAAAATCTATGTTTATAACAAAAAATACAAATCTTTCCCCTTTGTAAAATTAGTATAGACACATATTTCCTTATAGCCTAATTCTTCTCTACAATACAATTATATACTCTCATATTCTTTCCTACATTGACTTTATTTGGTTGCATTAGGTAATCCCAATATCTGGTTTGCGAGTACGTGCCGCAACCCAGACATTGTTAGTGGGTAAGCCAGCTCCGGTCTGGGTGGAAGCTGGTGGTCTGGGTGCTGCATCACTGGCTGCTCTTCATCCCGCGCCCAGAGTCACCTGGACATTGAGGGATGCTACTATGGCCAGGATATACACTACACATATTGATGGTACATTCTTTACTATTTTATTAGTTTACCAATAGAATTTTTCATCGTGCTTTATTTGCACTTTTGATTCTGTTTAAACAAAAAATTTATCGACTAAATAAAAAATATATAGTATTTTCTTAAGTTTTCGCAACTAGTACACAAAAAATATATTTGTTATAGTTAAGCCTTCAAATGAAATACATATCAACTATACGAAAAATATTTATAACTAGAATATTACTGCGAATTCGTCCACGCTTAACTTGAAATTCCCGCGGGTTTCCTGGGACACAAGTACCGCAACATTTAAAAAATAATGTAAACAATCGTTTTAGTGAAAATTTACTCGGAATAAACTAATATGAAAAGCGGTTGTATGCGGGTGTTATGCACCCGAACAACTACAAACCGCTCTCGGGAAAATTCTTGCGGGATTTCCGGGATAAAAAGTAGCGCAGATTTTAAGTCTAAGAATTTGTTGTAGATCAGTGGCTTGTTTTTACGTGAATCCTGAACAAACAGACAAACATAAAAGAAATGTAAAAAAAGTTGTATTGTGTTCTACATCATTTATATAGTCAATTCCAGGTTTTTTTTAAATGTGCTGTTTAGAAATTCATACTATTGTAGTTTTTATAAGCTACTGAAGTAGTTGTTATAATGTAAGCCAGGGCGGAAGAATATGGAAGGGCATAACATAATTTAACAACACCAAATAATTAGATAAAGATGAAAGGAAAGAGAGATTTTGACATGATAATGTCAAGCAATTATTTTTTAGGTATAGACTAAGTTGATATACGTGTAATATTTATTAAATGTGATATTGTTTAATATATTTTTTAGATATACTAGAAAGATCTGTTGTTGAGGGATTGTCTATGAGGGTTGTGCCATTGAAGCCAGGAGTCATTACTGTCGACGTCAGAGTACGGAATATGGGACAAGTAAGTCTTTTTATTAATGCAATATTAATCTAGTTAACATTCTGCACAATATCCAATGCTTTTGCTATTTGAAAATTAATATTAGGTTAATAATTATTGTATACTAGCTGACCCGACAAACTTCGTACCGCCTCAGAATCAATAAATAAAAAACGTTGATTTCTGAACGACGGGGCGAATATCAAACGTTTGACACTTAAAAAATAAGGTGTAGCAATTATAAATGAGAAACGATATTAGTAGCGATGCGCAAACGAAATCACCAATGAGATCAGTGATTTATAAATCTTTTTCCTTGAAAGAATTAAATCACTCTTTTAAATCTTTGGTTTCGAATGAGATAATTCATTCAGTCGACCGGTTTTAAGCTTTAAGCTAACTCCAGAGAGTCTAATTTACTGTGTATCATCATTGTATTTCGTAGAGTGCGCATGTTATCTCATTTCAATTCACAATATCCTGTATCTATTGTCTCAAACTACATCCAAGTATGTGATTTGTTAGTTTTCATCATTCCATGTGACTAAAATCAATCTTAACGTAGTGATTTAAAGATGTATTTTTAAAATCAAGGATTTAAAGAGTGATTTCGATTTTGAAAGATTATACATCTTTTAAATCAATAACTCCTGAGTTACACATCTGTAGATATTAGGCAAATGTCTATCACGACCACGTTGACAAATGCCGATTCTTTCAATAACTTTTTCGCAAAATGTTTTGTTTATGTCATTAATAGCGTCACGGATTTCGAGTTTTAAGGCTGCAATCAATTCGAGTTGCTCCATATAGACTCTGTGTTTAACATAGCCCTGTAGCCGCAGACGTCCGATCACCACGGCGGCCGCTCACAAACGATCGGCAAGCGCGCAGCGCGCTGCCCCTGTCGGGCCCCGCGTGTTTCCCTCCGCGCATACCTCGCCTCACCTCACCGCGACACGCGTCACCTCTCGAGTGCGCGTATTATTATTATTATTAAATATTATATTTTGTTTAGCAGCTAAATGTGTGCTCTATTGTAAAATATTAATCGGTATTTTTACCAAATAAATATGCATTCCTGAACTGCAATCCAAACACACAACATTGTTTCACTTCTACCTGAAGACCTCCAAAGCCCCATAAAAAAGGATCCAGTGGTGGTGGTCCTCTTTCTAATACAATAAAAATTGAATCATTTTCATCTCAATATTTTGCTGTAAAAACAAAACTCTTGTTAAAAAACCTGTATAATGTTATAGAGTGAAAATAAATAAAGGTAGTTAGTAAATATTATTCAAATTATACAAAGTGAATTTTGCCAAATGGGCTTTCCGGGCCAAATTCTAAACTATACAAAACATACTCAAAGGAGTCTTGGGTATGATTTACTAAAGTTGTCGCTTTTCAGTGGCCGTGGTCACGAAGACGACGGAAGCGGCCGAAACGTCGGATAAACCAAAATAAAATAAATTACCGCGCTTAAAACCGTTAAAATGTAGTTTTATTATGTGTACAAGCCGCGAAAACTTAAGAAAATATTTTGTCGTTAGATTTTTGAAAAATCAATTTTCTTAGTTTGTAATTGAATCAAAAAGGAAAAACAAAAAGCACATACTGTATTATTTAGTATTGTGAAGGAATGGCAAACCAAGGGAAAGGGTTTGATTTTTCAGTTAACTGATTTATATTTTTAAATATTTATACCCTGTGTCACATATCAAATTATTTAAAGCAATTTAAGCTTATTTCCAGTTTTTTCAGTGAATAAAAATATCTCTTAGGCTAGGTTCCATTAGACACTCAGAACTACCATGTTCACGACCGCGACTTTTCCCGTTCCACTTATTTGCTGGCTGTTCCACTTACGTGGGACCTTGTGAGGGTTGTGTGATCGAAAATGATGATGTCATTAGTGACGTTTTCGCCACTACCACAACGATTGCGATCGCCTTGTGGAACGGCTCACGGAGCATTTTGGGCGTTGTGAGCTACTAATGGAACGCGCTCTTAGATCATTATTGCAAATAGTACAATAATATTGTCTTTTATAGGTAGCTGATACTCGTTCATGGGACAGTACCATCGAGATACTAGGCGTATCGGAGATTCGAGCCTCGGTCGAGGGCCTCCCCACAGACCTGGCCTCCGGTGACCGCCTCTCCTTAGCGGTCGGCGCGATTGTTCGTCTCAAGTCAATCCCGAGGAGTTCTTGGATGAGTTACGACGATGGTTCATTCGAGGTGACGCCGAACGGCGAAGTGAGAGCCAAAAGACCGGGTTTCGGAGTCCTCGTGGCACAACATAAGGACGAAAGGAATAATATTTACAGAGAGAGTGTGAGTTTAAATTTAATACTGTATATGTATTGTTGCGGACCGATACTAATCCTTTACAGGTGTTTTATTATTAAATAACGAATTACAATAAATTTGATGCCCGTCACTCACTACGCGATCTGTGTCTCTGAGTGGACTTTTTTTATTTATTGCTGAAGCACAGCAGTCAGGCTGACGGATCAGCTGTGGTGGAAAGGGGTTACCATCGCTTCAGGATATTAGCCACACCAGAGGTGAAGCCAGGGAAACTGAACCCTGACTACTAATGCCGGAATACAACTTAAAGTTGTTACGGCGGCATGTTCTAGACCAGTGATGGTAGCCATCCATTAGGGAAAACGCTTTACCACCTGGCTGAAAGAAAGAAAAAAATACATTTATTTAGAACTACAACACAAATGAGAATACAATATACAAGCATAAATAAATAAATGTACAATATAACATGAAGTAAAAAAAAACAAAGCAAGTGTAGCTCTAAATTGGTCCTAGCTCAGCAAGTTACTGGTTAGTTAACCAGCGGTGCTCTTCAGCTAGGGCATTAGTGGCATACACAGACACTGAAGCAAGTAAAATTACAAAGTGAAGAGGAAGTATAAAAAAGGAAGGAAAAAAAGAAAATTGTGCATGGCTGTGGGTTGTCGCCTCTTAGGACAGGCCGCCCGGCCGCAGGAATTAGTATTCTTTTTCCGTCCCTTTCCTTCCTTCCCTTTTCGTCCCGTTCATTGAAGTTCAAGTTCAAGTTTTCGCGACTTGTATACATAATAAAATTACGTTTTGACGGTTTTAAGCGCGGTAATTTATTTTATTTTGGTTACTCCGGCATTTCGGCCGCTTTTCAATGGCCGTGGTCACGGACGACAAAGATGACATTTGTCCAACGAGTATTTTTATAGTTTTATTTAGCCTACCGCCAATTTGTTCATTTTAATTATTTAGTTTTAATTTTTCATAGTTATTATGTACTCTATGGGAGCCAAAATCAAATAAATTAACACGCTAAAAACCGTTAAAACGCAGTTTTATTATGACATGACACGCACTTGGCCGATTTCATGCTTTCAATGGCCTTTTGTGTCCTTATAGGCTGTTCATGTGGAGGTGGCCGTCCCGCGGTACTGCACGGCTGAACAGTCGGGGGATGAATCCGAGCCTCTATCCTTTTGGTGATGAGGAACGCCGTCGGGAGGGAGCTCTTGGCCCCCGAGGCCAACGTGTCGGTTGTTGGGCCACTCCCCGCTCACATCAGGAGAGGGGTGCATGGGTAAGTGTTCTCATCATCTTTATCGCCAAATTTAAATTCGCAATCTCGCTCTCGCATTATCAATTTTTATTTATTTTTCCCTTTGTTGCATTATAATAATTATTATACATAAGTAGCACTACCCGGCAGACGTTATCCTACCCTTAGAAATAAAAATCTAGACGCCGATTGCAGCGACATTTACAGGGGCCATAGTTAGTTTAAACCATTCTAGAATCCACTTTAAAAAAATATAAAAATCATCAAAAATAGGTCCCACCGTTTAGGAAGATCTTAACTATCCCGGGACCCACTTGAACACACACAAAAGTAGTTAGTTTATTTTTAAGTATTTAGTTAACTTATTCTCTTAAAAATTGGATCAAGCTCAGCAAAAATGTCGAACGGTTAGACCAACGCTGATCTTCAGCTTGAACCTAGAGCGACGTCACAACAAACTATTCATTATATTATTAATAAATACTTATATTATTGAGATAACAACGACAAAAAAAATCGATGTAAAACAAATAAATAAGTTTTAATGACTTTGCATTTGTTTAGATTTCATGTTCAAAACTGAAATATTTGTTTGTTTTTTCAGCGCTCTTGGCAATGAACTGATCATAGCTGGCTTAGAGCCTTCAGGCACCTTCATGAGTTTCCAAGCGACCGTCAGTGGAGTCACCGTGACCGATGAAGTGTGGGTTACTGGTACCGATAGCAAAATCGACCGAGTGTTTGGTAAGACTTTTTGTTTTTTTATTTTTGTGTTATTTTAATTTACAATATACTATACAATTCTAAACATCTGTGCATTAAAGCTATTAAAAAAAAATGGAATAGACTATAGAAAGGATGGAGAACGCAAGGCAATTATCTTTGATTTCCTGTCTGTTTGTACGGGATTTGCGTAAAACTGCTGCGGCGATTTCGATGCGGTTTTCTTTGATCGATAGCTAATTCTTAGACTTAAAATCTGCCCTTCATTCCTATATAAAATCCCGCGGGAATCAATACAGTAATGATTTAAAATTGCCAGATTTGAAAAAACAATCCCAAAAAAAATTAAAGATCAATAGCAAATTTTAAGTAATGTGTGATACTTTTAATCGCAAAACCCGCGGGAATTTTCCCGAGAGCGATCTGTAGTTGTCCAGGTGCAAAAAATTAGTTTAATACAGCACAGTTTTCACTGAAACGATAGCTTACGTTTTTTTTTAATGCTTGGCATATCCTAGTTACACACATAGTAGACAGTTCTTATCAGTGCAGGAACGGAGAATGAATACAACTTCCTGTGTTGGGGCGGCTTATCGTAAGAGGCGACAAAACAACCCACAGCCAGGTGGTGGGGTATTGCTACCACCCCTGGTCTAAGGCATGTCGCTAAAACAACCTTGGGTTATGTTCCGGCATTAATATCCAGGTTCCAGTCTCCCTTAAGAGAGCAGCAGCGCATTTGTAGCACCTTTGATGTTGCAAATGTCTACAAGTGATGGTAACCGCTTCTCATCAAGTGGGCCGTCTACCTGTCTGCTGGACCCATGCAATAAAAAAATAAAAAACCTAAGACTTGTTTATATTTGTTTTAAAGCAACGGGTGGCTGGGCGGTGTGCCTCGAAGGTGTGGGATGGAGGTCTCCCCCTGGAGTATCCTTGTTCCCTGGCAGTGGGACCACTCTCGCTGTGTTGACGAAAGACGTGTCAGCCAAACATTTGCTCAAGTTGGACAGACCGACCAACATGTGTACAATTCACCAGATACCCGTAGAAAAGGTAAGGTTGTTATATAGATATTTGCTAAAAAACATTTAGTTTTATTTTTCATTTAGGATTTAAGAAATTTTATTAGGAATAGATTGATGTGTAGTATATGCGATGGAATTAATTTACCACAAAAAACAAAAAAATCCTATGTTCATGTATGCGGTACTCCTTTTTTTACATACTTCTTTTTTTCAAATATGTCATGTTTTCAAGATAATATATATAATTCGGCGGCGCCAAGTATGTATACACGTCATCGTCGGGTGCGTGGCCCGAAGCTAACAGAACCCATTATCAGTAAACAAAACCGGACATACTAAGCACGAAACGAAATGAAGTTTTTAAAAGAACAGCCGAGCCAAAACTAAACACTTGTGCTCTATGTTGGTCCCCCCCCCCCGTGTCCACTTAATGTACTTGTCTCTGTTTTACATCTATTTCATTCGGTATTTGGATTCATTCTATTAGAAAAGGTTTAAAGAACGGCGTGGACTGTAGATACTGGTGTACGCAGACGTCGATCCCGGCGGCGCTCACAATGATCGGCAACGCGTAGCGCTGCCCTGTCGGCCCACGTGTTACCTCCGCACACCTCGCCTCACCTCACCGCGACACTCGTGTGCGGTATTATTATTATTTATATTCTGTTTAGCAGCTAATGTGTGCTCTATTGTAAATATTATCGTATTTTACCAATAATATGCATTCTGAACTGCAATTCAAACATAAACTCTTTAATTTATACCGAAGACTCAACTGGTTTTTTTGGGAACTTACTTGATTTGTGACGCTGCAATCTTCCTTGGACCGGCCCGTGTTCTTTCTTTTCTTACAAGATGAATTAACGACATACAAACTAGACTGGATTGGAGCACGGAAAAAGGCAATTTAAATTATTGTCTTTAACTTGCGGGAGCGGGCAGCAGATGTAATATCAGCGCGGCCCGGGAAGAGGGAGGGACGGGAATCGCCAAAAGACATTCATTACAAGACGTCACTGTCAATGACAATTTTGAGATTTTTTATTTTATTTTACGCGGTAAGGCTTTGGCCTTAACAAAAAAACATATACTTAAAAACAACTACTTTTAATATATTTCATTAATTATGTAGTGTTAGTTAGATTAGGCTCCCAAAGAGTAAATAATAACCATAAAAAAATTAAAACTAAATAATTAAAATAAACAAGTTGGCGGTAGGCTAAATAAAACTTTAATAATACTCGTTGGACAAATGTTACCTTTGTCGCCCGTGACCACAGCCCCTGAAAAGCGGCCGAAACGTCGGAGGAACCAAATCAAATAAATTACCGCGCTTTAAACCCGTTAAAACGTAGTTTTATTACGTACACAAGTCGCGAAAATTTAAGAAATTATTAATTATTTAGTGATTTAGCCCGTTTTTAATTGTTGGATCGATCTAGCCCGTATACCTGATACTGAGTTGGCAACACTGGGCATAGGGCAACACCGCACGAGCTGGCGTTGACTCTATCACGGCAAAATGTGTTTACAGATTGAATTTCTCTCCGGTGAATGGCCGTCGTCGTTTGTTCCGTTGTCCATTGAAGCTTCCGGCCTAAGTTCGGGGCCGCTTCTGTGCACACAGGAGCAAAGATACGCAATGGAAGGGGTGCAAATCGAATTGCCCTACACTTGCAGGACCCAACCACCTCACACCGCTGAAGCTGTTATTGACTTCATTAATGGTAAGTATAGTAACGGTTTAATTCAATCAATCAATCTTTATTTGCAACAAACATAGGTACATGAATAGGTACGAGTATTACATAATATAAAGTTTTCAGTATGTTTTGTCATTTACATGACGTGCAAATTTACTTAATGTTTTGAAGTTCAGAACATATACATGTTAAATAAATAATTGTTAAAATAATTAAAAACATGACAAAGAATTATTTTTAAAATTTCAATGTCATTATCTTATTTTATTGCAATTTGCGTATTGTTATAATAACCACGTGCTAATAACGGTGAAGGAAATATATCGTGATGCAACCTGCACATCCGAAATAGCCTATGTGTCAAACCTGCCAAGCCGCCTTGGACGAGCGTGACGGGTATACTTTCCGTTCCCCTATAGTGGGAGGCCCGAGCCCAGCTATGGCACAGCTATGGGCTGTTATTATATATGTGGGAATGATGTATCTTGAACGCATGGTGTGATGAATGTAAGATGGTATTACTGAACGAACCCATAGTGTGAAAGAGATGATGAATGAAAGAGAGAATGAGTAAAAAACCGACTTCAAAAACTAAAAAACTAAAACGTATAAAATAACTTCTTTCTAAAGCTATTATTATTAATATATATTATCTAAAACATCTTAACATCTGTTTTTTTAAACGAAGTTTTTAAATTTTATTTGTTACTTTTTAGTGTCTAGCTATGTATGGGTGGACTTACGAATGGTGCTGCGCTTCTTAAAAAATATAGGTCCCAAAAAAATGATCGTAAAATGAAAACTACTGGGCCAAACTATGTCAAATTTTTAGGGGACCAATTGGAAGATATTCCGCGTCGAACAAAAAAGAATCACGTAAATCGGATCATAAATCACGGAGTAATCGGCGAACATACATAAAAAAAGGAACAAAAAAAAGATCCCGACGAATTGAGAACCTCCTCCCTTTTTCGAAGTCGGTTAAAAAGATTCGAATAGACGACGTACGAACGCCGGCAAGACGCTCTGTTATATTTAAAAATCTTGTACGTGTTATCAAAATTAACAAAGTAAACACACGCGCATTGTAGTAACTGAAACTCATAAAGTGTTGTTTTACTTGACAGCCCATCTCCTGTCCCTATTAACAATGTAGGATATGCAATTTTCGACATTTTGGTTTTATTTCACTAATCACCCTAAAAAATCATTGTTTTTCAATAGCAGCAACAAAAGGGTAATTTTTCCTCATAGTTTTTAAAATAGCCACATTAACAATGTCATATATTCCACCATCTCCCACTAACAATGACGAATGTTAACTCTCGAGATTATTAGAGGGACGCGAGAGGCGTATGCGCACACGGATGTGCCACTACGGACTATGTTAGAGGAACATGTACTTGTCACGAGCTAGTTAGGCGCAAATATTATTGTGTAAAGGTTTTTTGTTATTATTATAATATTACTTAATTGATAAAATATATTACATTTTCCGATTGATATTATCAGATGTACCATGTCCAACATTATTTATGGTCTTGTAGAATGTAAACTATGTCGGTAATACCACATCCGACTTACTTGTTGGTTGGAAAATTTATTCAAAATTGTGTTTAATTTATAATATCAATGTAAATATGACATAAACTTAAATAGGATTTATTAATAACAATGCTGTATGTGGCACTTCTTACAAAGAATAAATATTTTTGTCCATGTAACTTTGTTGGATGTGACAGATCCGACAAATCATGACGACCCCATGTACGGATAACAAAGATATTACTAGCTTTTCAAATATTTAGATAAGTAAAAATGTTATTTAATTGCTTTGCAAATAAGCTCTCGAATATATATTAAAATTTAATAGTTTTTTGAAATTTTAATTCTTGTAGTAAAAAAAATATAAGCAATTCAAAGTTCAGAGCGCTCTCTTGTAAAGTTGCTGATTTGCAGATCTGACTTTGTTATTAATAGGGACAGGCGCCATGTTCCCACATATATTTATTATTATATACTTTCATCATGTGTATATTTCGAGTTTAATGTATTGTATTAAAATATTGTAACTTCATATCTTAGCTGCTAAAATACGTCATATATAGTTAAACATATCTCTTTTCCATTTTAGCTCAAATCGGTTGTAAAGTAATACCGGCAAATGAAAGGCCAGAAGCGTCAGAAGTGGATGTATGCGCTGAATGGGGAGTGTCTCGCACTTGCACTAAAGTGATGTTGCTGCCTCCGATACTAGTGTCGGACACGAAAGTGTCGTTGGTGAAGCAACCGGCCACATTCACCGTCGAGGGACACCCGCGTGCGTTGCGAGTGGTCAAGTTGGCACCATCGCCTGGACTCAAGCTGGACAGTGCTCTCAAAGATGGTAAGCTACACTTAAGGCCGATTCACATGTGACCATAATTGACGATTCGTCAAAATATCCATATTTTTTGGCGGGAACTGAAAAGAGACGGTGTGCTGTGCAGTTTTATTTTCTAAAAATGTGTAAAATTACTCTAAAATAAATCTAAATAATTGTAGGATATTGATAGTTTTTGAGTAGTAATTATGTGTTTTGTGAGAAATGTGATCTGTATAGTCAAATGTGTGTTTTAAGTTGTCACAAGAACTCCGTTGAATGGCACTAGCAGATTACCTACAGTTCAGCTGTGCTTAACATATGCTTAAGAAAATGAAGAAACTATTGTAAACTAAGATCTGGCTAAAGGCCTAGTTGCCAAGCCATAATCCTAAATAAAATAACACATCCATATATTATATTTTGACGCAAATTCAAATAATATATAGTTCCTGGCACGGATCTTGAGCGGTCTCTCTTTAATCTATTGTCTAAGCTATTGAAGCTATTTATCGACATATCGAAAATACTAGGTTTTTGTCCCTCGTTACACACTCACGTCGTAGTTCTTAAGTCACTGGAAGGAACTAACACTTAAGAGACAGGCTTGGCCTAGTTTAGGTATTAGCACCCAAACAGTTTAAAATTTTAAGACAACATTAAATTTAATTTTGGTGTCAATAAAAATATCATTATTATATTATACAATACCGTCTGTGGACCAAGGTGGCCGCTCAAGAATCGTGACACTTTATCAGTTCGCATAGTTTTCTAAATTTTTGGCAGTAGGGAGAATCGTTTCCCAGGGACGAAAAGTGCTGTTTTGTGTGCTCCATTGTATTTTCAGAATATGAGAATGAAAAATATTGTTTTGTCATATTATTATCTACGCATTATCTTAAATCCCATCCACGCCTTTGCGCGCATTGTGCCTTTTGACCATATCAAGTATTACAATTTATTTAGTGAATTTGAGTACAAATAACAATAGTCAAAAAGTCATATGTAACATATTCTTATTTTATTCCTCTTTGATCTTATACGTGCACAAAATACCACTATAACTGTTTATTTAAATATAAATATAATGCTTGGGCTCCATCTGGTATAATATTATAGTTATTAACTATTTGAGTCAATTGAATCTTATTTATAGCGTTAAAATAAACGCTTTTAGAACTGACAGCCTTAATTCGTATGAAATTTCATCATGACGGCTGTAGTTCCATTTTTTGCCATTTCACAGATAATTTGAGCGGGCTATCTATACATATAATAAAATTGTAGAGGTCAAATTTCTGTACAATTAAAAGAAATGGTATAAACCGAGTCAGGGCGATGTAAGAAGTGAAATAGAACTAATTTGGATTTTTTTCAAATTTTTGTTTGTCTGTTTATCTGTTTGTCTGTGTGTTTGTACCGGCTAATCTCCGAAACGACTGGACCGATTTACATGAAATTTTGTATGGTTATAGCTTATATCCCTGGTCAACATATAGGATACTTTTGATCCCGAAAAATTAAAAAGCTCCCGTGGAATAGTTAAAAAACCCCACCACGCGGGCAAAGGCGCAAGCAGAAGGGTTCGTTTATATGGCAAAACAACGTTTGCCGGGTCAGCTAGTATATAATAAATGCTTTTCACACGCAGGTGAAATAATAGTGACAGTGACAAGCGACGTGACAGGATGCGGTGTCAGTTGGGTGACAGTTAAGTCTAAACTGACAGCGCAAGAGGTACGCGTAGAGGTCGAAAGAGACTGCGATGTCGCCTGTGGGACAGTTCTTGGGGCGATCTTCTCTCTCATAAGACCTTATCTATCCACTTTAATGACCATAGCAGCAGTGGTTGCTGCATATTTATATGGTAAGTTTTGTTTTCATCAGTATAAATTGATTTTATTTAATTAAATAAATTTTTCTCACCTGAACCCAGGAATAGTATAGCCTCCTTTTTTATTGCGAAGCTGACAGGCAGAAGGAACATCTAATGGGGGTCAACGACACCTATAGATATTTGCAATGCCAGGAGCAAAGTCAACTTATTGCCAGCTTTTACGATGGGATAAGAGAGATAAAGGGGATAGAAGAGATGGGATAAAGCGGATAGGGATGATAGGTTAGTGAGAGCGGTTAATGGACCATCGGATCGTTCACTCAAACGAAACAGGAGTCGCTTAAGCTACCCGTTTTACGCCTATATTCTGTGAAATTCCAGTTCGTGGGGGAACTGGCTCTAAGACATGTTACCAAGATAATCTTTCCAGCATGGCTCTATCATCTATTCTTTCTCTGTATTTTGGCGAGTAATAAAATCCAACTATCTTTTTCAAGTCGTGGTAGCGTGATGGTTAGCGCACGCGCCCCTAAATCGAAGGGCGCGGGTTCGATCCTGACCGGAACGCATGCACCACTTAGTCAATTTTCCGATGTAATGTGCATATTGTTACAATTACCACGTGCTAACAACGGTGAAGGAAAACATCGTGATGCAACCTGCACATCGAGATAACCGATGTGTCAAACCTGCCAAGCCGCCTTGGACAAGCGTCGCCGGTATACTGTCCGTTCCCTCTATAATGGGAGGACCGAGCCCAGCAGTGGGACATTTATGGGCTGATATTATTTATATTAAATCTTTTTCAGTGCAACACCGTTTCCAGCAAAAGGGTCAAGTTCGTATGCCCACGGAGCCCGTCCAAACTGTGTTACCTCAAGCCGAGTCCTCGCCGATATTGTACAGGACTCGCACGTGCTCGCGCAGTCCTTACGCGTCCAAAGGGCCCGCGGCCCCCGTATATGGCGACACCAGTGTGTTGCCAGATAGCAGTTTCTCCCCAAATTCGTCCAGAACTCATTCGTTTCTATAGCATAGATACTGTTTAGTTAGTAAAGGCACCGTAGCCTAGAATAAGGTTCTAGATGACGCTAGCAGCAGTGTTAAATTCGACTGACGTTACCATGGAAGAAGATAAGGAGAATATGCGCGAAAGACAAGAGAAGATTACGAGCTCCAATCACGGGTGGAGCTACCATTCCGTTATTGTTTTTATAAAATAAAATCGACTTTCAATCAATGTCTAATATCGAAAAGATACTTCATTTCTGTCCTTCAATTTTGATAGAAATAAAGCATTGACAAGTTTAAAAAGTAAACGGATTTGATTGTTAAGCAAGGTTTCATATGCGATGGTTTTACTGCTTATTTGTTATTAAATGGTATTTTTAGATATGGAGTATTTTAAGGATAAGTTTATGTTTAAATTATTGCTGTGATGTGATGATTATAAGAAATATAAATAAATATATTTTGTAATTTTACAATAAAAAAAAACTAAAACGAAAATTAGTTAAAATCACTTATGAAACTTTCTTTAACAATTAACTTCGTCTTATTAGTTTTATTTTTTATGTTTTCTTTCTATACAAATTGAAAGACAGAAATGAAGACATCTAATTACGGCTTTATTATTTAAGCATCATTAAAACTTCAACTTCAACGGTCTTATTCATATTGGATTAAAAGTACGTTTGTAGACTTCTTTTAGGACCATAAAGAAATCTACAAACTTCTCTAACGCAATATAAATAAGACCGTTATATCTTTAATCACCGCTCTTTTTGAAAACTCTACTTTTAGCCAGCATTTAAGGTGTATTTATTTAGTTTTATGCATCGTAAATACTACTGTATTTTTTTGTGTATTCCCAGGATTAAAACGTGTCCGGATTTCCTGAATTCGTATAAGTTTAAGTGCTGTGAAATTTCTGAGTGTGAGCATTTTGAGTTGTGTCTAATGAAATTCTACCTCTATTTTTATATTATTATCCTGACTAAAGAGCTCGAAAGGACCATTACAATTAAATTTATTTAAAAAATGTAACATATATTTTAACTTTATTTTTTTCATTTTTCCAACTATAATTACAAACGTTTAAAATAGGATAAGTTTTATAGTAACATCTATTATTTTTACATGTTTAGTCTATTATTTTAAAGCCCCTCCTATAAATAACAATTTTAAAATAATTATAAACTTATTACTGTTATTTATATGCTACATTCTTCATATTCATGATAGAAAAAGACAAGCAGGGTTTCCAGATTGAGTTTTAAAATTTTCCCCAATTTGATGAATTTATTATGCCTGAAGTAACATGACATCCAGACCATCGTCATTATTAAATACATTTAAATGCAAAAAAGGAAACTTTGAGCCCGCCACTAATAGTGGACTTGAATTTTTAGATCCCAGAGGTAAAAGTTTTGGGACAGAAATCCCCAATTTGGAGACCTGACATACAAGTGATCTGAATGTCATTGCATGAAATTCAAGCAAAACCATTTTAACGCTCACTCTTTATTATTGTATTTTCTTTCTTTCTTTTGTATTCGAATTTACTGTAAAATGATTTTTAAGGAATATTTCGCCAGTTGGCTTAGTATTATAGTACAAAAATGACTATAATTGTGAATATGAAATTGTTTTTATTATTATTTTACTTTGACTTCGTATCCGCTTAAGACCCTTTTTCATCTCGCATTTAAAATATATATTTATAATTAAATTTTAAAAACCGTCTTATACTTCTAAATTTTTCACTCGCGGGGAGTTTATTTTCCGCTATGAAAGTATTCTTTCTACGTTTATATATGGGCAATTATACAATGTTGGCAACCCCTCAGTAATGGGATACTATTAATTTATTTAAAACATTAGAAGTCTTATTTTTTTATTCTGTGACCATACAATAATATTAATGTTATCACCAAATAAAAGTGTATGTTAAAGTTTTGAATAAAAAAATGCGGAGTAAGCAATCTCTTGGGGTATTAACAAGGTAGTTTACACTACCAAATTTTAGTATTTTTTCTATTTCTTGCTTCATGGTACATACCATTACTGTTATTAAATATATATCTTATTTTAATATTAAAACATAGTACTATTTTTGCTAACTAAGGCAAGTAAGAGGGTACAAAACGTATATTAAATTACCTCGCTTTCACCTCTACATCATATAAAATCATAGTGTAGGGATTAGATGATAGGTTGACTGGTTAAGGAATTGCAATCATCATCTCACGATACGATAAAAAAATATTCCCTTGTATTTTTTAAATATTTATTATATTCATCTTGTGTAATAAAGTTTAGTTGATTAATAAATGCATTAAATCTTCTAAAGGTATAAAGTAATTTTATCTAGAAAAGTAAAAGAAACTCGAAAAATATCAGATAGCCTTAAACGTATATAGATGGATCGTTTAGAAAATGAATGAAAATAAGAATTGAGTCTGGAGATGGCAGCTTTTAATTGTCAGTTACAGTATTTCGATTTTTATTGCCATTTGACCTTATTTTTATTAAGGACTTTTCAGTAAGCTCTGGGGGTAATTTCTTTATTGCATTAAAATTGTTGTTTATATTAATTTAGTTTATATCACAGATGTATTGGTACTACATTGAAACGTCGTATATATTACGTTACTTACTCTGTGCTTAGCACTGTGGGAAACATTTGCTTGTACGTAGCCAAGTATAAAAATTCTTATTACTCAAAGTTTTGTTTATATAAGGTTGTGCTGATGTTGAATCTTGAGTTTATTGGTTTCAAAAACTAATGAAAATAATAGATTAAAATTACTTATTTTATTACTTTTTTTATTTTTGGGTATGATAATAATTTAATACAATTAAGTTTATAGCTAATTCATCAAAAGCTATAACAGTTTCACATTGATTTTATTTTTTTATCAAAGTTTTAAAAAAAACATTGAAGATGATTATCACGTTTGATTTATAACATTACGAATGTCAGTGCGAATGTTAACTTTGCTTTCTCTGATTTCAAGTGACGGTTGAACATGTGCGCGTTAACATGGCACCTGGCTCGAAAGCAACCCTCCTCCCGCTGCCCTCGCGTCGTGCCAGTAGCGTGAGCATCACTGTTCTAGTTGTTAAATGACGATATTCAAAGAACTAAAATAACATTCAATTTTTTTTGCACAAGTAATTTAAATGTAATATATTGAGAGCCAGGTGCCAATCGTTTTGCTCATTAAATTGGCAATATGAACTAGCAACTGTTCTATGTACCGGACATAGAACATTTCAACCAATAATACAATTTTGGCTGATACATAAGTTTTTTTAAAGACGCATATTTAAAGAAATTTTAAGATATTGACATGGGAATTTTGATAGATATGGAAATTTAAATAAGGTTTATCGGTAAAATACATTTTCGACGGAAATGTCACTTAGACGATTTTAAATTTACCACGACGATATGCAATTGTTATTTTTATGATAAATTCTGACTACGGTCGTCAGAGATATTTACCTAGTTTGCAATAAAACAACTTTTCTTATTTTGTGAAATATTTTATTTAATTATACATTTCTAATGCCCCTGCTTTACCTCCTTTAGTGTTAGGGGACTGTGGCCCGTTGAGCCTTGTTTATAGAGTTAAAAATGACACCGTTATTGATTAGTTACATTACTAAATACGTCATTAATAATGTCGCAAATCAACGCATTAAACCCTTTGCTACATCTGCGTGATAGCCACTAATACTTAAAAATGTAAGTAAAGAAGCATACTGAAGCAGGGCTGAAAGGCTATTTATTTCTTTTAAGCGACGATTTATTAAATAAAAAAAATATGTTTACCACAAACTCGGAAATAATAACCCGTTAAAAATATATGTACCAGAGTTCCTCTTGAAATTTATATACATATCTAGATTTAAATAGGTATTCCGGTGTTTTCTACTTTCGAAACTTTGAAATATTCTGTTTTAAAATAACATTGTTAAGAGAGAACAGAACTGAAATAACCTTTCATCCTCAGTATGTATATAGTTAATTCGTAACAAGTGAGAGAAATAGAAATTAGTATTAGTTCGGCGTTTATGCTTACGTAACGAATTTTTGGAGTAAATTTTAAAGATCTAAATGTGTTCGATAAGAAGAGATAAAATTTAAAAAAATATTCTAAGGTCGATTAATGATTTGCCGGTTCAGCAGCGACGCCTTGCTATTCATTCACTTAGCTTACCACCAAGGTTGGATTTTGGCATTACTTCGTTACTTGTATGGAACTTATGGCTAATTTTAACCAATAAAGGCAAATGAATGGTCAATAAGCTATAGGAACCGGCTATGAATGTTTCCTGATACGCTCGGTAACGGTGTGAGTGCGGTAAATATCCAGCTAATTAGGAAAACGATCATAGTAAAATAGGCATTCGGTAAGCTTTCAAAACCGCATTTACCGAGTATACAGATTCCGCTGCACCCACAAATCAGGAAGCGGCCTTATTAGTGTTATATTACGATATAATATGGTTCCAAGTATCTAAGTCATAAATTAATGTTTTGTTAGTATTTATGTACAATATTATTAAGGGAATTCGAGTGTCATCAGTTCGAACTACATAATTGTAAGGTGACCAACTATTTTTTTTGTTCAAAAAGAGTACACTTTGCAAGTACCTATTTCATGGTGAAAAAAAGAAGAAAAAACGATTAAAACTTTATTTAACTTTATTTACTGTTAAAACAAACTTTTCTTCAGAGTGGATTTTTTGCTAAATGAGGATGTTCGTCTAATAATGTAGCCACATCGGAACAACTTTCATTTTGCATATTAAATTTGACTGTTAAGAAGGCATTATAATGTTTTTACAGAAAGTTGCGACTTCTCATTGCTCCAATAATCATTCCCTAGTGAAAATAGCCTTTCAACAGTAGCATTAGGCTTGGACAAGATAAGGAAATTTTTATTAAAACTTACATTTTCATGTGGGATATGTCCTACTCTAAAATGCCGAAAGAAACCCATCTTTTGTCAAGTTCTATTTTCTAATCGTTCCATTTCTTCAAATTTTCTTCATTTAAATATAAATTTACTCTTCGAATTTCTTCAGAGAAAATTGTCATTAATAACAAAATCTTTTACTTCCTTCTTTAAGAATTCGACTGCTGAAGAAACTTCTTTCCATTCAATTTTACTATTTAGAAGGGTCCATTTGAAACAATTTCGTGCTCTAAAGTTCACTATCCATTCTTCGATATACAGAGTTTTTCAGAGTACAGGATATGAAGAGTACGGTTTGCGAAAAAAAATACAAAACTCAGTAAATGAGTATAGTTGGTCACCTTAATAATTGGTGTCATTTTCAATACCTAAAATATTTTTTTTAGGTTATCCAATCATAATACTGTTCGTATTATTAATTATACTAATTAAAGGTTATGTTTTGATGTGTGATTTTATTTTAAATATCAGTGCGAACTTTACCGAGATATAACAATATTATGTTTCTTCAAGACTAACGAGTAAAATGTTATGTCAATGTTTATTATTATTTTAAATTTTTAAATTCGGAATAATTACTTAATGCTTACTTGTAACATAGTCACGTATAATTTACGATATTACTTTAAGATTTTTCGTGGCATTCATGGCATCTCTAGATTTTTTTGTGTTTTTTCAAGTGCCGAGACCCAGACTCGTTGCTTGGGTCAGTCAAAGTCCTACAGTTTGTTGGGTTTGTGTATTTATTTTAAGGCCCGGTGCGTTCTGTCTCTTTCTTATTTGTTTAAAGATTATTTTAAACCTTCATCCACACACGCTACTGCCTAAAACGCCATATAGTTGAAATAGATGTCACTCGTATCTCCTTAACCGGAAGGACAAAAGGTAATAATAGGATAGTGAATGTAAGTGTTTTGGGGCTAAATTAGTATTTGGTGATTATTGATAAGTTCTTGTTCTATTTGGTTATGACTTAAGAGTGAATTTGTGTGAAATAAAGTATTTTTGTAAATTTATTATGTTTTTTATTCAGTCTGATGGCATACATAAACCATGTTTAAAGAATGGAGTTAAACAAAGAGGACTCCACAGCGGAAAATGCGATAACCGTGTTATGTGTATTATCCCCGCAAATTGCTATTGCGCCTGGCCGCCATTTTGGTGATGTAACCTAGCCGAACTCAGTACCGTTAGCATCACTGGCCGGCGAGTTCGCGTACATATCGAGTTCCTGATGACGTCACGTGAATGTTAATTTGACAAGGTTCTAGCGCATTGGCAATTTGCGGGGATAATAGGTAGATTATAAACGTCACACATATGATTATATGTAGATATATATGTAATCTAATAAGTTAACAAACATTATAATAAATTGGGTCATAGAAAGGGCGGCATTCCAACAGACAAAAATAATTATATTAGTAGATAAGTAGATTTCTATGGCCGGTGGTTGAGCACGCTAAGTGTTTTTGATAGAGCTCACTGCTAGAGGAGGTAGCTATTTAAAAAAAACAAGATAATCGCGGTTATTCACGAAACAGCTAAGTTATGAATCACTTCGCCCACTAACCCATAGTTGTCGAATAAACCGTCACCCCGACGGCTGCCGAATTGGCGAATTACATTCTACAGCCAAAAATCCATATATTCTTTTTCACTTGGCTAATAAACAACTATCAGCTAAATGGCTAAGTTTTAGGAATGTCTGGGATGTAGATACATGTTGTAGATTCACCTGGCCGGCTCGTAATTTTATGCAATTTGCATACGAGATCAATTTATAACTCTTGAAATTTGTACTTCATAATAGCCGGTTAAAACAAGCATGAGGCAATATGGACTTTAAATGCCTAGGTATAATAGTCATTCGAGTTCAATACAAAGTCTCTGAAGGGCATCACACACGGCGAAGATGCTATAATATTTCATCTTAAGATAGAATATCGCTCACTATACAATTTGTATGAACTATCACACACGGTTAAGATGATATATATTTTCATATTAAGTATCTTAAGATATGCGAAATATTGTCTTAATATTTTGCTTGCTATATATTTTGTATCTTACCATAGAAAATATATAGCAAGCTCATTTATACAGGGTGTGCACTTAATATGCAACGCAAAATGGAATGAAATATATTTTATTTATTCAACTACCTTTTCTCTCGAGTTTTTGTTATAACTCGATGTACTTTTGAAGTGAAACTTCTATATAGACGGGGGGTCTTACGATTTCTCGCTCACGAAAAAGTGTCACAGTCACGTGGTCTAATACTTACATTTTTAAACCGTGATATCTTTCGAATGGAATGTCCGAATTGAATAATTCAAAAAGTTATATAAAGGTATTGAAGCAGTCTTGAACATAAAGTAATTTATTTTGATAAAGATTAATACCAAAATACAAATAAAGAGCCTTTTCCAGCGGCGGCATTTTAATTCAATTTTAAAATAAAAGAACACTTATTGTGGCATAACTATAATAGTTAGACGTATGCTGTCGCGACACTTTTTGTAGATAATTATGTGTTTTGCAAAGTCGTAGTACATTATTTCATTCTATCATCAATAATTTTCGCAGTGCACGCGATTTTAGGTATTTTTACATCTTGCGTTACATTATTGGAGTTTTAATAAGAACCCTATTTTTTTTGTAAACGTAATATAGCCTTTGTCACCCGGGGATAGTGTAGCTTGCCAAAGTGAAAGAATTTTTCAAATCGCTTCAGTAGTTTCAGAGCTTCTTCAATGGAGGCAAACATAAGTTTGCATCGAACTATACCTCTGCTAATATTTTTTTAACTTTTTGCGCCTTGTACACGTATACATAATAAAACTACGTTTACTACCGTGCTTAAAACCGTTAAAACGTAGTTTTATTATCTATACCTTTGCTCTCTACGTGACTGGGTATCACTGCCACTATTTGTGGTCTATGTAAAAAAATAGAGAGTTTTTTAAGGAAACAAATTAACAACAGAAAGCTTTTCCAACGATTCAGTTTTTCGAAAGTCACAACAAAAGTGAACGACAACGAACGGCAAAACTGTTGACGTAAAAAAATAGTCGGTGCATGTGTAGCGTACACCATTAAAATGTACCTAACCTAACCAAATCATAATTTGTAGTAAACCTGCGAAAAATCGAAATGTGTACTGGGACACATATTAGAAGTGAAACTTCAACGGACAAGTGGAAAAACGAATCGCAACGGACAAGTGGAAAAACGAATGGCAACGGATAAGTACATTAACAATCTACCCGTAACACTTCAAGTTGAAATTTTGTTGCGATTCATTTTGCCACTTATCAGTTGAAGATTTTCCACTTGTCCGTTGCGATTCGTTTTTTCACTTGTCCGTTGAAGTTTCACTTCTAATATGTGTCCCAGTACACATTTCGATTTTTGTTAATATTATGTTGATGTGATGACTTTTTAAAATATATTTGAAAACTTTTTGGTGAAAGGTCTTCGTAAAGATTAAATTCACCGCGGTTTTCCTAAATTTTATATTATTTTCTACCTAGATTTTTCGACACTTAGAATGTGCGGCAGAAATTTCTAAGTCGTATTCGAAGTCAGAATTATCATCTGATGAGCTATCTAATAAATCTAATAATAAGACTGTTTATTCATATTATATCATTCTGTAAATATATTCAGTGGACAATTATACGTATAACCCCTAGTCAAACCTTTGATAGAATGACTCGAACGGATATATTATAGCATCTTCGCCGTGTGTGACGCCCTTTATAGTTGCACAAAGCCCATAAAAGTTCCTGTAAATCTGTAAAGCCTCTTTGTAGATCTATTTATAGGTGTACTTATTAAAAAAAATTGAACTTTTATATTAAATTCATTGAGAGCTTTAGATGGTGTGTTTGTGAAATTATAATCATTTATCAAGCAAATACAATGAACAACGTTAATAAATAAAGGTTCATTTGAACCTAGTTCTAAGAAACACAGGAAGTTGTTATATAAACACTTCATTGTGTATAAAATAGTAGACATGTAGAAATTCTGGGAATTCCCCACCATAGATGCATTGTTTTAAATTTATTCATTACCATAATGTTCTGTGATGTTACCATGCTATAACAAAGTACGGTAATTGATGGGTAGGTATACTTATGAGGAATACAATTTTCATTCATTAATGTTTTCCAACATATCTAGGAGATCTTCATGTGTGGATTTCGGTAAATTAGGATTATAAGTTAAATCTGTATTTCTGATTTTTCTTTGAATCCGTATGTTTTCAAAAGTTGTATCATGCGCTAATTCAAGTGTAAGGTGTTTTTTGGTTGAATTATTTCCGAAGTTAATGGGCAACTGCAATTCAGTTTCACTTTCTCTACGTACATTGTCTATAGATCCCAAAAGACAATTTATTTCGCTAGTTTGAGCACACTGTTTTTCGTACTCATCGACTGGATTTTTCTTATTGTCATATTTATAAATGTTTTCACCCAGACTCTGTAAAATTTTTGGATTAATTGTAACCGGTTCACTAAATGTGCCGTCTTTCTTTTGTAGACCTAATCTTAAGAGCACTGAAATCTTTGTTTGATATTCTGAAAACCAAAGCATTAATGTATTGCTCAAACATTTGTAGTCGTCATCAGTGAAATGTTCATTTATTTTTTCAAATCGTCTCATAGCATGTTCTATTATACATTTCGGGAAATATTGAGGCATTAATGTGGCAATACTTTTCAAGTGTCGTCGGCTGATATCAAAAATGTTTTGATTTGTTGCTACTGTAATTTGCCATTTGAATATCATGGTCATTAGCACAGAGTACTTTATATATACTGGTATAGAGTCAACAGTCATAATATATATACTAACGCACTCTATCGGTATACGGCATTATTCAACGGCAAAAACCATCCAGGGGTCTAGTGTTGTTTTGATTTTTATATTACACTTTTGGAAATTGCGGAGTTATAATTTAACTCCTGCAATTCCCAAAAGCCTTTCCAAAAAATGTTTATTTGTTAAAATTTGTTAAATAAAACAACAATTTAGCGGTAGCGTGATTTATTATGTTTCCTTTTATTAAAATATTCAAAGGCATACATTTTCATAACATCATTTGTATCCACATCTAATCTGGTGCCGTTAAGATGATGTACTTACAAGTTTTACCATATCTGGGCACACAACAACCTCTTTCAGAAGAAACCATAATCCAAGTCATCAGAAAACAAATCGTTAGGCAAATTGGTGTTCAGGGTACATGTGTAAGTCCAACGTGATCACAGAACACTAGTAAACGTGATAAGCGAAGTCTTTGGAGTCCAGGAATCAAACAAAGTTATCGAAAAATCATCAAAACACAAACAAAGTACAGACATTCACGAGTGTAACTCGTATCGATCGGAATGTCTTTTGAGTTTTGACATAATTGACATCTTTGAAATAAGTTTTTGGTAAATCGACAATTCATCAAAAATCTATTAATTAAAGTTAAAAAGAGCTTTATAATTTGAAAAAGGTGAGGACTAGAATTTACACACTTTAAAATATATTTATTAGCTGATGTGGCTTGCAAAAACATAAAAACATATCAAATATTTCTTAAACAAGTATTAAAACAACTGCGTATAAAGAAACATATTATATTCATTCATTTGGTGATTAATTTGAGAACAGTGACATCTACTGCAATACCTACCTACTAATAGAACGCAAAAAAATCTCTAAGAAAAAATAATTGTACTGACTGTTAGGACACTGGTCATTAGGTCCCAGAGTTTAGTCATTGAATAGTCGTCTAGTTTCATAATTGACGTGGTAGATATAGCTTGAAGAAGCTGCTTTATTACTGCGTGAGGAGCTACGGGTTGCGGTAAAAATAACTCATCCAGGAGCTTCGGATGTAAAAGTACAGTGATAATATCTGTAAGTACTGTAAGAAAAATGTGTATTATGTATTTATAACATAGTAGACTTAATAACAATGTCTAAATTTACTTACAGTCATACTATCTCCATTTTCAGATGGGTACTAACCTCTTTCAGACTTATCCACTCCGATATTTTGAGCTTTTAATCGTTGATCAATAACAAACACCATTTCACATCCAAGATTAACAACAATAAAAGGAGTTGCAAAGTGTGCCATTGTAAAAAGATTGCACTCTGTTACGGCCCTTGCGATTTCCACAGACACTGAAAATAATCAATAGTTTTCCACAAAACAACCTTTTAAAATGAGTATTGATTCTTGTTATGAAGGTGTTGTAGGAGAACTTACGAAGCAGAAAAGAATAGTTGATATTTCAAAGAAGCTTCTGGGTCTGACAAAAAATTATGATAGGGTTTTGTATGTTTACGAATTGATTGAAGACCTCAAGGCATTTCCAAAAGTTATAAAGGTAAAAAAAAACAATGCTGTGTCTACATATTACCGTAACCTAGGTAACAACCACTTTCAAACAAATGGGTCACACAAGACCGAGGACCACAAAGCTTGGCAGTATTATAATTTGTCCTTGCTCTATGCAGAATTGGACACAGATAATTATTGTCTAGCTCTAGCCAATCGGTCTGCAGCATTCTTTAATTTAAAGAAGTACAAGGAATGTCTAAATGATATAGAAACAGTTTTGACTATGAAATATCCTGAGAAATTAAAGGGCAAACTTCTCAAGAGAAAGGCTGCATGTGAAGAAGAATTATCTAAAAAATGTAATACTTCTGCACCATGCTCAGAAATTGAGGAAATCTTAGAATTTAAAGGTCCTAAAGATAGTCGATACAAATCTGCTAGTACAAAATTAGAAGTGGTTTTTAATGAAGCATTAGGCAGACATATAATAGCAAAAGAAGACATTCAAGTAGGTGAAGTTTTGATAGAGGAAGATCCATATTTAAGTCTTTTAATACATTCTCAGTTTTTAATTTGTTGCAACCATTGCCTTTCTAGAGATTTAAACTTGATGCCTTGTGACAGCTGCTGTTATTCATTGTATTGTAGTGAAGAATGTAAGAAAAAGGCATACAATGAGTACCATAAGTATGAGTGTCCTCTGCTAGCGACTTTAATACACATGGAGTTTACAAAACTGGAATTACTCTCATTGAGAATCTTACTTAAAGCTCGCAGTGACCATTCTGATTGGTCAGCTCTATTCAAGACAATAGAAGAATCTGAGGCCAATGAAAACAATGAATTTCGTGGACATGTTAAAGAAGATGGAAATTGGGTTTATGATTCAAAATATTATGCATCGATACATACATTAGCATCAAATGTAGAGAAAAGGTCTGTATCAGATATATTTCAGAAAGCAGTGACTGCTGCTGTATTCCTCAGGCTGCTCAATGAGGAAACTGACTTTTTAAAAACTGGTAATGTTGAAGAAGAGACGAAAATAAGAGAAACTGTTGCTGGTATGCTGTTATTACATGTTATGACCAGTCCAACTAATATGCATAGCATAAATTCTAACACTCAAAATGAAGAAGGAAACTATGTTGAAGAGATGAGTGTTGGGAGTGCTCCGTATGCCTTCCATAGTTTGCTGAACCACTCTTGTTCTCCTAATACAGTAAGGTTCAGTAAGCTGGGCTCTGGACAAATGAAATGCTTTGCTCTAAGACCTATTAAGAAAGGAACACAGTTGTTTGATAACTATGGGTATGTTTTTTGTTTTAAATTGTAGTACTATAATTTTTTTACCTACTTAAATATGGTTTTATATCTGGTCAAGCCAATACCAAGTATTCATGAATATTCAAGCTTTATATCAATCTTCAAGCTTATAGATGTTTGGTCCAAAATGGACCCATGTATAGAATTTGCAGTGGAATTATAGGGTACTAGCTATCCCGGCAGACATCCTGTCCTGAAGAAATAAAATTTAGAACCCGATTGCAGCGCCATCTACAGGTCCATTGAGGTGTAAGCTATCCTATCTTTTAAGTTGAATCAAAATGCACATGGTGTGCAAATTTGATTGAAATCGGTTCAGTAGTTTTGGAGTTTATTGGCAACATCATCGTGACGCAAGATTTTTATATATATAAGATTTGAGTGACATGAGCTAGAAACTTTCAGTGGCAGTTCAAAAAGGCACCTTTCACTAAATCATAAGGAGTTTCAATGCAAGAAAGAATAAATTGCTCACTACTGTTCATTTTTATTATTTTTTTCATCTGTAGCTAGAATATGCCTGCGACTTCATCCATGCTTACTTGAAATTCACATATATATGTGTAACCTGTAACAACTGCTCTATAAATAAGACATATGCACCTAATATATGATCAGGGTGCAGTCACGGCGTAATCTATAGTATTATTCTTTCAGATCACATCATGCCTTGGAAGACTTAATAAGTCGATTTCAAAGTCTACATTTCAATACAAGTTCAAATGTCAGTGTGAAGCTTGTTGCAATAATTGGCCTACATATTTTGGATTGAGACCAGCTCGGAATCTGCCGGCAAAGATTAGAAAGGAAAAGGAAAGTGTATTAAGTCCTATAGCCATTGAGAAACTACAAAAGGGTGATAAGGGTATGGCATTGAAGGTATACAAGCCTTTATGTCAATTAGCAGAACAATTAGAGCCTTTTATACCTTGTAAGGAATTAGCAGATGTACAGGAATCTCTTAAACAGTGCCTTGTTATATTTGAAGGCTGGTGCCAAATGGTTTTAATAACTGGTTAAGTGGAGTGCCATACCAAAGTTTAAAAAATGATTAAGTATAAGAGAAATTAGAAATGGGTTCAATAGAGGTAACATTGACAACAAAATATGTATTTTTTACAATATCATGTATGTAGATTGATTAGGCTATGATAGAGTTGACATCTTTGGGTGGATATATATCCCTCCAAAAAACAGTAAAAAAAAAATGCAACCTATTCGCAAATTATTCGCACTTATTCAAATTGTTTAATTATAAAAATTAATGTCGCATTTCTTTTGTTAAGTGAATATTATCCCCAACTTGAATAAAAATATAACTAACGTTACTATGCTTTATACAAATATATGAATAATACATTTCTAAAAGGGTGATTCTTAGATGTTTATATATCACTTCTGACAAATTATTTTATATCGCAAAACATTAAATACTAGCCATTACGTTTTGTTTCTGCATAGTATGTTTTAAAATAAGTATATAAGTGAAATTCCATGGTAGCTATTCAAGAAAATCGTGAGTATTATTAGGGAATCGTGAGTGTTAGTAGTGATTTTTGTAGTTTCTTTGTTTTTCTGTTATTTGTTAAAAATGCTATAGGGTGCTGAATACTACCTTACAAATTGTTGCTCTTTAAAATTTTGACTGATTTAAATCTAAAAATATTGAATATTTTAATAATTTTATTTTGTTTTAAAGAATATTTATAGAAGAATATAAATTTTGTCTTTGATTATGTTATAAAGAATTTCTTGATAAATAATTTATCGTTTTGTAATGAGTGATTGCCATGATAAGCAGACATTTATATATTTTTTATTTTCTCTGTATAACTTTGAGATGTCCTATCAATAAAGTAATAACAATCACCAGCTTGTCATTATACCCCATTCATGATAATTTGACATGCACGATTACCAAAAATTTAATATATTAATTGCCTAAAGCTAAAATCAAAAACATTCTCAACAATTACTAAGAAAACGTTTCCAAAAAACAAAGAACAATTTTCATAATATGAATATAAGGGAATTGAGACAAATGGTAATGAAGAGCAATTGCTGCTTACTGTCATGTTTGTCTTGCTCATAGCATGCTTGATAAGCATGCGAGTCGGTGCCTTATATAATATTTTAGTGGAAAATGTTACTCTAAAAGTAATTCTGATATTGTTTTTATGGGTTCATGGAGCCCGATTTGTACTCGTTTAATTGTTGAAAGATCTGATATATTTAAAAGTTAAAGAAAATTGAGTACAGTACTTGGTACTTAATATGGCACTATGACATAGAGTGAAATATGTATTATAAGTATGGCGACTGCAGATCCGTGGCGGCTTCATTTGTGGCGCGGACGATATATTTGGTTTTGTAGGGCTT
Source organism: Dendrolimus punctatus (assembly GCA_012273795.1). Taxonomy (NCBI): domain Eukaryota; kingdom Metazoa; phylum Arthropoda; class Insecta; order Lepidoptera; family Lasiocampidae; genus Dendrolimus; species Dendrolimus punctatus. Next base: position 5,886,919 of record CM022543.1, read on the forward strand.
TATCAATCAAATCAGATCAAATTCATGTGTTCAAAACATGTTAAACAGTTGGTATATAAGTTACTAGCAGCGCACTGGGATTTCACTCGCGTGGTTATGGAAAATCGTTATATTTTAAATAATCCACACTATCTTTATAAATTATATAGCCTATGTGTTATTCTGATGTGTAAGCTATATTATTGTAGTTTCATCAAAATCCATTCTGTAGTTTTTGCGTGAGAGAGTAAGTAACAAACAAACATACATCAATACATTCTTACAAACTTTCGCGTTTATAATATTAGTAGGATAGTGAACACATGTTTTGTTCACATAGGAGCATACAAACCTTTATTAAACTATATACATATATTGACAGGGTGTTTCATTAGTACCTCACAATGAACAAAATGCTCCGTCAGCCGTTCCAAAGGCGACCGCGGTCGTTGTGGTCGTGGTGAAACTTCACTAATGACGTCATCATTTTCGATCACACAACCCTTACGACGACCCACGTCAATAGGAGGGTCGAATAGGCTTCCACTTGGGTTTGCGATTGTAACGCCGGCAGCAATTGGAACGGGATAAATCGCAGTCGTTAACGCGGTCGTTGTGAGTCCCTAACGGACCTTGGAGGCCTTTCAGATATTACTGCACATCTCTATATACTTCAAGTGCGGAGTACTGTACATATTTAATTTTAGTTCATAAGTTTTATTAACGATTTAATTAGCAATAAATTACTATTTGAAATATAGTGTTTTAAGTTCAAGTAAATGTCCAAGGGGCATCTGTAAACTAGAGTGTAGAAGACAACTGTGCAATTTTAAAATCTGGTATGTGCTTCCCAACACAACAAAAAACACAGCACAAAAAAGAAATGCATTGAACTTCAAATGCATGGCATCTCAAAATGATTAACACCTAAAACGGGGGTAACATGTTTTGGCAAATGCCTAAGAAAGTGAATGAATGCACAAAAATTCATTTATAAAATGATGTCAGCTGCTAGATTTTTAAAATGCACTGCTAAAAAGATAATTGATTATGATGACTGGGAAAAGTTTCTTTAAATTTTTAATATTTGTTTTTGACTAATCTGGATTCGTGAAATTGGCTCCAGACATCATGTAATGTGGGGTGAATTTTTACATTACTTGTATCAAGCTTATGTCGATTTTAACCTATATTAAGGCAATTGAATGGTTGCTAAGGAATAGGAATAAGCCATTAGTCTTATCGATAATCGCTGGGATTGCAATTATACAATTAATTGTAATGATTGTGCATTACAGAAAATTCGAGATTTATGCGACATTTTTTATTTTGTAGGTCAAATCATGTAGATCAAAAATGAAAGTACTACATAATTTTTTAAAGAATTTTATTGTTTTTTTACTTACATTGATTGCATTCATTGAGTTATTTATATGTAGTATTATACTATAGTACGTTATACCTCATTGATGGGATTAATGATTTTTATCTTAGTAGCAATTAAACATTGATTTCTGTTCTTCAATTTATAGTAAAAAAAATAGTCGTTAAAAATACTATATAATTTAATAAACAACATTAAGGCCCGGTTCCTATATCTTACTTTCCGTTCATTTGCTTTAGTATCTGTTAAAATTTGACATAGCTTCATACATACAAGTAATGTCCAAAACCAACTGTTGGTAGGTAGGACAAGTATATGAATAGTAAGACAAGACCGGCCATGAATAACAAATAAGCAGTTTAATATTTTTTACCAATTTTGTTACATTTTTAAAGTTTCAAAATCGAAAGGCAGAAATGAATCGTCTATTTTAGTCGGTTATTTTTCAGTGTTTATTCAATTAATTTTACGTTTTATAATGCCAAAATTTGTCAATGAGTGCCATAAATATTTTTCTTAGATAATTCAATTTATAAATTGTTTGAATACTGTTTCAATATATTATTATGATTATCAATAAAAAATGTTCTTTCATTTACAATGAGAAGAACAACAGCCCATAAATGTTTCGCCGCTAGGCTCGGGCCTCCCATTATAGGGGAACAGACAGTATACCCGCCCCGCTTGTCTAAGGCGGTTTGGCAGGTTTGACACATTGGTTATCTCGATGTGCACGATGTTTTCCTTCACCGTTGTTGCCACGTAGTAATTGTAATTATGCACATTAGCTAGGAAAACGCTTTATGTGGTGCATGCGTTCCGACCAGGATCCCACGCCCTTTGAGTTTCGGACGCGTACTCTAGCCATTACGCTACCACGACACTACTTTTCAATACTTACAATAAACTATTGTCGTAATACAAGAGTAAATTAACCACTTGCAATATCCTTTTATGTCCCCGCTACACTTGGGATAATGATAATGTTGGGACTGTCACGCAGCGTATGCAAGGGTTTTGAGATGCCTTAACGACGTTCAGATGGTTGACCGACGCTCTTACTTATTCATAATGATCGGTACATGTAAATAATGCGCGATTAATGAAATTACCAGTAACATGTAAATACTCAAATTATGTATACCGATAATTTGTGTGAATATTATTAAAAAGTAAGTAGTTCATACTATATGTTACGTATGCCCCCATCGCCATTATGATCTCAATTCATACCTGGAGGCGTCTGGAAAACCCCCTTCAGTACATAATTAGATATAGTTTTAGTCTGTAAGTTTGCAACCCTTAGTGAGAGTTTTATGTTTGTGCCGTTTGCTGTCGAGACGCTTGGTACGTGATCGAAATCACTCATTGACTCTTCAGGTGATCAGAAGGCTGGTGCTACCTCGTTCAAGGGATCCAGCGAGGAACCATAGCCGGCCTTCTGGGCACCTTATTTATTATATTACTTCTAAAAATATGTTTAAATATATACGACCTGTTGCGCCATCTATTCATGTTAGACATAGAATTTTTCAGATTTACTATCGGGCAATTGGCATTCTTCTTTTTCCATGCTATAGATACTACTACTCCTAGGTAGTTTTCAATTACAGCACTAGAGCGCATTATGCGCATAATGCTTAACGTTGAATTTTCAACTACAGCAACGCTTCGCACATCGAGCACTCTAAAGTGATGCTGCAATCGATGCCACTCAGTGACAGAAATTAACAAGTGTTTTCCCTTTAGTTGCATTGATGAATGTTTTGTTTATATTTTTTATTATTATTTTGTTTTTTTTCGTTTCATTGTATTTTTTTCGAATAATCAATTATTCAATTGTGTTAAAAAATAATATATATGATGGTACAAACATTGATTGTTTTTTATATTTCACATTTAAATGTATACATTTTTTAGATTCGAATCTCAAAAATTTGTTTACAGAATATACTTTTGTAACTGATCGCACTCTGCTGGTGCATTTGAAACTAATTCGCGTTCCAATTAAGCATCAGCATAATTCGCATTGTGCCACTGAGTCGCATTATGCTCTGTAATTGGAAACTACCTAGTATATATTTTTTCATATACAAAACAACAATACACATATAATATCTATGGATCCGTTTATAACATAAGTGCGTCAAGAGATACTTAAAGTAGTCATTGTTACTAACTAATAATACAGAATACAGTCCTTAAAATCATGAAAGAAGAATGACTAGGAATAACAATTTCCCAAGAAAAAGGTGGCTTCATTTTTTAACGAAATCAGTTAAAAATAGTCAGAGAAAGGCTTATTGAGATCCCTTTTAATTTTTAATTGATTTACTAAAAAAATGCTCTTTTAAGGACTGAAGTCCAAAAGCTAGTGAAGGATCATATGTGGCGCCATCTAGTCGTTTAGGAATTAATTTTTCCTGGAGATTTATTATTCGTAGTTTTCTTTTTGGATGCTTAAATTATTACTTTAGGAATGTTACTAATTAAGTACCTAATGTTTAAAATAATATTGTACTAGGAAAAGCGTAGCGTAGGTAGTAAAAGTTACCAAAATACGACGTTTCGCCAATTTGCTGCATTTGCACTAATTGACATGTTTTTCTTGTAGTTAGACTATTTTCTTGTTTTATGATTTCGAAAATATATAATTACAAATATTTAAGTAATATATTATCAATACTATCATATGTATCTGCAAATACTGAATATAAACATGAGATTCAATACTTGATTAACTTCAAAGCGAATGGCAGCGGAGTTTTGATCTGTTGAATGTATAAGAGGAGAGCTCTTCACAGTGCTCTCATTAAGTATTTTTATACGACCAGTGATATCCGTCCCTATAGGGCTATACTTTTTAATATATTCTAAAACACATTCTAGTTCATTATAATTTAAAGTTTCTCTGGGAATATCTTTAAACATAGTATAACCGTCACCTGCGTTTGCTAAAAATTCGGGCATAATTATTTTATACTCATAATGATCTTTTATTTCTCTCGGTTTATTACCACAATTTGAGCAAACTGCTTTTGTTTCAACAATACGTGAGCCTGGAGGCTTTGATAAATCAAAAATCACTTGCATTCCAGTGAATTGGAGAAATTGTCCAACACTGTCTACCTTTCGCCATAAAGAAACTGAATGTTCCAAACTTTCTTTTAACACACTTCCATTCATCGTTAGAATTGCTAAGGGGTCCGAGTATGGCAGTACTGTCGTCCAGTCACCTCTTGTCATATCAAAAGGTTTTATAGGCCGGTCGATTGAAGCCCTGATTCTTCCACCTTGCACTATAGCGATATTCACGTTTGGATATCTATCGTTAAAATTCTCCTTTGTATAGTTCAGCATTGCAGTGGTGATTAAGTTTCCTATATTACACTCGACTAAACGGCATATGGTATCTCCATTTAAAGTAATTAGTGATTTGCCAATAATCTCGCTGTTTATGAGATCTACATTTTTGCGATATTTTTCTACCATCTCTAAGAGCTCTGGATCCTTTGGTATTTTTTGGTTAAGTAATATTGGATTACCATCGCTTGCAATGATCTCACCTTCAGAATCAAATGTTAGGTGCAGCTGCCCCATATATTTTGTATAAGCATAAGCCTGCACTACACGGACGATCCTTCCTGATCGTTGTACTACAATGCTTGGATACGAGTCTTGAGGAACTTCAGGAGTTTGTGATGTAGTGTTGCTGTTCCACAGAAAAGTATTCGAATGGCCGCCGATAACTAGGTCCAGGTGTTCAACTTCTCGCGCAATTTCTAAATCCCTGATATATCCTGAATGTCCAAGAGCAATTATTATGTTAACCCCTTGATTTTTGAGCTTATTTACTTCTCTTCTTAATGCTACAACTTCATCTTCATACTCAACCTTATTTATAGGTGCCAGGAATTTAGTTTCGGGCGTCAAATAACCTATCATACCAATATCTACTCCATTTTTTATTAAAACAATCGATTTATGTAAGTTAGGTTCATTTTTTAATTCAGGAACATTGTCCAAAATAAGGTTGGCTGCTAAAACTGGTGATGACAAATTTCTTATGAAAGGTATAACTCCATCCACAGCTTCGTCAAATTCGTGATTTCCAAGAGACTGAAAGGAAAATTTAATGTTATCATACTATTCAATATTTTAAGTTTTTGCAATTTAAATACTATTACGGCTGATTTACATTATACCGGGCCTACACGGGGACAAGGCTCAGGCTAAGTGATGTCACATTTTGTATTCATCACCGAGTGGTTCGGAATTTTAGATGCTGAAACTAACAAAGCTCGGAGCCCAGGTTCAGTGTTAGCTCGGTCCAATGTGGACTCACATCTGAGCAAAGTTTTTCAGGTAATTTAATAAAAGACCGAATTATTTCTTGTAAAAATTTAATCCCTACCAACATTTAAATTATTGTATATAAATAAGTCAGTGTCACTGCTCAATACTGTTCTTAGCAACCTTGCATATTTTATTAACTGTTAATAAATTATAGTCTTGTCTTGCTATAATATTATATTAATACTAATTAGTAGTAATGTCATTTTTGTTACGGAAAATCTAAACGTAGTAGAGGAACTCTTGTGTAAATCATCTTCTATAAATGTAATTCTACCCTGTACTTCAGGAAAAACTGGACTGTGATGTAGAATATAGTCCTGTGTGCAGGTTAACTCATTATAATCCAAAATTTGTACTGGCAAACCTTCAAACATACGGTACCCGTCTCCACCATTTGCAACAAAACTGGGCATAAGTACTTTATAAATATCTTTATGTTCTATTTTAGAATAATTCGGTATATTGCAAGCCCAACATCTCGCTGTAGCTTTCACAACTCTTTTACCGCTTGGTTTTTTAAGGTTATACACAACCCTGATGCCAGAATATTGTAAGAATCCTCCTGGAGGATCTAAAGTGCTATATTTGGCCACTGAGTGTTCAAGCATACTTAGTAACACACTTCCATTCATAGTTTTTGTTACTAAAGTGCCATCGAAAGGCATCACTCCTAATAAATCGCCTTTTGTTATATTTGTTGGCATTTTCGCATGAACGATTGACGTTCTTATTCCTCCTCCCTGTAAAATAGCAATAGGAGCGTCAGTCCAGTGTTCGCCATTATAGTTTATCGCATATTTGTAAACCATTGCATCCGTTATCATATTTCCTAGGTTACATTCATTTGTTTGACATTGGCCATCTAGTACAACTGATGTTATTCCTACTACTTCTGCAGTTGTATTAAGAATTCCAGATCTATATTTCTCCACTATATTAAGTATTTCTTGATCTTGGGGCACTGTATTATCGAGAAGAATTGGTTCTCCGCTTAAATTAATAATTTCTCCTTCACTATTAAATATTATTTTTAAATATCCCAAATATTTTGTATAAGCATACGCCTGGACGACTGGCACCCGTCGCCCAGAAGCTTGAATAACGTATGTAGGATATGATCCTTGAGATTTTTCTATATCAGGTATTGTACCATTCCAAAGAAAAGTATTTGTATGTCCACCAATAACCAAATCGACACCATCAACTTGCTTTGCGATTTCCATATCTCTTGAGTAACCAGAATGTCCTAAAGCTATAATTATATTTATGCCTTGGTTTTGAAGATTCTTTACCTCCCTTCTTAAAGCTATTACTTCATCAATATACTCGACATCATTTGGCAGAGCTAATGTTTTAGTTTCTGGCGTTAAATATCCTACTATGCCTATTTTTTGGCCAGCTACATCTAATATCACTGATTTTTTGAGATTTGCCTCACTGGATAATTCAGGAACTTTTTTTAAATCAAGATTTGCAGAAAGGACTGGACATGTGAGATTTTCTATGAAGGGTGTCAGTCCGCCGATTCCATTGTCGAATTCATGATTACCGAGTGACTGTAACAAAAACAAGCAATACATGTATGTTTGCATTTAAAAGTATTCTTTAAATAATATTACGAAAATCATGACTATACATTTAAATATTTCAAGATAATTTTTTGTTATTTTTTTTCATTGTAGGAGTTCAGCAGACAGTTACCATCGCCTATGGACATTTGCAACACCAAAGGTGCTACAAATGCGCTGCTGCTCTTAAGGGAGAGTGGAACCTAGTCACTAATGCCGGAACACAACTCAAGGTTGTTATGGCGGCATACTCTAGACCAGGGGTGGTAGCCATCCAGTCGGACAAATGCCCTAACACCTGGCTGTGGGTTGTTTTGTCGCCTCTTATGACAGGCCGCCCGGCCGCAGGAAATTGTATTATTTCTCCGTTCCTGCACGAATAAAATAATAATTTAATTTTTAATTTAAAACAAATATATTTATAATTTTTAGAGAACAGCAAGTTAGAACAACTTGGTAAACTAGTCCTTTAGCGTTCCCTTCTCAACGAAGAGTTCCATAGAAGTGACAAACGTACTCTTCGTGCGTCATTTGTAACCATAGAAAAGCATTTAATGTCTATTTACCATAGATATACGTTCGATCCTTTGTTACATAAATGGCAGCTACCCATAGCTTTTCTTTATTTTTCGCAATTTTATTATATTAATTCTTTACTTCCTAGTTTTCGCGACGAGTACACTTAATAAAACTACGTTTTAACAGTTTTAAACGCGGTATTTTATTTGATTTTTATTCTGACGTTTTGGCCACTTCAGTAGCTGTAATCGCGGAAGACTAAGATTTCAAGTCATTGAATAGTGTTGAAGTTTTAATATAGCCTACTGCCAACTTGTTCGTTTTTGTGATTTACTTAGAATTTTTGTTTATAGTTATTATTTACCCTTAGGAGCCTAATCTAATTAAACCGTTTAAAACCGTTGAAACGTAGCTTTATTATCTACACGTTACTGGCACATTTCATCCATGTAAATAGATGGAGGACCCATTTTAAGGAAAATTACTATGACATACATAGACCGACCGCAGACGGACAGCGAAATGGCGATTACACAAGTTAATGCCAAAACGACTAAGGACCCATAAAAATATTGTTACTTTTAATACTTTTCATGAATGTAGTCTTGTTTATTAAAATGGTCACAGTATCAGTACAGTAGGTCCTTTAAACTTTTGTCACACTGTGATGATCAGTGATATGTTCATCACAGTTTGATAACACAATGTTCTATATAACACTAGAGCGCACGAGCCCCTTTTGGTAATAAGTTTGCTCGCGTACTCTAGAATGTGTTTATATATTTTTCACAAATTGGGAAATTTTTGATCAAAAATATGAAATTGTTTTAATAGTTTATTTATTATAGAATACAAATAACAAAAGAAACAACTATAATACTTAATTACTAATTTAATAACAATTTAGACCCATCTATAAAAAAGTCATCAACTGTGGAAATTTAGAGATCAAATCAGACACGAGTATTTATATATATATATATCTATCTATTTATATATATATATATATATATATATATATATATATATATATATATATATATATATATATATATATATATATATATATATCTTCACATATATATATATGCCACATCTCAGTGATTAAGACAGTTCCATCTTGAATAACGCTTCCACCACTTTTTAGTGGATCGATTTCTGACTCGTTCAACATACCACGCAATTTGGTGTGGCGTTTCTTCTGTGATTTTAATAGTTGCCTTTATTATTTATTCTATTTAATTGGAATCCAAAAATATTGCTTTTCAATAGCCTGTGCGTCACATTTCTTTAATTCATTCGGTATAAGTAACCCCTTTTGTTTTCAAAGAAAAAAGGATTTTAGTTGAACTATTATGTGAACAGTAAATGACGTAAAATACATAATATTATTGAATACAAAAGTGAAACGCAATATCTTACAAACAGTTCAGTAAAATTACTCTACATACAATCGTAGTTGTTTTACTTACGTTCATTTTTATGACGCCGACACTTGCATGTACTATAGTAGAATTCTTTGGAGGTTAATTTCATAAATATACTACGCCATTACTGGGTGATGCATTAATCTGTTGAATAATATTGTTTTCGAGGCTTAGCTAGAGGCGTAAGAGAAACAAGTAAAGAAATAAGAATGAAAAGCAAAAAAGTGAGGGTGTCCTACCGTAGTAGAGCCCGCGTGCACTCTAGTATTAATTAGCCGATGGTTTTTAAGTTAAAAGAGTGAATGTGCTTTAAAACAGTCTTCACTAAATTAAGATTAAACATAATATAGCACATTTTTATAAAAGGAATTATATACGTACGAATTTAAATACTTTAATTAAATATAGAAACTATAATTGAAGTGTCTAGTCGTCCAATAATCGGATGGATAAAATTATTTGTGACACTTCGTGAGATCTTGCCAGTGGTCCGCTAAATTGAATATGAATATTATTCAATCAAATTGAAGATCTTTGAATGACATTAAAATAAGAAATTTTATATTTTTCACATTATTTATAATACTATAAAATTAATTAAAGTAATTAAAAAAATAACTGGACTAAACTATATATACGAAGGAGAACACTATACATTTTTTTAAATTTCTAGTCTGTTTGTTGGTTAATCTGTTTGTTCGGGATTTACGTAAATACTCCTAGGCCGATTTCGATGATGTATTCGCTGGTCAACAGCAAATACTTGACTGAAAATCTGCGCTACTTTTTACTTTGAGAATTCCGCGGATTTTTTTCTGAGAATGATTGAAAATGGCCAGATTAAAAAAATAAAATCTAATGTGATTTTATAACTGATCGATGTTAACAAATTTCATGTAATAAAATCCCGCGGGAATTTTCCCTAGAGCGGTTTGTATTTGTTGGGGTGCATTCATTGGTACACTTATTTGTAGTTTATTGTCCATTATTATATTATTATAGGTACTATAATACTAATGAAAATGGAAAGAGAAAGTTAAATAAAAGTTCAAAATTTTACAAAATCCATAAAAACCAAAATAAGCCCATAAAATTCCACTTGACTATTTTGAAGTGGTTTTTAAGCACTTGAATGTTCCAGTCAAGTACACGGATTCCACGCACTTGACATCGGTCAAGACCATGGACAATAAGAAACCTAATTTTACTTGACGATTAATTTCGTTTTATTTATCCGAATAGCGGGCAACTAGCAAGAGTCAAGTTTAATAGCTACCTAATAATACAAAAATGTAGAATTTATCTATGTAAACTGTAAAAAAAATATAGTTTATAACAAAAATATAAATATGAATAAGAAGATTTGTAATATCAAAGGAAACGTTCTGTTACATGCTGAATTGACTTTTAACATATCTGAATTTTTTATAATAATTCGTCCTTCTTCCGTCGGATATAACGGACTGTGATTTTTTAAGTAGATTGTTGTCGCTTCTAACTCATCATAATTTAAAGCGACAGATGGTAAACCATCAAAAACAGAAAACCCATCTCCACCCAACGATAGAAATGAGGGCATTAACAGTTTATACTTTGCTGTTTTGTTCAAAGGAGAATAAGCAGGCAACCTACATAATCCACATCGCACTAAAACTTTGACTACCCTGCTTCCAGCGCCATTTTTGAAATCATATTCAACTTTTAAACCCGACATTTGTAAGAACTGACCAGGGGCTCGTATTCTATTGTAGCTTTCAACAGCGTGTTCTAGCATATTCCAAATCCCATTACCATCTATTTCAACTTTAGCCATATTACCATCAAAGGGCATAACTGTCAGCAAATCTCCTTTCGTTACATTTGCTGGAATATTTGGATGAGATATAGTTGCTCTAATACCACCTCCTTGAATAATAGCAATGGGAGAATCAGTCCAACCATCTCCTTTGTACTCCAAAGCATATTTATATATCATCGCATCAGTAATCAGGTTACCCATGTTACATTCTTTTAATCGACATGATGTACCATCCAAGAACACAGAAGTATATCCTAAGACTACTTCTGAGATTTTTAATATTTCCGTGCGATACCTATTGACAATTTGGAGAACTTCGGAATCTTGAGGAATAGAATTATCTAATAGAATAGGGTTTCCATCAAAACTAATAATTTCTCCAGTTGTATTAAACACAAGTCGAAGTTTGCCAAGATATTTTGTGTATGCATAAGCTTGTACTGCAGGAACTTTTCTACCAGAAATTTGTTTTACCAGTGTAGGGTAAGGACCTTCGGCGTTTTCTAAATCCGGAACTTTACCATTCCACAAAAACGTGTTTGTGTGACCACCAATGACTAGATCTATGTCTTCGACTTCCTTAGCTATTTCGAGATCTTTCGTAAAGCCGGAGTGTCCTAAAGCTATCAAGATATTTACACCTTCCTGCTTAAGTTTAACAACTTCTTCTTTTATAGCTTTTACTTCTTCAATATATTCGACGTTATTTTTTATAGCTAACATTTTAGTATCGGGGGTAAGATATCCAATTACCCCAATCTTGGTCCCATTTATATCAAATATAACCGAATTCATCAAGTTTGGTTCTGCTTGTAGGGTTGGTTCTTTATTAAGTTTAAGATTAGTGGCGAGTACGGGGCACGTCAAATTTTCTATGAACGGAGTTAATCCAGATACTCCATTGTCAAATTCGTGATTTCCCAGAGACTGAAACAAAAAAGTGTTACTGCTTTATTCGATGTTGTCAGATAATAGTTAATATTTTCGCTAGGCATGCAAAGGGCTACAAACAAAATAAGGCAATACATTGTTTAATATCAATTAAGTGACCTTATATACATAAAAGTGAAAGAATGCATGCATCTTATGGTATAGCAATACGAAAATTAAACAAAATAAATTATCAGCAATTATTCGTATAACTCATAAAAATATCATGCAAAGTTCAATAAATAAACCTATTAATTATATTCAAATAAGTATAATAAATATATTCAAGCAGAAGTCATATTTAATGATGCTTCGAAACATTAGAAGTACCAGTTTTTTTCTTACTTACAAGTATACCTTTTGTTGTCACGAACTGTTTTTTGGGCTTAGCTAATAAATAGTAGTCACACACTGAATTGAACTATTATGAAAATAATATCAAAAAGATAGTTCTATAAAATCTTTTATTTCGTATCATGTCATTTAATCCATACAAAAATAAACTAGCTTAACAATTAAATAATATAATTTACTACAAATACTTAAAACATCGTGAAAGGCAGCAAAACGAATAGGAGTATGGTTGAGGTTAAAGCTGTAGCAGAGTCTGATTCCGGTTCAACTATTGCATCCACATTGTTAAGAACGATTCGACCTGCCAATTCCGGATATACAGGACTCCTTCTAGTTATGAAATCGGCGACGCATGTTATTTCATCGTAAGGCAAGTGCTCTCTATTCAGACCAGTTAACATGTTATACCCAAACTCCCCATCTGCAAGTGCAGCAGGCATGAGCACTGTGTAATTTCTCCAACTATCTATTACATAAAACTCAGGCACGTAGCATGAACCGCAGCGAACTACTGCATCCACTATCCTAGAACCTGGATCTCGAGCCAAATCATACTGAACCCTGACGCCCGAATATTGTAATAGCTGACCCGTAGGATTTCTGATACTATACTCGGCAACTGATTGCTCCAGTACTTGGTTTAGCACTGTTCCATTCATAGTTATAGCTACCATGTAGCTTTCTTGGGGCAAAGCTGAAAAAAGGTCAGCCAGACTCACTGCTGCTGGCCGATTAGAAGGTGCAATAGAAGCTGCGATTGCCCCGCTGTGAATAATGGCTATAGGTGCGTCAGTCCAAACTGTGCTACCCTGATAATTGATGGCATGATAGTACATCATAGAGTCAGCAATTAAATTTCCCAAATTACATTCCTCTGTTTTACACGATTCTCCATCCAGCACGACTGCCGTAATTCCAAGTGGCTCTGTAGACTTTGATGAAACTTCTGTTTTGACTTTATCAGCCAGTTGTAAAGCTGCAGTATCTTGAGGAATTGTTGAATCAAGTAAGATGGGGTTCACTTTATAATCCGTTATTTCACCATCTTCATTAAATGTAGTCCTTACTTGACCGAGATATTTATTATAGGCGGCAGCTTGAATTAGAGGCACCTTCTTTCCAGAATATTGATTAACTACAATGGCCTCTTGTGTGCTTGGATATTCTCTAGTAGTACCGTCCCAGTTAAACATGTTCTTATGTCCAGTAATGACTAAATCCAAACCTTCTACTTCTCTAGCAATTTCAAGATCTTTATTTAAGTTGGAATGACCTAAAGCGACTATAATGTTTACATTTTGAGCTTGCAGTTTGGTTACTTCTTCTTTAAGGGCTATTATTTCATCAATGTACTCAATGTCATTAGAAGCTTCTAACATAGCAGCATCAGGAGTGAGATAACCGACTATTCCGACTTTAGTGCCTTTTATGTCAAAGATAACAGACTTTTGAACATTTTGGTTTCCTTTTGCAGCTGCGAGTATCACATTGCTTGCTAATATTTTAGTATTCAGATTATTGATCAAAAGAAGTTTGTCATTGTCATCCAGCTCGTTGTTACAAAGAGACTGAAAAAATAAAAAAGTTCAATTAATTTTGTTAGTACTATCGAATTTTTCCGGGTTAGTTACAATTGTAGTGTAAAAATTAATTGCTTTGACAACACAAAACATAATTATATGTTTAAAATTTTAGTACATTAAGGGTTAGTGATTTGGTTTATTAATGGGATAAAATTAAGCAATTCTGGCATTTTCACAAAATATCAAATATTAATTATATTATTAATTATTTTGAGTAGGAACAATGTATATTGTTTTGTACCACCACCAAAGTGAAACACAATTATTGTAATAATCCGCTCTCCTATTATATTAATGTACTATATGGTCCACCCTTAGGCAAAAACATGCAGAGTTTTATAGACATACATTATTTAAATGACAATAAGCAAATTGAAATCATATGAAGACACTTGTGAACTTGAAAATAACAATTGCGCAGCAATAAATACTTATGTTTTTTACTGAGCCAGAATTATTCAGACCCAGACCTCTTAAATCCTACACGACTAGGTTGGCACTTGCCATTATTTCTCTCTGTCTTTTCGATGTTTTATTATTTAAATATATTTTTCAACATTACATGAAATAAACTTATTAAGACTTTTAAACATTGATTTACTAAAAAATATTGTTTGCATAATAAAACATCAATTAGCCAGAGAAAAATAACTTCCATCTAGTCTAGCTTTGCAAAATTACTTTTATTACTGTGTCATCATATCATTTCAAGTATACTTCTACGTTTTGGAGACTGCGTAAATGAAATAGACTAACATCGTAATCATCGTTTCTAGAACATGGGTCTAAAATAATACCTTTTTTCCAATATGATTTGATGACTATATACATTAGTAGGGTTGTTGTTAGTAAATGTCATTTTATCTTATATTGTTAATAAATGTTATTTTTTATATATTATGTTACAGCGTATTATTATGCGTAAATATTTTTATAATTGTCACTTACATTTCTGTAATTTCAAATCCTTTATTTCACTTGTTCAACTATTAACAAAGATCCATTTAGTGAGTTCCGTTTAGGTTTGAACATAGTTATTGTAATATATTACAAAAACACTATGCATACTCTGATAACTATATGTTCCTATATGAAGAGTCAGTAGAGCTTCTATTTGTTTTACTTATCTAGCAATCTATTTTAATATAATGAAATGAAGAAACAAATAAACTTAAGGACAAAAAGATAAAAGCACATCAAAATAACAATCACATTTGTAACAAACACAGATAAGTAACGTTGTTACATCAAGAAATGGAGATAAAGACAACGTTTTAGTGTAAATCATTCTGTAGTAAAACTACTCTTAATTTTTTTATTGGATGTTTTTTTTTTATTGCCTGAAGCAGGCAAACAGGCGGACGGCCCACCTGATCAAAGGTGGTTACCGTCGCCAATGGACGTTTGCAACACCAGGGGCGTTGCCAACGCGTTGCCGACCTCTAAGAAATTTTATAATGCCTTTCTTGAACAACCCCATGTCGTAGCGCAGAGGGAAAACCTCGGCGGGAAGTTCTCTCCAGATCATTGTTGTACGCGGTATAAACGTTCTAGAGAACCGTTGCGTAGTTGAGCGTGGGAGCTCCAGGAAATGGGGATGAACATCCCGTCGATGGCGAGCGGTGCGGTTGTAGAATTAGGTGTTGGCACCAGATCAAACAGTTCCTCGGAACACTCCCCGTTGCACAGGCGGTAGAATACGCAGAGGGACGCAAAGTCTCTCCGAAGGCTAAGCGATTCTAAGCCGCCTGTTAGTATGGGATCGTAGACTATACGAACAGCGCGACGTTGGATGGAGTCAAGGGGGTCGGTCTGGTAAGCGGGTGCACCAGCCCATAGGTGTGAGCAGTATTCCATATGCGGCCTAACTTGTGCTTTGTAAAGCACAAGTCTTTGCCGCGGGGTGAAATACTGTTTAGACCGGTTTAGCACACCAAGCTTTTTTGAGGCAAGTTTAACCTTGCCTTCCAGATGACCCCGAAACTGCACGTCGTTCGGTATATCAACGCCTAGAATCCCAATACTGTTGGACATGGTAAGGGGTGTTCCTTGGAACTGTGGCGCAGGGACAAATGGGGTCTTTTTGCAGAGAATGCGCAGACCTGTGTCTTTGTGGGGTTAAATTGGACAAGATCTTGTCGTCCCCATTCAGAGACTCGCTCCAGGGAGTTCTCCACTTCAGACACAAGTCTGACACGACTTTCTTCCACTAGCAACCGAGGGGCATTAGCCCGGCTGGTATATCTGGCGTCACCTGTACTGTCATAGCAATGAATGTTCTCTATAGAGAGCAGATCATTGATATGCAGGATGAACAGTGTAGGTGACAGCACACAGCCTTGAGGCACACCAGCATTGATAGGCTTTGTGGTAGAGCAGCAACCGTCGACAGCGACCTTGATGCTGCGCCCACCAAGAAAGCTGGATAGCCACTTGCAGAGCCCCTCAGGTATCCCGTATGATGGCAGCTTCTTAAGAAGTGCCCTTTGCCAGACCCGGTCAAAGGCCTTAGCGATATCAAGGCTGACTGCCAAGGCTTCACCCTTGCTCTCAACGGCTTCTGCCCAACGGTGGGTTAAGTATACTAAGAGATCCTCAGTGGAACGACCATGGCGGAAGCCATATTGCCGGTCGTTGAGTAGCTGGGAATCTTCGAGGTAACCCAGAAGTTGTCCGTTGATAATCCGCTCCATCACCTTTGAGAGCAAGGAAGTAATCGCTATAGGCCGGTAGTTGGACGGGTCAGTTCTATCACCTTTTTTTGGGATAGGAAGCACAAGGGCAACCTTCCACGAAGACGGGACACAGCTAGTGGTGTAAGAAAGTTTAAAAAGACGGGCCAGGACTGGAGAAAGCTCTGGAGCGCATGTCCTAAGCACAACTGCAGGTATACCGTCAGGCCCGGACGACTTCTTGACGTCGAGGGAGCTAAGAGCTCTACGAACCGCTTTTTGGGTGAAGCGAATCTCTTTCATAGAGCTTCCACACCGCGGTACTGTAGGTGGGGTGGCTCCCCCGTCGTCAAGTGTCGAGTTGGCCGCAAAAATGTTGCCTAGTAGTTCGGCTTTATCTGTTGCGGTATGAGCCTGTTGGTCGTCCGCTGTGCGCAACGATGGAAAGGACGGCCGACAGAAATTGCCCTCGACAGCTTTAGCGAGCGACCAAAATGCTCGCGTTCCAGAAGGATAGCGAGCAAGTCGTTCGCCAATTCTGCCGATATGCTCAAACTTTGCTCTCGCCAGTCGCTTTTTGAGGGACCTGGCGGCATTGTTCGGATCCAGACATTGTTTAGCTGCCTTCCACGTCCGATAAGCTGCCTGTTTTTGGCTAACAACCTCAGCACACAGCTTATCGAACCGTTTGAGCCCCCGATTGGGATTACAGAGTTAGGAATGTAACATTCCATACCCTGTAACACCACTTCGGCGACTAAGTCTGCACAAGTGTCAGGATCATCCGTGGAGAAACAAAGCCGCCTCCAAGGGTAGGAAACGTAGAACTCGCGCAATCCATCCCAATCTGCTGACCGATATCGCCACACCTTCCTTTTCCCATTGGGATTAGCCCGTTGGGGAAACGGAATGGGCACTTCAGAGGATACCAAACAGTGGTCAGAGGATGCTAGAGAAGCTTTGACCAAGATTTGGTAGTTCTCCGGGTGTGTGGTCAGCAGAAGGTCCAACAAAGAGGGCTCGTGGTCCACTCGGTCCGGTATACGGGTAAATCCCGTGACCATTTGAGTGAAACCATAGGCAAGAGCAAAGTCGCGGGCAGTAGTACCTGGCAGATCAGTCCTCGGAAAACCCAACCATTCGGCATGGTGGGCGTTAAAGTCTCCAAGGATGATTATTTCTGCGGAAGGGTACTGCCCGAAAACTCTGTCGGTCGCGTCTCGGACATGCCCGAAGAAATGAGCTATCTCAGTCCTGTCGCATTCCCTGCTGTGGGACCTATATAGGCACGAGTAAATTCGGGTGGAACCACCGAAATCGACCCGTACCCACAAGGTAGATAGGTCCCTGTTTTCAAGGCCGTGTAGACGTCGACGGCAAATATCCTCACGAACAAACAAATAAACCCCGGCTTTTGGAAGGAATTTGTGTTCCAGACTGTAGCCGGGGTAGTTTAGATATGACGTGTCTGCAGGGGAGGAAATTTGCGTCTCCGTTAGAAATAATAAGGCCGGCTTCGCCGTCTCGAGGTGTTGATGGATGGCGTTAAGATTCGCGTGTATGCCCCTGATGTTGCAGAAGTCCACTCGAAGTGTGGAAGTCAGGTCCGCTGAGTTACTCTTATCATTTCTTTTACGGCTCATTGAAAATAAAGTTCAAGAAGAGACTTGGAAGTGTGACAGTATCAGCGCAAAGAGGATAAAGCAGAAAGTGATTTGGCCACACAAACCTGCAGGTTATGTCATAAGCTGATGCGGGCACGGAAGGGCCCCCGGTCCTCCCCGGGGAGCATTGCCGGGTCCACGTCCGGTCACCAACCGGCACGACAATGCTCCCCAAGATTATGCGCCAGTTGGTGGGTAGCAGCCTCCACGAGACCGGTCAGTCCGGGTTCGGGACCCCTACTACCTGGCGGGCGGCCAGCGGGCAACCGTTTCACCGGGTCTCCCTGACCCCCGCCCCACCTCATCACGCCTATAAGGTTGAAGTGTCCTTAACACGAATCCTGGTCCAAATTACGCTAATACTGACTCACTTCGGGAGAAGGGGAACTGGAGCCTGGCCATCCATACCGGAACACAACTCAAGGCTGTTATGGCGGCATACTCTAGACCAGGGGTGGTAGCCATCCAGTTGAGCAAATGCCCTACCACCTGGCTGCGGGTTGTTTAGTCGCCTCTTACGACAGGCCGCCCGGCCGCAGGAAATTGTATTTTTTTTCCGTTCCTGCACGGATAAAATTACAAAGTCTAAAACCATTAAGATATAATAATGTATTACATCCATATAAAATACTGTAGACGTCATTTTTAAACCATCATGAATTACTGTTAAAAAAAAGCTATTTGACTCGTTTGGATGCTAACGTCATTACTCGTGACACTCATACAACATCAAGGAGGTGACGTGTAATTTTAGTACCCATCGTGAAAGTAAAATGAAACAAAAGTACAATGATTGAGTATCAAATGTAAAGTTAGGAACTCATTGTACATTTTAAATATTTTTTATTTTTGAATGTATGATCAAAAATTGTCAAGTAATGGGCTTATTTCTTAAGTATACCTGACGATAAAGTCGAAGCAATCAGAAGTATTCTACTTGGCACGTCTATTATTATATTTTATAAATATTAGTATTTTCAATTTTTGAAAAATTGTATAATTGTGTTTAACAGACTAACATTTATAACTCTCTGTATAGGCCAATTTTAAGTATATTCAATATTCGTATAATAATTTTGGTTATTACTATCGTTAACAATCATAATATGAAAAATGTAGGGCACTTAGCTTAGCAGCCCGCGAGTGTTAGAACCGAGTGATAATTAATATTATTTTATTTTATTACGCAGAAAGGCTTAAGTTATGGAGTAATTTGGACCAAATAAGACTTAATATCATTATGTATTTCGTTTTGTAGACTCGTTATTCATTAGTCCATCTTGTAAGTCTGTTTGAATATCTATATAACGTAATCAACAAGCTATAATATGATAAGATCGTTGTCGTAACAAATGCATAAATAACAAGTATGAAATGGCATAAGAATGTCATTTGGGTACTCTTATTTTAGGTCTAATTGCTCCCAGGACCATTTTAGACACATTGAGCGAAAATACGAAAATTTATCTTGTGTCCCTTTACATTAAAAAATATACATATTTAATTCTTAGGGTATTAGTCATATCTTATTCCTAGTCATTATGGGCCTTACTGATAATCGTTTCTTAAATTTAAAGAAACTGCTCAGCAACTAATTAGTGAAAATCTTACCCATAAACTCCTCTTTAGTCGAATGTTTTAGGTACAACCTACGTTAATCATTAAAATTTCGTTGATCTGTGCTCCTCTTAGGTAAACAACAGGTAATTCATGTTTATAAGTGAAAAAAAGATATTAATTGATTAGGGTCAGATGCTGATTCTCTTACTTAAGAGATGCCTAATCGTTTCATAACGAGATTATTATAAGTAAGGCCGTATGGCAAAAACAGAGCCCCTATGAATTTATTATGTCCGTCCGATCATATGTCTGTATATAATGTTCATTCGTTTTTCTCGGAAACTACCTGATGGGTTTATATCACAAATCCCCAAAGTGGTCCATATGGACCCTGGACCCCACTATATTGGGTTTCAAAGGGTACACGTCAATGAAAACAAAATTAGGGTGTCAGCGAGCTGCAAATAGGGGTCCGCAATAGTAAATTCGATTTAAACAACTATTGACGATAAAATTTCTATAAATAGAATAATAAAATATTATAGTGCATGTTAATAGCTATGTTTTTTTGGGACCAACTGGAAACTATACAGATTCTAACGAAAAAGACAGGACCCTAGGCCCCGTTGCCCACGGACGCCATCTATAAATCGATAAAGAAATATAATAACCTATGACTCTCTCTATCTTTTCTTTCACCATATCCCAATTAATTGGAGTCGGCACAATATGTCTTTTTCTTCCACACTCTTTTATTCTGACATACATCTTCTGTCACACCACAAATCATCATATCATAGTCAGTAGACTGAACATAATTCAAACATATATATTTACACGACGAATTGAGAACCTACTTCTTTTATTTTAAATCGGTTAAAAGATAGAGAGTCCACCGAATGCTGTAAAACGAGACAACGAGACAAAATAGTTTGGGGACTATTTAAACGGATGAAATTTGACAGAAATATATAATTTACATGGCAATACACTACACACTATTAGTGTAGTTGTAGTACCATTTATGTGTCATTAATCAGATCTAGTACAATCACTTTCTTTAATGACTTTTATTTGAGTTAATCAGCTTTGTTTCTGAAAGTCCGGGTGCCACGCACCCGTTGTGCCCCCGCGGGTAAAGACGGGCCTGATTGCTCCAATAATACTCTAATTGCTTTCAGTTTTATAGAATTTTCGCAAATATTAAGGTCGCCTTTTACTTTTTAACGCTATCACAGTAACATAGATTTTTATGATTTCGACGAAAAAGTAGCTAATGAGAAAAGGTTTGGAGGCACTTCGCTGTAACTCAGATATTTTTTTGGGAAAAAGCTTTCGAATTGATGTTAATTAAGTTACAGAATCTTTTCCTTCAACCTTGATAAAAATTTGTACCTAATTTAAAATTAGTTCTAGTGAAATCAGAAATGTAGTTAAATTAGGTAATGAAACACACTTGAAGGCAAGGTTTTTATTTATTTATCTGTGATTACTTTATGTTTTTTTTTTTATAATAGGGCAGTTGTCAATCGAATCAATTGAGTTACTTTATATCATTTTACAAAAGCCGAAACCGTCTAGATTTTCTACGAGCGTTGCTAGTTATGACCTCATTTATATAACAAGTCAAATAGCGTATTAATTATAGTATAAACAATGATTAAAATGATTACTATCATGATACATAAATGTTATGTTATCTCACATGGTATTTGAACGCCCAATCTTTAATATCAACATTCAACATTGTGTCAGAATATATTGCGTCAACTACCCCATTATAAACTGAGTAGTTGTAGTATTTTTGTTCTTCAATATATAAAGAACATGAATGGTTCCTAGAGCTTACAGCCCCGTCATTTGTTTTTCATTTCTCGTGAAGATTGCTAGTTAGTACCTACATGAAATATAATTTTGTAAGGTAATGCCTAAGCACATGATTTATTTATCAGAGAATTTAATATTTTATTCTCTATGGTGTTGTAGTCTATCGGGCCACCCCCTATTGTACAGTGTGTAGAATAGCCAGAGAGAAGGACACGCGTATCTGAACCAGGCACTACCCATAAATATAAGCAGTACTTCATATGCGGCCTCACCTGGGCAGCTTAGACTGGTATAGCAGTCATGCCAGGCATGTTTTGCTTTGCCTTCAATGTTACCCCGGAAGTTTGAAGGGTACAAAGTTTGCAATGTCGACACTAAGGATCCCAATACTCTTAGAGATTGTAAGGGGTGTTTGAGACTGAAGCGCATGGGATTTCTTCTCTGGGGATGTAGCACCTATATGGATGTCATTCTTTATATTCTTCCTCCTTGCATACTTTAGTAATTGGCGCTACCTAATAAATTGCAAACAAATAAGTCGTACAAGGAAAATAATAATAATAATCTAGTCAGTAAAAGGAAATATTCTGTGACTGATCACTAACCTTCCTGCATGTTTTCGTAATCGATATAAGTAAGGTTACGTGTACACATAACGAAAGACGGTTTTAAAATATAGTATATACACTTATTGAATGTCCCACATCAACAACACACACATCACCAGCTTTTAGCTTTTAGCTTCTAACACATTTGAACTGGGCCGCTAGATAGCAAACGTAATGTATCCAACAGATACAAGAAACAAAAGATGAATCTTGAACAAATATTAGCTATGAACGTATTTTACTTTCAAATCTCACATAGACAATGACACACAAATAAAAACTAGTGTAACACACAAAACAATGCACGTAGCATAAAATCAATAACGTATCACGACCCATGATATATTTTTACTGCGTATAAATCGGTACTCACAACAGCATCGGGTTGTAAAGCGTTAATGAACTCCGCTGCAATTTTCCACTTGTATATCGTGAACCAGGCTGTGCCTGTATATGTGTCACCGGCATTCAAGTACAGCACTGGGGGCCCTTCGCCACTCAACGCCGCTCTGCGTGCCTCTTTTACTCTGAAAAAGTTTTACACGATTGATTGACAAAATGCTACTGGCGTATATCGTTCCTTTTGCACTAGGAAAAAATATTTTAATATTATCCCTTAAGAGAGCAGCAGATCGTTTATTACGTCTTTGGTTTGCAACTGTCCATAGGCGATGGTAACCGCATTCCATTAAGTGGGCCTTCTGCCTGTCTGCTGAACTCCGGCAATAAAATACAATATAAATTTGGTTTCTATACCTAAAAAGAAGAAAGACTACTTATAATCTCACTCGGATATTTGTATGGTTGTCATCACTGATCGTCTCAGATTAGTAATAGGTGAGTCTAAATACGATGAAATTTGGCACACATGCAGACATTTCAATACCCTGAGTGCAGAAACTCCGTCATTTACACAAATATGATGCTGAACTTTCAAATTTAATACTTTAAAGGTACTATATCAAAATGAATTGGTTCTATTATCTGCAGTGAACTTCATAGGACTTTGTATGTGTTTATATGGGGCGCATACATACGATACATTACGTCATACGAATTTTATGATTTTTAACCCTTCCCCGGGCCTTGTCACATTCGTGAAAGTTCTCCCTCCCTAGCGTAACATCACATATTCTGCAATATTAAATAAAAAATACGAAATTAAAACAGCGGTTTAGTTTTATTTCCATCTAAATTATTTTTTTAATAATTTAAACATTATGTGATACAGATAGAGTTGGAAATATTTTAAGTTTTTGTTAACAGTCAGAATGTGTTTTAAAGATTAAATTTAAATTAATTTTGAAATGTGTAGTCATGAAATTTAGGACCCTGCCTCCCCTTATTCCTCTTAACATGAGATATAATTTGTGGATGACCCCTATCCATTAAGGAATCCTTCATACTCTAACTCGCACGGAGTCTTTTGTCTCGAACGGAAGTAAATTCCTACCACATTTGACTTTGGCGAGAGTGTTGCTTCGCTTCCTCTCCTATTTAGGGTTGCCAGATGTGTTCGAAACAAAACCGGACACGTTTTTAATTTCTTTTTATTTACATATAGCCGAAAACATCTGGCAAACTAAATTTGCATCTAATGCTAAATAAAGAGCCAATCTACTTTTTCATAAACTTAGTACTCGATGCCATAATAAAGTTTTATTGACTGAGATGGCATCTTTGAATTCAGCGCAACTAGCGCATAGCGGTAATATTTATATTATTATTTACTTCAGATAGACTTTACGTCCCTTTGCGTATTCTACCGCCTGTACAACGGAGAGTGTTACGAGGAACTGTTTGATCTGGTGCCATCACCTCATTTTTACAACCGCACCGCTCGCATTCGACGGGATGTTCACCCCTATTTCCTGGAGCTCCCACGCTCAACTACGCAATGGTTCTCTAACGTTTATACCGCGTACAACAATGATCTGGAGAGAACTTCCCGTCGAGGTTTTCCCTCTGCGCTACGACATGGGGTCGTTTAAGAAGGATGTTATAAAATTTCTTAAGAGGCCGGCAACGCCCCTGGTGTTGCAAAGTCCATAGGCGTAACCACCTTCCATCAAGTGGGCCGTCCGCCTGTTTGGAAATAAAAAAAATATTAAAGAAATCGTAAAATATTATTTACGATGAGACACGAAAGTTCGCCAGTTAATGGAACGAGTTGGCTTTAAATCTTTTTTCCGATTCACCAAGATTTTCTTGACTGGAAAACATAAAAAACTGGCCTATCCGGTTTAATAGTAGTATAATATCCTAGTGCCTGTGCCATTTGCATCAATAAGACATAACATAAAATAAGGAAAATAAGACGAGGAAAAAACTTAAAAATATTCTTAAAAAGGTTCATGAGAACATTTTAAAGTTTTATCCTCGTATTATTTTTTCTCTTTCTTAATATAACTTAACTTTAGACGTAACATGTTCCAAACATATGTACCTACGTTGTTATCTAAGGATCGAGACTTGTAAACATAATTAGCCTGTTAAAAGATGTAATATAATTTGTTTAAAATCTTCATTGCCACCACAAAACAAGCAGAAATACGGACTTATAAAAAAAAATTCTATTGTCGATGGGAACGCTAATTATGACACCATACAGTATTCTGTGAAAAATAAGACTTCCGATTTTTAAACGTTTAGCGATTTGCTTTTTTCTGTTTATTCTTTATTCGTTGTTTATGGTTTCAGTTTTAATTATGATTTACTTTTGAAGGCCATGGATAAAGTACGTCACGGAAAAATTTGGCTATGTACCTCTCTTTCTCGCGTCACGCTACGTCACACTTTCAAGAACCTCCTATAAATGTGACGTCACAGTCACACGTGTTTAGACCCCGTTCACTCTTCTGCGAAACACCCTGTACCTGTAACACACGTGATACTCTTCTGCTGAACATGTCTTCTCATGGAACGAATTATGCTAGTATTAGCATATTTACTCGAATTGCTAAGACGTGCAAGCCTGTATTCAAAAGGTTAATCTTCAACTCAATTATTGGAACAGATCACCACATCTATTCTATAACTTCACGCCAGTCCTTGCGGGTAGGCACGAACACAGACCGCATACAGACTTATTCTTACACAGCTCTTTTGTTCTTTGACATTCATAGCTCTTGTCATGCACGCTCGTCTGTTCTTAAGGCTCCTGACATCACTTCTGCTAATACATGATCAATTTGATCATGGAAGGTGTCATGGCTTCCGACTTCTGCATCCATCCACTTTGCATTGTATATCTGTTTAGTCATTCTTTCATCATACATTCTTTCACATGCCGAACACCGGACATTCTTCCTTACTTCACCCGACACTCTCTTTAGACCACTCTCTTTCTTACTTCGTATTACGAACGCGGTCCGCGAGCGTCACTCCGCAGATTTGCGCATGCTCGCATCTCGATCGCGTTTACTCTACTTTCGTGCTCTCTATTCATACCAACTTCGCTTCCACTTTCACCACATTATATACAAAATAAGAATATGTGTAAGTAATATGTTTAATTTATATTAGTATTTTTTATATTTAAATGTTATTGTATATTGTTACGAGCTACACAGACTCGAATCAAAATGCCGTTGGAATTACTATAGAATTTATTAGAACTATACAAACACGTATAACATAAGTACAAATAAAACTAGACACTACTAGAAAAAACTGCACGATTTAATAACACGCGCAAAGTCCGTCACTATGTCGCTCATCGAATGTACATTTTGCTCGTATCGTAATACTCGCTTGACTGCCCCACCCCTCCGCTCGGGCATTGTTTAATACTAACTATACAATACAAAAATTGACCGCGTGGACTGGGGTTTCCGAGAAACCGTAATCTGCACGCCTGCTTAATTATTTCTGCGAACGGCCAACAAAGTCGAAAACAATAACAATAGGCTATTGTTTATTGCAAATTTTAGACACGAAGTAAGCAAAAGAACTCAGAATACGGGAAGGGTAATAAACCGGGTGCGCAATTCTTTGTCAGTATGTAACAATAGTATATATGTTTATTTTTTGTATCAATATATTTTATTTAGATATCTTTGTATGCAAACTATGTATTTGTTATTATGTATGTGTGTAAGTATATAATTATTTCACATATTAACTTATGTATACACTTATTGCATTTTTACACAAATTTAGTTCGCTTGTTTGTTTGCTTGGAATTTAAGTTGATTTAAAAACCTGTCCTACTAAGTACTTTTTTTTTGTATATGTATATATACATATGCGCTGTTGGTTTTTTTCAATAAATAAATAAATAAGCGAACGTAAAGTATGGACGACGCCTAACTATTATATAGTCAGAGAAACCCACACATCGTATAGCCCCAAGCTAAGTAATTTACCCTTGTGTTACCCAGTGTATTAGTGTGCAGTACCTAATACTATTCCGAGGTCAATTTCAGATCACAGTAACAGAAAGTTCGCCTTCTAAATTTGCCATGCCAGAATCAAACACGGAGCTCTGCATTGTAGTGAGGTAGACCGGCAAAGGCTTAGTCCACTCAACCACAAAGGTTCTAAAACAAAAGTCCGTTCGGCTAATTACAATCTTAAACCAGACCACAATAAAGAAAATGTTAATGCGCACAATTGTAATCGTGCTAAGTGCCAAACATTAAGAAACAACACATGAACAAAGTGTCTTCTCCTTAATAAAGACAATAAGAAACGTTTTATTGGACACATTCTTAGTTTAAGTTATATCTAGTTATTTTAGTTCAGATTTAAACTACTCATTATTCTTATTCGTAGATTAGATTGTAATTTTAATGTTGTATCACTAAGATGCATCATTTATGAAAAAAAATTGCACCGAGCACTTGTTACATATAAATATTGCTCATGTAGCAATTCTCTGTATTTTGTGCTGGCAGTTCAAGTTGTAGGTTAGTGCACTTGGACTGATGATATAAGTTATGAGTACCGATTCTAATTACCGGTTTCACAGCATGTTACTGATTAAAATCTAGCTTTGGTAATATAACATGTAACTGAGCAAATTGAATTATTTAAAGAATATCTTTGTTAGTATCGCTATTAAACATTATTGTAAATTGGTTTAATCGAGACATCGATGTGATCCATTCGAACTTCTCTTTATTTATTGTATTTCCTGGGAAGTATTTTAAATATGGTTTTATATAATTGTTTATTTTAGTACCTACGCATAAAGTGTTATCTATTTTTTTTTTTTTTTTTATAATAGTTCGCTTACGACATCGCTGATTACATGCAGTCTACATACTAAATGCACGGACTAAAATAATTGTACAAAAATACGAAAATTATTCAGGTGGTATGAATGGAAGCATAGGTATGTCCGTGTTATACAATATAAGTAATCTACAATAAAGCATGAAATAATTGTAAAAAAAATTGGAGGCTGGCTGAACATGCCGTGTAGAGGTAGTCTTTAAATTAAGTAAAAAGTTTTCAGTGTTTGTTTTTTGGAAACAATTTGTAGTGTGGAATGAAGATTACATTTTATAATCAGAAATGTCTACTGCGGTCACTCACAGCAGGGATAGAGCCCTTTATTTTAGCTGCCACCAACTTACTCGCCTTTGAAGACTTGCAGCGAACGTTATGTACTAACTGTTAACTGTGTTTGTATGACCACTGTTTATTGCTTAAACGTGACGTGGGAGAGCCGAGCTGGGATCATTCTCTTGATTACATTTCACTGGGCTGGCTCAATTGGTGTAACACATGAAAAACGAACTATCGTGTTTTGTATGATGCGTGTGAGTTCCGATGGCTTACTTCGCACTTCTTTTATTCATCCCTTCTATTCTATTTCAGGATTTTTTATTGCTCGAGTTCAGCAGAAGGCAGATGGCCCACCTGTTGAAAAGCGGTTACCATCAGTCCAGTCATCCAGGCGGCAAAATAACTTATAACCTTATTTTTTTATTTTTTTTTATTGCCCGAGTTCAGCAGACAGGCAGACGGCCCACTTGATGGAAAGTGATGATCATCGCCTATGGACATTTGCAACACCAAAGGTGCTACAAATGCGCAGCTGCTCTTTAAAGGAGACTGGAAGTCTTGAACTGGTCACTAATGTCGGAACATAACTCAAAGTTGTTATGACGGCATACTCTAGACCAGGGGTGGAAACCATACAGCCGGGCAAATGCCCTACCACCTAGCTGTGGGTGTTTTTGTCGCCTTTTACGACAGGCCACCCAGCCGCAGGAAATTGTATTCTTTCTCCATTCCTGCACGGATAAAATGGGGGGATGAGATTCCATCTATTTCATTCCAAACATTCTCTGCATCCTATTGTCCTATCTTATCCTACCTATCTACCCTATCCTATCCTATCCTTAATGGTTGGTAACGCGTTGGCTTTGCCTCTCATATTGCAAACGTCTATAGGTGATAGTAACCAATATCAATTAGGTCGTTTGCCTATTTGCCAGCCTCGCAATAAAAAAATAAACAAAAGTGACAGACTAGACTAAAACTGGTCAAAAAAGTCTAAAAGTCTAAACTTATCTTTTTCAGTCCCGTAACAATATTGTTCTTACACTCGCGTAACTAAAATAGAACAACAATATAATTGTGCACGTAAAGCGGGTATTACATTATGCAATTTGCAAAGCGTTAGGTGAGCTAGCGTGCTAAAATTGGATGGTGTAAAGGCAGTTAGGCACTTAGTGATCCAATCTAGTGGGATCGTATGGGCTCTGCCACGCGTGATTATCCAGTGTAATAATTATAGCTAGTCCACCAGATTTAGCGCTTTGCAAATTGGATATTAAAATGCTCACTTTAGAAAGTCAAATTGTGGTGGTTGACGAAAATCCAAAATTCTCGTATTTGCCTCTGGAATACACTATTTTACTTACACATGAGCAACCCTTGGGAATCCTCCATAGCATTTTCCCAGCTCTCTATCTTCAGTAGTGCAAACTCCGCTTACTTGCGAAGTCTGCTCAAAGCATGCGTGCATATCATTGTTGTGGAGGATTAGAAGCTCGAAGGTTCCATTATCACTGGTAGGTGACTTGACAACGCTACTCGATGACAGCACTACGACGAAAGCACCGTTGTGAGTTGGGTAAGGATGCTCTGGAATCGAGAAATTTGTAAAGTTTAATGTTCTGCATTAAAAAATAATTGGGTATTAGACACGTTCAAAAATAAATGATAGAACAATGTTTACAAATAATATCTTGCTACCGTTTTTCAAAATATCATTAACATATAATTACTATTTCAAAAATATCTGCAGACTAGAAATATAATTCCACAGCCTATAGGTACACCTGAACAAAATCAATGCGAGACGATGATGTTTGTATAAACATTAAAAGTGTGTTTTTAACTAAATTGTCAAATAACCCATTCTTATGACAACGTGTGCAGTGAAAAAAGATTAAGATAAAAATTCTTTGTTTCCAAATATAGGAGCAACGGCTCATTTAGCCTCCGTGCTCTCCATCCCTATTGGATTATTTAAAATATTCTCTTTTAAGCGTTTAAAGGCTGGTAAAATGTCGGCAACATTAAGGAGTTGATATCCAGGTGCTACAAACCCTAGAGAACGAATACGGCTACCGTATAACGCGACCGCCGACACAAGCCGGCGGCCTATACGAAAACAATCATGTCGCCAACATGCGCCCGCGCTTGCTGACTGTGGATATATTAGCGGTATGTCGGCGGCTTGCGTACTCAAGCACTCAGTTCCGGCGACACTGAAGCAGTAGTGATGTGCTATATTTTTTGTTCCTCATCTCGAGCCGCCGACAAAGTTTTGGACTTGCTATGAGTGAAACTGCCATCTTCAACGGTTAGCGACTTTGGTGTGTTTTGCGCTTTACATTTCCCTTTCTTGATGGAATTTATTATTCAAGATATCTGTACCTTTTCTAAAAGAAAAACAACATACGTTGCTTTTAACAAAAACATTAAAACAAATATTTTACCAGTTAGATGTTGCACTTCTAACTAATAAAGCTGAAACTCACTTGACTGTTATACCGGAAATACTTCTGATATATCTGAATTTAAGCTCATAATGGGACGATCAAAGTTTATATTCACTGCCTAAGGGTCAGGTACTTGTTTTGTTTAATGAGTGATTTAAGTATAAGAAAACACTCATTTGTAATTAAAGTTATAAATTTGTTTTAGTTTCAGTATAAATAAATTTAATATAACTACATTTATTAAGAAACTAAAAGAAGTATCAATTTTAAGTATCCACTTTTAAACTGGTGATATTAGCTCATCCTCTGTTGTCATTATCTAATAACACGTGTGCATTCAATTGTGTCCGTTTGTCATGTAAAGCGACGAGGCAAATGAAGGCGTCTCAATGGATCGCAATATTGTTTCGAATGCTAGATACACGGGACCTGTTAGGAATGCATGACGATTTTTACAGGTCTAAAATATTTATTTTCATCTGATTTACGCATTCTTCTGCTTATAGTTGCTAAGTACTATGAACAATGACTGTCAGTTGTTTACCAAATTACAGGCCGACTGCTTCTCACGCCTTTATCATGGTTTTCAAGGTTCTTGATGTACAAAATTATTGAAGATAACGTAAGTGGCGCATGTTCCTAAGTTTTTTGTTATATTTATTTTTTATGTTTATTAAACATTAAAATTAAAAATTATATTAAACTTTTTATTAATGCACGTCCATAAAAAATATTCCATAGACCCACAATGCACTTCGTATATAATGAAATTAATTAATTAATGTTCTTAAGATTCTTTTTTTATAATATAACACATAATTTTTAATTTACTTTGTATTCTTTTAGAATCGCCACACTTAGTTAAACTTAAATATTGGGGATTGAACTTCTACACTTCTTAGGTTCCTACATAAGAATACGTATTTTCCATCACTTGGTATCAAAATACAGAGTACTCCGTTAAACACATATATTATACGAAAATTGGAAATTTCTCTTGAAGTAATCTTTCTTTAAGTCCGTTGAGCATCTTAACATAATATCATAGGCGTAGGTTTATCCCTTACAAAATGAATTATAAAATATGGTAAGTGCATTTCAAATATCATAATATTTATTATATAAATATTTCAATACATATAAGGTGGTCAGCCATAATTTTTATTTTATTTACGCGGAATTACTACACAAATGTGAATCATGATATAGCCTACACCTTCCCGTCATATTTTACTTTATCTAAATATCTGCAACATACTAAGACAGACAGAAAAACGGACAGAGACAACATGTTTCAGAGGAGTATGGTAACTAACATCGTGACACGAGAAATTTATATATAAGATTAAAATGGGTGAAAGGAAAAATAAAAGAAATTAAAACGTAATTTCGTTATGTATACAAGTTGTGAAAATGAAGAAAATATTAAGTTTAAAATTAGGTATTTATATAATAGTGGTTTGATTTTATATCTTGTCCAAAAAGATTGTTTATAAGTTTCAATATTCATGATACGCGAAGTAATTATATCCTATTTGTTTCTGATGGTTGAAATTAATGTTATTCTCAGTATTTGTCATGATCAATATTGAAATTATTTTTTTTACCTATGTATGTTGTATGTCTGTATTATACAACGTAACAAAAGGTAACATTTATTAAAATGTTGGCAGTACTATTTTTTGTACTCGAGCAAGCCAAAGTCGACTTTAAAGTGACGAACAATTTCATACCGCAACTGTATAACTAAGTAAACGCCAGGTAAAAGTTTTGCTGTTTTTTACGATAAAAGAATGATGTTAACACCGACCTTTTTGGTACCGGCTCTTTGTTTCTATTTTCTTTTCGTCTCATCTATCACTATGCGATTGTGACTTATATAAGTTTTATCTATGAATGTGACATACGTTTTATCTATTGTGTGTGACATAGTCTATGTTGAACTGCTGATTGCTTCACTGTTTCCGCGAAAACCTTGCTGCGTTTTGTGTGTCGTACCACATTCGATACCTGCTTATATTAACCCGGATGCTGGAAGCTGGGGTATACCAACTGGTTGACTCGTCGAAGGAACTGCAAGACAGGAAGAATAGGTCACGAGGAACAGCGTGTCCGTAGCGTGTCTCATACGGCGAGCTATCCTGTAAGTCATTTCCTTTTCTCTTATCCTCGCATTCCTGCCCAGAGCAACAAATGACAATCGCCTGGTCTATGATATATAATATTAAATATATGTAAATATATATATGGTAATTATATCGTATATAATAATATAAAATTATAAAAGTGTATTCTTTTGTTTCTGAAAGTTTTTGGCTTTGTCTATTTGTTCAAAGTGGGATTTGGGATTCACATAAAAACTACGGCGGCGATTTTAATGCGGTTGTCGCTGATCGATAGTTTATTTCACGCTTAAAGTTTCGGGTACTATATATCCCGAGAATCTACGGGAGTTCTCTGGTAGAGGTTTTAATGGTCACGTCAATAAAAAATGATACCGATGCATTTTTTTACTGATATTTAATAACATTTATCTCGAGTTCTAACGGGAATTTTTGGGATTCATATATTTTTATAGTAAACAATCCATCATTCTGTGGAAAATAATCTTTAATTTATGTTTAGTAAAATAAATGTAATTTTGTTCCTGTCCAAATTGACAAAGTTGCGGGCGAATGCTAGTAACTTTTTTTAGGTCGTAACAAACTCCGCAATCAAACTTGGCGCCTCCGGTCCGTTCTCGCTTTTATAGAAAATCTCACTTAAAGCATTCAATCAACGTCTTATTATTTAAAACATTCAATTAGTTGATTTTCAATTTCGTTATTTTCATGAATTTCATTAAGTTGAAAAGATCTAATCAGGAGTTACAAACAAGTTATAACTGAACCGTGTAAGAAAGGATAATAATTTCTGCGGCAGAACGGTAGAGTTGCCAACTTTAAAAAAACAGTATCTATATTTTTAACATGAAAAATATAGTACTTTAGGGAAATTTCGGAGAAAAAATGTGCAATATATATATATATATATATATGTATAATTTTTTTTTTCTTTATTTATTAAAGAGTTTATTTATATCATTTTTGAAGTTTTCAGGTGTACACAATACTAATTTTTGCTTGGTCTGCAAAAATCTGTTATTTATACAATAAGCGACAATATAATTACATATAATACATTTCGAAGTATATTATTTTTCTATAATATATAGTACATATATTATAGCATGGGTGGCAGCCCTGACGGACGGTCTGTTGTAGAAGGCAACAAAACAACCCACAGTCACGTGGCCATCACCCTGCGAGGCTGCCGTCCTAACAACTCGGCATTAGTGGCCAGGTTTAGCCCCCCTCGAGTACATAGCACATTGGCAGTACCTCTGATGTTGCAAATGTCTACGTATGTGGTCATCATCGTCTTCTGTTCTCGAGGAATAAAAAACTTAATAACTTAACAAGAAAAGGGCTTGTCGTTATTATCTATATGGGAAAGCTTAGTCATTTATTTATTATTTTTTTCCTTAACATAAATTTTTAAATATCTTCGTATAATAATTAATTTATTCTTAAAGCTTATTTAACATGTTTCTGAATTGGAATATTTATGTAAATTTAATTTGAATATTTAAGTTATTTTGTATACCACTCATTATATGATTATACCACTATATACTAGAATGTACTGTGTTCTACATTTATATAAAGTACATTCTTGTAAATAAAGATATTGATTGATTAATTTGGTGAAAACTGTCTATGTGTAAAACCTGTGATGGAAAAAGCAAAACTTTTGCCACTGTTTTATACCTCGCAAGTGTAAAAAAAGGTTATTCTATCTGTGAATCGTAAAATATTACCCACATAATAATCTTTTATACTTATAAAGCATTTAGTAAAAAAACTTCTAGCAAAAAATAAAGCGACTTCAAGAGTAACTAAAAAGTAAATGTTATCTACAAAATCTTGAAGTTGGTGCGAAGTAAAACCTTATAATATATTTTATAAATATTTTGTTGTATTTTCGGCACCAAGTTCAAAATGTAGAAAAAAAATTTTTTTTAGTTTCCGAGTTACTTAATAAAACTTAACGTTTTATTAACCGTTTCAACGGTTTTGAGCGCGGTAATTTATTAAGTTTTGGTTTGTCCGACGTTTCGGCCCGTTTTCAGTGGCCGTGGTCACGGACGACAAAGATGACTTTGTCCAACGAGTATTGTTAAAATTTTATTTAGCCTACCGCCAACTTGTTCATTTTAATTATTTAGTTTTAATTTTGTTTATGGATATTATTACTCTAGCCTAATCTAATTTACCACCGCTTCACAACATGTTGTGGCTTGAAGAGAAGAAGCGGCGCAAGAAACTCTTCAGCAATGCCCAGCTCTAATATTTTTTTAGCAAATAATATTTTTTTACTTTCAAGTTATATGGTATGGTATTCAATTATTACAACGATATTTATATAATACTCTCCTGAAACCAACGCAAAACAGTAATCAAAGTCGTATCAGAAACCAAAAAGTTATGGCTAAATGTTTACACGACAAACTGAGAACCTCCTTGTTTTTAAGTATTAAAAAAGCTGGCAGTCAGATCAATGAACTCTTGAATTTTTCAATATTCTCCGCTTAATTGTATGCATGCCATCACAAACTGTTTACCTGCAGTTCTCGGAATCTGATTGAACACCTTCGAATGCAGCAAAAAAATCCCTTTCAACTGAACGCGTGTCCCATTAGTGTCGATCATAAACTACGCTGGTTAAATCGATACTATTAATGCGTTATATATTTTTTTTATTGCAGGAGTTCAGCAGACAGGCAGCCATCAGCCTGTCTGCTGAACTTGATAGAAAGCGGTTACTATCCTCTATGAACATTTGCAACACCAAAGGTGCTACAAGTGCGCTGCTGCTCTCTTAGGGAGTCTGGAACCTGGTCACTAATGCCGGAACACAACTCAAGGTTGTTATGGCGACATACTTTAGACCAGGGGTGGTAGCCATCCAGTCGGACAAACGCCCTACCACCTGGCTGTGGGTTGTTTTGTCGCCTCTTACTACAGGCGGCCGGGCCGCAGGAAATTGTATTCCTTCTCCGTTCCTGCACAATAGATATATTAGAGATTTATATTTTATTTATACAATTTATTAATATATTTTTTTATTTATACAATTTCATAGCGACATAGAACCCTATTGTAGTAATAATGAATAATATATCATTGCAGAAATAATTTTATTAACTCTTTGAACAATTAATGCGCTATCTGAATCCTTTACTAAACTAAACTGATAGTTAAGACACGTATGTGTAACAAACGAATACACATAATAAAAATTGTATTTATTCTGTCAAAACGGACCTAACATCTTTCATCCAGAAATAATAGGTACTTTACCCGAGTAATAATAAATAATATAAAATAATAACTAAAGATAGCACTGCAGTCACGTTCTCTTGTTCAATCTATCACTGTGTTACTTCAATCATGTATACAGAGTAAATGTACTATTCCTAAGGGGTAGAAAAACCTGAATCAATTGACATAACCGTTTATAAGTTTATTTATTGGTAATCTAGAGGTCGCAGGTTCCATATGCGGCAGTGCAAATCTTGTAAATGAAATTTCGGTTATTTACTTCAGCTCTGATGCAAATCGTTCTTTGTATATGACCTACTGACAGCAAGAAATGACACAGAAAATAGTTTTTAAAAAATTGATTTATTGTAAATTTGTAAATAGTAATTGTTATGTCACGTACATGGAATAATTTATTTCTAAATAATTAGCTAGGTTTAAACTGAGTTGTCCATGTAGGTGTCAAAATATTTCACAGAATCTTCGTAGATGCATCTACGAAATGTTTAGTTTTCACAGTTTCATAATAGTCTTAAGTTTAATGTTAACTTTATAAAGCAATAATTACATCAACAATACAACACACGTCTTCTTATTTCGTACTCCCCTCCAGCGATTAAGCCTAGCTCCCGTGGTAATAGAGCCAGTGGTGCGTCACCCTCATCCAACGGAGTGTTTATCATCGACACACCACTCAACTTATTAAAACCCCACAGTAATATTTAAAAAAAAAGTAAAATTTTATAAGTTTTCTTTATGAGGTGTGGAATATTTTTTGCTAGTGAGTATGTGCTTAAAATACCCAAAGTAATTTACTTATGGTGTCATGCATAAACAGTAATCATCATTTATTATTTGGTCCAGAATACGGCTCTCAGGAAAGTGTAGGCGTACGAGATATACTACGCCTACTCTATACTCCATTTACACAAAATTGGAATATTTATTTTGAAGGTGGGCTGTAATTGCCCTGAAGCGATTCCCACTTGGAGCTCTAATTAATGCTATTACTGAATATTTCCGCTCAGATACATATCGTAGAATCCTGTCCCCAGCACAGACTTCATCCTTTTATGATAACTTTTTTACAGTGCAGGCTGTCAAACTCTGGAATGCGTTGCCTCTTACTGTCAGAGAGACCAAAAATGATTAAATATTACCATTAGGGACTCACAACGACCACGTTCACGACAGCGATTTTTCCCGGTCCACTTGCTTGCCGGCGTTACAATCGTAAATCCAAGTGGAACGGTTATTCGACCCACCTCTTGACATGGGTCGTTGTGAGCGTTGTGTGATCGAAAATGATGACGTCTTAGGGACGTTTTCGCCAAGAACACAACGAGAGCGGTCGCCTTGTGGAAAAGCTAACGGAGCATTTTGGGCGTTGTGAGCTACTAATGGAACGCACTGTATATACATGTCTCTTGCAGTCGACGTTGTATTCAGAAGGCCGCTACTTCCCTTCTAGACTCAAATGATGGGGTTACTAGGGTCTTTGAGATCACTATAGATAATCATTATTTGTTTTGTTAAGCTTGACGGCGTGCTGTGCAACGCTTCAACAATATGTTTTCAGACACAATCTGGTATCTTTACCAACCAGGATTATTTATTGCTAATGCTGGGTCGTGGCGTAATAGCTAATAGCTAGCGTAATAGCTAGCGCACACGTCCTAAACTCAAAAGTCGCGGGTTCGATCCTGACGGGAACACATGCACCACTTAGGCTGATTTCTACCTAATGTGCATATTGTTAAATTACCACGTGTTAGCAACGGTGAAGGAAAACATTGTGATGCAACCTGCACATTGAGATAACCGATGTGTCAAATCTTCCAAGCCACCTTGGACAAGCGTGGCGGGTATACTGTCCATTCCCTATAGTGGGAGGCCCGAGCCCAACAGTGGGACAGTTAGGGGCTGTTGTTATATAATGCTGGGTCAATTTCATGTTGGTACTGGACTCCAGATTGTGCCTGGCTTGGCCGTATCCAGAACAGTCTAGCAGCAAATGTTGGATAGGTTCCGGTGTTTCGTCATCTTAAGTGCATACTGGGCTGTCCATACGCCGCAAATATTTAATTTGTTTCATTATTGTATTTCCCATGAGTATTTACTACTACTTTTTGCTTTGGCCAGCAAAGAATTATTATTATTAAAGTAAAGCCAAGCTAGCAAAGAAATCTTAAGTCTTAACAAAAGCGCGACAACTGATTAGTTTTGAAAATATAGTACGATACATACATTATAATACGGTTGGGAATCCTAACTATATGTGTATGTATAAGTATATATTTGTATATCATGGGTGAGGTCAAACTTGTTTTTGTATGAGCCGAGATTGCACAAGATTTCTAATGGCAATGCATAACCGATTGCAAGAGTTTTGTGTTTATCTTATATATTATCAATATTTATTAATTAAATTGAAGTGTCTGTGATTCAAAATTTAAATAAACATTGCTATTTATAATAAACGTAGTCATAATTTACCATTTTTAGAATATTTTCCGTCTGTTTTACCCGTGCGGGAACGGGGAAGGGATATAATTTCTTGCGGCCGTGCGGCCTCGTAGAGCCGACAAAACGACCCATTACCACGTGGTAGGTAAATTGTCCGATGGCTACCATCCCGGATTAAAGTATGCCACCATAAAACCTTAATTTATGTTCCGTTATTAGTGGTCAGGTTCCAGTCTCCATTTGGAGAGCGGCAGCACATTTGTAGCACCTTGGTGTTACTAATGTCCATAGGTAAATGGTAGCCGCTTTCAATCAGGGCCGTCGGCCTGTTTGCTGAACGCACGCAATAAAAAAATATCTGCTAGTTTGTCTAAAATAAGCTCCAAAACAGTTAATTAAACTTAAATTAATATTTTAAGAACCAAAACACCATTTTTATATTAAACTAGCTGTCCCGGCAGTGGTCGTCCTGCCCGGAAAAGCTATATATGCCGACAGCACCGCTACCTGCCGGGTCCTATTGTGAACCATCTCAGAAACCTTCTTGGCTCATACATGACAACTTTGCTAAAGATCATCCCATGATCAAATGTATCATTTACGATTCTATAAAGGACATACAGAGAAAGATTCATTTTTATATATAAGAGATTTATATGTATTTTTTGTATTGTCATTCAAGTTAGAGCTATGTTTAAAAATTTAAGTCCTTGATAATCAGGAAGTTATTTTCATTTCAATTTGACAATTATACCCGAACAAACAACAAAGCCAGTTAATAATAAGGACACGGAACCTATCAACTTTTAAAGGTAAGCAACATAATGTTATATGTCTTCCACAAATAAAATGACATCACAGTTTATTCATATAACTATTGATTGTTCTATTTTATTGGAGGAAGTAGGTAATCTAGCAGATTGTCTTTCTGGTAGAAAGCAGATTCCGTTGTTTATGGACTTTTTTTAAGGCAGGGGAAATGCATTTCGCTCACTTCAGGTTCTTTTGCTAGGGGTTACACTAAAGCGATGAGAGGTGAGCCATGAATAGCTATCAGAGCCAATGCCGGCTTGTGTGGAGACTCGACTAATCAATACTCCACTAAAACCACCCTCCTCCCATGTGCCCCGTGCCACTTATGGCAGAAAAAGAGTGAGACTTAGAACGTAGTTACGCCCACGCTGATCCTAGCACATCAGTGCTTGAGAAAGCCCCGGAATCAGGGCAAACTTACTTCGTCAACAGGGGGATGACTCCTCCGTTCCCTGATGCTGGAGGGCTGTTTATGGACCTTTGCAACATCGTAGGGAACTATGGTGTAAAATTTTATGACAGCCCACTTAAGCAATCCCATATTATAGCATAGAGTGTAAAACACGGCAGGAAGTTCTTTCCATTTTTCCAGTAACCAGACGAAATAAAAGTAAAACGTAGAAATATCTAATAATTATGTTACCCTTGAATTGGAATTGATTACTAATCCAATAGAGACTAATCCAGCTGTGGGCGTTAATCAGCCGATAAAAGATAAAATTCATCAGTTATTATTTGAAAAGCTTGTCTACATTGAGTTGAGTACATGATATTAAACTGCGGTTTCGCTAGATCTTGATTTCTATTTTTGCATATAGTGGAGTTTCGATGATTCGGAGAGGCAAAAACAAAGCCCTTTGTGGATTATTAAGAAGTCCTGATTTCGATCTATGATATTATAAACCTACAAATCGGCAATCTAAGTTTCTTTAGTTAATTATCGAAAAGTAAGTGAACACATGTGACAGAAATATGTATCTACAAACGTACCTACATGTTGCGAATTACAAATATTTAATCTGACATGAAGTAAAAAAAGGTGAAATGTAATACTTCTGAAAAATTTATAATCCTTCTGCTTATAATTTTAGCACTTCACTTCAAAAGCTTGATCTTTAATTAGAAACGTAACTTGAATCATTCAATGTGATTGATTCAAGTTACGTTTCTGCCGACACGTTTTCAGGTTTTCAAATTGGACAAATACATTAACAATCTGCCCGTAAAAATTCAACTTAAAATTTTGTGGCGATTCATTTTGTCACTTGTCAGTTGAATATTTTTCACTTGTCCGTTGCGGTTCATTTTCTCACATATCCGTTGCCATTAGTTTTTTTAAATTGTAAATGTAATATATAAAATAATTATATAGTCTATGTAGTAAATTTAGGCTAAATAATTTTAATTGAATATTCAGTTAAACATTTGTATACACTATGGTTATGACATGTGTTACGCTTGTAATCTTAACATCTATTGTACCATTGACAAATAAAAAAATATTATAGCATAATATCGCTTCATAACAAATACGCCCGTATAAGAAAAAATGCCATTTTGTTGTTCTTTATCTATGCATGTTACAATTTAGAAAGTCTTACCAGTATGCAAGTGTACCTAAATAGCCGGGTATTCCAAATTCAGCCTTATATAATCAACTAGTTTTGTTTTACTCATAATTTTGTCCCTTGTATAAAACTGCACTTTGCCTGTACGCCCATTTGTTATGAAACCCTCGATATATTAATCGAATAGAGGAAATTTCCAAAACTGGGGTACCCGGGGGTGTCATAAGAACTATAGCCTTGGAATATGTTATAAAAAGTTACAGGTTCCATATGCACACTGAACAATAAAATTGTCACATAAAACCGGCTTATCAATTTTATCGATCACAAAATACAATGGAGGTTTTTATATTTATCCTCAAAGTCATTTCCTCTGATGTGCAATGAATTCTTAATTCATTTTATCTTATAATCATCATGATTACGCATTGAGGAGTCTGTATGTTCATAC
Organism: Dendrolimus punctatus; assembly: GCA_012273795.1. Classification (NCBI taxonomy): domain Eukaryota; kingdom Metazoa; phylum Arthropoda; class Insecta; order Lepidoptera; family Lasiocampidae; genus Dendrolimus; species Dendrolimus punctatus. The sequence goes on from CM022543.1 coordinate 5,927,773, forward strand.
ATACTGATTGGCAAAAAAATTGAAAATAGTAGGGGTGCCACTTCCTTCGTACGCGGTTGAAACTCGGTCTTTCCGATTTCGCCGCCTGCGTGCACCGGTTTGACGACGTCGCGCGCCATGCTTTGTGCGTAGCGACACCGGCAAAACAGTCTCGCGGACAATCGTTGAGGCTCCGTGCTTGGCACGGAATAGTTTAGTGGCCATAGTTTAATACTTTTTATCATCATCATCATCATTATCATCCGAGCGTTAAATCCCGGTTGCATTCGAAGCGTTCATTCCGACGCCCAGGGTCCGCTTTCATACTTTTTCTACTACACTTCGCGCGGTCTTCAGCGTCCCCCATTTTGAGACCATTGGTACGCATTTCATCCTTCACAACGTCAAGCCAACATTTGTGTGGTTTTCCCCCTCGACCACCTCGCGGACGCGGCATGGTTAGACATTTGTTCCCCACATAAATAGCCGGTCTCCGTAAAACGCGGCCGTACCAGCGTTAGCGACTCTAATACTTTTTAATATAGAGAATATTTTTTTGCTGGATACGTTCTATGCAAATTATTGATGCAATAACATGGTTACTTTGAAAACAAGACACTTGAACTTATAGTAAGTTTTGTATAGACACACGGCGATGAAAAAATCGTTCGCTTTATGACAAAGAACAATCGGTTTGTCGGTGAATTAGCAGCAGTAGTAATATAACGAATATTAATTAGATAATGTTAATATCAGAGATATGTAATCTTTATGTGATAAATTTAAAAAAACAGCGTTTTATCCTATATGCCAATTGAAAAATAAAGATATGGATTCAAAGTGTCACGTTGATAGATCGTTTACTTTACTTTTTTTTTATTGCAGGAGATCAGCAGACACGCAGACGGCCCACTTGATGGACAGCGGTTACCATCGCCTATGGACATTTGCAACACCAAAGGTGCTACGAATGCGCTGCTGCTCTCTTTAGGGAGCCTGGAACCTGGTCACTAATGCCGGAACACAACACAAGGTTGTTATGGCGACATACTCTAGACCAGGGGTGGTAGCCATCCAGTCGGGCAAATGCCCTACCACCTGGCTGTGGGTTGTTTTGTCGCCTCTTACGACAGGCCGCCGGGCCGCAGGAAATTGTATTCTTTCTCCGTTCCTGCACGGATAAAACTATATAAGATGTTTATAAAAAATATTTACATATACGTTAAAGTATTGTTTGTAATTTGATGAAACACTTTCTATTAATTACCAATATTATATTTATTTTAATATTATACAGCAAGTGGTACTTATTATTTTAAACATTAAGGCGGTAAGTCACCTCTGTCACTGCTGTCAACCCCTATTGACAGTGACGTTTTATTCTACAGATTACATGTTACCATGTTATAGTCCGCGCCACGTAAAAAGAACGCTGGCTCTGAACCTGCGCAGTGAGTGTTTTATCGATCAAATTGGTAGTATGAAGGAGGCGTGACGAGGTGATACTTTAGGATATTATGACTGTACACCTGCGCAGACACATCCCCTCCACTACCGCTCAGCGTTCTTTTTACGTGGCGGTACCTATACTACAGTCAAAGTCGTAGTAGCGTAATGGCTAGCGCGTCCTAAATTCAAATGTTCATATTGTTACAATTATCACGTGCTAACAACGGTGAAGGCAAACATCGTGATGCAACCTGCACATCGGGATGACCGATGTATCAAACCTGTCAAGCCGCTTTGGACAAGCGTGGCGTGTCCCTATAATGTGAGACCCGAACCCAAGCTCAGACATTTATGAGCTGATATTATTACGTTAAAAAACTTAAACTTTAATTATACCAATCCTATATACAGCTGTATTAAATCGTTAGCAGTACGTTTTATTTAAAGTTAGCCTGTGATCGTAATTAGTGATATTAATTACGCTCCTGTGAGTAAAGGAAGTGAGTTTCATTCCTTTGAAATGCTCGAATAGTTCCGGTTAAAAATGCAGCCTTAGAAGAGTTTTATTGGATTTAATTAAATAGCTGAGATCTAGATACAGTGATTTCCGACCCTTTTTAAATCATTGCCTCCTTTGGAAAAGAACAAAAATGTCAACGCCCACTAATCGATTGTTCCTCAATGATTTTTATGTCGCGACTTCTGCACTAAACATTTATTTATATTTTAATTCATTGTTAATTTATGCGTATCTTATTTTTGTGACAGAGTGTGACTCCTTTCAACAACAAACGCGACCCCCACAGGGATTGCGACTTCCAGATTGAAAGACGGTGCCCTAATCTATAGCTAACTGGTATTAAAATAAGCTAGTAATTAGACTGAACAAATATGAAAGAAATTAATATTCTGAGATAAAGGTGAAGAAATCAAATTATTTTTTTAAAATGAAACTGGCATTTACTGAGTCTTAACAATATGTTGCAAAAAGTATAAAAATGTATTTTCGCCTTAGGACCTAGTAATTGAAATTTATCGTATTATGTACTTATTTATGTATAATGATACGAATGTATGCTCTCACGTAGAATTACGTTTGCTTTTGTTTTAAATGAATAACTGAATTACGTAGTATATTAAATTGAATAGACAACAACTTGTTTATGTTTTATTTTATATATTTAGGATACAATGTACTTTATAGACATATAGAGTATATTATTATATATCTTAAATTTAATTGGAATAATGAGTCATAATTTTCAATAGCTAGGTGGGGTTAGTGCTGAAAGAGCGGGGGCGTCACGCCGTAACCACGTGGTTTTACTAATTGAAGTTAAATCCAAACATGTCTGTATACAATAATTGTAATGGTCGGGTAATCAAATTATAAACAAAAAAATATTTATATTAAGAATTTCCTTTTTTTTGAAGCTGGTTAAAAAAATAACAAAAGTTTCTTGCCGACGCGCACTTATACAACTTTTTAACCAATAATATGTATGGGGACATTATGTGGGAAACAAATCTCTAGCCATGCCGCCTCCGCCAAGTCCCGGACGAAGGGGAAGGCCCAAGAAATGTTGGCTTGATGCGTGAAGGATGACATGCGTGCCAATAATGGTCTCAAAACGGGGGATGCTGAAGACCGCGCGAAGTGGAGTAGAGAAAGTAGGAAAGCGGAACCTGGGTGTCGGAGTGAACGCTGCGAACGCAACCGGGATTTAACGTTCGGATGATGATGATGATGTATGTGGACATTATGTCTAGGATAGTATCGTTTTGAGGAAATTTTCTGGCGGATATGGGATATTTCGTAAATTCAGTCTGGAGACCCTGGGTCAGTACCTAAAAGACCTTATGCAGAGCAAGCGATAGCCACTTCTCGCTCTCACTCCTGGTAATAGGCGGGTGAACACGGGGAGTTTTAGTGAGCACTATGACAATAGTGCCCACAAGTCTCCACCGTCCTCATCATGATCCCCACACTGTGAATTGTCATCAGGTAAATTTGTCCTCCTTAAAAAAATAGTTCTGAAAATCAGCGATTTACTGGAGAAAAATCCAGCATAGCTTTGTGCTGAGTGCCGCAATATGAATAAATTGAACTGTATAGTTGTATGCAATTTATTTGTTTGCATTTGTATTGTCGCATGTTAGTCAAATCAATTCTTTCTTTCTTTTCTTTGTCACGGATAAAAATATTTTCAATAATAATTCTCAGACTAAGCAAACAAAGCTCACGTGTCTAAATTTTCGCAGACTTCATTTGGAATTTATCATTTGATTTCGCAGTGCTCGGATAACTCCAACCGTCTGACACAATATGTTATTATATTATTCAAATAACTTCACAGATAAAAGATAATTTTAATTAGGTTTAACGAAACAAAAATAACGTAAAATCCATGATGACGAATAGATGAGGAAAATTATGAACGTGGATTTTTAAATAGCAATTATTAATATTATCTATCTATTCATATAATAAAATTGTAGAGGTCAAATTTCAACAACAATGAAAAAAATATCTAAAATCCCAGTCAGAGGGATGTAAGAAATGACATAAAACTAATTTAGTATTTTTTTTATTTTGTGTTTCTCTGTTTGTCTGTCTGTTAGAACGGGCTAATCTCCGAAACGACTAATCCGATTTACATGAAATTTTGTATGGTGGTAGCTTATATCCGTGGTCAATATAGCATACTTTTGATCCCGAAAATAAACAGTTCCCGTGGGATAGTTAAAAAAGTTGAATTACTTAAACATCTTATAACAGACTGAAAGTAATTTCTCTGCAACGTAACATAATAGAAGCGGAGATTTTGACAGGATATGGTGTCGGTGAGACAGTTCTATCTTATATATATAATATTATATAAAGCTGATAAGTTTGTTTCTTTGTTTGTTTGCTTCAACGCACCAATCTCGGGTACTACTGGTCTGATTTGAAAAAGTATTTCAGTGTTAGATAGCACATTTATCGAGGAAAATTAGGCTATATATCATCATGCTAAGACCAATAGGAGCAGAACACCAATGAAGAATGTTTCATAATCGCGGGGTATTTTGAAATAAATTATTGCACGCGAACGAAGTCGAGGGTAAAAGCTAGTATACCTACATAAAAACACTTGCGGTCAATCCACCATCAAGTAATTATTAAGATGTTGGGGGGATACATAACGATGCCTTCCTCATTCACTATCCTGCATGGCAGTCTTACAGTGGGCTGAGCTTGTAGGGCTCAAGAGGTACCCTATGTTCTGAGCTCTATGTTGCCGGACGTAACACCATTTACAATCCTGCATTTCGGGGCGCAATGCTAGGCTGACTACCATGCAGGATAGTAAATGGGCCTCTTAAATAGTACTAGTAGTATGATTAACTTTTCATTGTATGAAAGCGTTGATAAAGGAAGAAGGAAAGGGAAATCTAAAAAAAAATGGGTTAATACTTCCTTTGCTAATCACCAATATAAAATGCACGCCATAAATATATTTAATCAAATTAATAAAGTATTAGAATTTAGTAATATGAAATATTATTAATGTAAGAAAATTGTTACTAATTGGTTATTATTAAAAATTAAAGAAAGTGAAGAATTTTTAGTGTATATTACATAGTTTCTTGGTTTGTAAACATAAACACAACACTTAGTCACATACATCTACACACACATGCACACACACATTCTTACATACATTCACACACACAGATATAGGTATACAACACATAAAAATTATTTGTATAAGGTTTATTGTAATAATGTTTAAGTTAATTGAGAGCGGGTCCTTCTGACCCAAGTATGTATTGATACTTAATAGAAGGTCCCAACCCCAAAAATTCTTGAATACGTACTTTTGGAACAAATAAACATTTATTATTATTATTTCACATGTATATTTATTCGCATTCTTTTTTATGTTTTTTTTAATACATATATATATATATATATACATAATAATTATTATTATTATTTATAAGGCAGGCAAAGGAACTCAGACCATACACCCCCGTCTAATGTTTAGTCTTCAATATAGCTTAGCCAAATTGTATGTCTGACTGATGACGCCAATCAACGGTATTCATCAACTCTAAAAGCCGCCTTTAAGTACTCAGTTAAATTTCTCACAATAACACATAATTATTACTCAAAAACTATACATACTTATTGTTCATTTTGGAGTTATATTTGTTTAAAGGTTTTTTTAGAATTGAATCTGCACAACACATCATGATCATGCAGATCCGGCCAAATACATACTCTTCAAATAACATAAGTAGTGGTCGCTTTTCACGTATACGGAATACAATAAGCCGACACGCACTTGGTCGATATTTATTTTTATAACTAGCAAGGTTAGCTTATTTGTAACCCGGTAGAATATTTGTGGTTTACAAGGTTCATTCTCTCACGTATGTTAGAAGTTAATTTCCAGGAAGTACTGTGGGGCTATTATAGCGTCTAGAATCCAGGTCACACGGCCGTCGGATAAGATGCATCGATCTTTCTCAGTGTCACATATATTTTTCTGTAGACTATACAGATTCTATGAATGGATTTTTTTATCTTTCAGCATTATTTAACAAAAACTATAGGCTATCCATTGCGGTTTGCTGGACTCAATTTAGGATCCATGTTCTGTAAATTTTAAATCTATCGTCAAGAAATTTGTTAAGTATTTGCGCTGCCTGTTATTTTTAGAGAGGCCAGAACATTACCTTACTTTAGAACTTATTCCGAAAACACTATTTGTTCTTAGATAATTATGCCTAATTGTTATACCGTTGATTCATTAAAATATAAAATTACAATTTAATTACACACTCTATCAAATTGCTGCCACATGGAAGTAAGTTTATATATATAGATATGTAGAAGTCGCAAAAGGCCACGACACACCTTCCATGATCAAATTGATCATGTATTAGCAGAAGGTGATGTCAGGAGCCTTAAGAACAGACGAGCGAGCATGACAAGAACTATTAATGTCAAAGAAGCAAGAGAGGTGTGTAAGAATAAACCTGTATGGCGCTCTGTTGTTCGTGCCTTCCCCGCGAGGGACCTGGCGTGAAATTATGTATGTATGTGTGTATATAAAAGACATAAATATTTTTTTGACCTTACTTACAATAATCTCGTTAAGACTAACGTAGGTTGTATGTACCCAAAATATTCCACTAAAGATGAATTTATGAGTACGATTTTCACTAATCAGTTGCTGAAGTTTCTTAAAATTTAACAAACAATTATAAGTAAGGCCCTAAATTTTTAGACAAACAGGATTTTTTGCAATATTTAACGGTATTTAAAAGTCTTAAACTACTTAAGCCATATCTACAGATAGCTAATATGGGATGGACGATCACTATAGTGGAAATTTTGTATGCTAAAACTAGCTGATACCCGTCCGCTTCGCGTGCCGTAAAATCTGTTCTTAGCTGACCTCTATAGGCGAAAGGAAGGTCCATGCCAAATTTCAAGTCTATAGGTATTATAGTTCCTGAGATATCGTTCTTAGTCACTATATATGTGGATTTCAATTATATATAGTTATATAGATTGCAAATTACACTGATCTTCTTTTTCTTTTAATTTGTAAGATAAACTTTACTTGATGTACTTGGTATTTTTTTAAACTAATTTTTAAGGTAGTTTATAATTTAATTTAAATGTGTATATTAACGTGAATGAGTAAATATCGCATTTTAATTAGTCAATATGTTAGGATAGGAAGTCAATTCGGAGTTTCTTTTGGATTCAATCAACGTAAGCGGAATTGATACGATGAAATATGTAAATATTTCATCGTATCAATTCCGCTTACGTTGCATCCTGAGCAGTTTAAAAACAACTAGCTAGGCCTTCCTAAGTAACAATTTATATGTATTTTGTTAGGTTTTTGTTTTTATACAAGATATCTATCAGCGCGTTTTATGTAAGTCTCACGGGACCAAAGTGCTAGCCTGCATCTTATATACAGGTGTCGTATCATAATTGACCGCTTTAGGCGTGTCTCTTAGTGTCCGTTCAAGAATGAAGACGAAAAACAAATTACGGTGGTAGGGTGGCCTGTCGTAAGAGGCGACCAAACAATCCAAAGCTAGGTTGTAGGTTAATTGCCCGTCTGGATGGCTACCACCTCTGGTCTGGAGTATGCTGCCCTTTAGAGAGCGATACTGCATTGGTAGCATCTTTGATGTTACATATGTCCATAGCCGATGGTAACGTGGATTGGCCGCTTTCCATTACGTGGGCCGTCTGTCCGTCTGCTAAACTTATGCAATAAAAAAATATGATTTTTGTAGGCTCCGAAATTGGTGAACGGTGTTCCTCAAAATGTTGGAAATTAAAACGGATTTTTTTGTGGATATGTTAGGGGGGGCAGGAGGGTAAGAAAAACCATTTAAATCGGTATTAAACATGAAAGAGTAAAATGCTTGTCAGCCCAAACACAAAGAGTCTTTTCAATTAATGAAGGTTCCGTAATTTAGTTACGGAGCCCTAAGTAAATAATTGGACAATGATTATTAGCATTAGTTTGCAAAAAAAAAAACAACAGCGAATCTGTTACATTCAGAAATAGTAACCATTATTATGAAAATTTGCTTCATGAATAAATATGTATTGATTTGTTGACCTTGTATTAGACAAGATAAGAATCAAGACAAAACAAGCATGTTTTTATTATAATATTTAGTTAAATTACATGATAAGATGAGGAATTTGTATCGTGTAGCATTTTTATCATACGGGATTTCTGGCAGCAAATGAATAATATACGCCTAATTTTAATAAACATTTAAATGTTTCCAGTTTACATAAGTAGTCTCAAATGAGCAGATTTGAAGTCGTGTTAATTTGATTTTTTTTAATGGCCGTTGTCAATTATCTGTACAAGTAAATAGGTGCTGAAAAACTGTGGCAAAATTTATAATATTAATTCGTGCAACATATTCTTACAAAAAAGTAGGTGAAGGATATCAATTTTATAAATGTCAATGTATTTAATAATCTCCTCCTTACATACGAAATGTTAAATTAAATAAATATTCATATCATCCTGCATGAATCATTGAAGTAATATTTACTTGGTATAAGATTTAAAGAGTTGAATAATAATAACAATTTGCCTTTGTTTCTATTCTGATAAAAAAATTATGATGGATAAATTCAAATGTAAAGATTGTATGTAATTTTGTGACACTTGAGTCCCACACAGAGTTGCAGTTTATTAAGCTGTAACTATTTTAGGCGAAAAAGAATAAATTACTCTGAGCCAGATACAGTGACAGAAGAAATAAAAAATAGTTAAGTCAATGGAATATTTAAATACTTTTCTAAAAGTTGCCAGTGCTTTGATAATAAGAAAACGTAGGTTTTAACAAATTTGATTGCTAACATATAATTACATTAAACTAATCCCTGTGACACGAATAAGCCCAGTGTCGGGTATGAATGTAAAAATATTGATAAAAAGTTTAAAAAAGAAACGACATCAGGCTGTATGAAATTCATATCTTTTGACATGAACAATTTGCTAAATGTTCGTTATTATTGTGGCCATCTTAATAGTTTCTATAACAATATACGTTCTATAGAGAGAGTGCTCAGTGCGAGTATTTTACTAGTTGATCACATTCAAGTTAACGCAATTCTGTATGGCATGATTTATGTTTCCCTTCACGCTCACGAAATGGCGTGAAGTTATTCCTATTCATAAAGCACATATTTTAATATTTGTACGCTCTATGGGTAATGACTTCTTGAGGTTTTATATAATTTAAGATCTGTATAATTATGACTTACACAAATAAATTTCATTTATTTAAAACTATAACCAGTGCAGTTGTAAAAAAATAATTACTTTAATTATTAAGTTTACACATACATACATAATATCACGACTGTTTCCCATGGGGGTAGGCAGAGACTATGGATCTCCACTTGCGACGATCCTGACAAACAAGTTTCGCTTCACCTACTTCATTAAACTCTTCATACATGCACGCTTATTTGAAATGCTTTTTACCCGACCTCTCTTTAACAATTCTGATATTTGGTCATGGTGTGTTCGTCTTGGTCTACCGGCAACAACTCTACCATTCACAATACTGTCATACACCTGTTTTGTGTATTATATATTATTATAATGTAGTAATAACTGAGTTCTCCTATTAAAGGTAAAAAAAAGACAAAAAATGTGTGCTGTAAAATGGATCTCTCAGCAGTAAAATATTTTAAAGTGCCCAGCTAGGCTTTTATGGTGATTGCTAATCGTTTGAAATGTGACAACTGTTTGAGGCAGGAATTCTGCACGTGACGTATTAAATAGAGCTAGTCGTGTACTCAGGTCAATGACATAGGTCCATTAATAATAAAGTTGCATAGACAACGAAAATTGCAATATTTTTTTTGTATCGCCCAGTGTGTCGGTTCTCTATGGACGTAGAGTATGGCGAAATAATGTAGAAAATATTATGGACGCTTCTTTCTCAAATATGTCTAGTTAAACTCTAGCAATTCCAATATTATGCCAAGAATAAGTTCGACACTTACTAGTAATTTTTAGTATTATGTCAAACTTCAGATAAGTGTATCAAGTTGCTTTATTTACTACAAGTATTTTGTCAAAATAGTCTTTGATAAAAATTACTAATATTTTGTAAGCAAGAACTTTAACAACTTGTTATAGTTAATAAAACAATATTCGATTAAAAGAAGCAAAAGGTATTGTTACAAACCTGTCATGTCGGCGGTTCTTTGGTATATATCGTCGAATTATAACGCACAGATTTTTCCATATACTCCGCGAGACATCCTTGGTAAACTTTTAAAATCACTGCTCATGTGTTGTTATATCCGTATTTAGTTATGTTTAGCGGATTTAGATTCGAATGAACATTAGATTAACATTGATAAATTGATCTTTGTTTATAATTCACTGATATAAGATAGAATATTGCCGGAAGGCAAAATAAACAACGTGTGCTTTTCGGGACGCCCGACAGAAGTGATAACTTAAACTATTAACTATTGAAATTAGGCATTGAAGTTAGGCTTAGGTTATTTCTTAAATTTTATGTGATATGTAATCAAAGGTTTTGTATTAATAAAATAAGCATAATCCACCCTAAAATTGGAATAACCTTTACTTTTATTTATAAAAACATTTATTTTTATTGTTTTTTCTATAAACTTTGTGTAACTATTATAAATAAGGGAGATGGAAGATACATTGAAGTTTTATGATTTATTCTATATATTGATGGAGTTCATACTGACCGTTTATTATCCTAACAACGTCTAATACAGTGTTTTTCAACCTTTTTCATGACACGACCCCTTTAGTATAAAGAAATATTTCGCGACCCCCCTACCCGTTGCTTTTTTATGTATTTCATTTTGTGACAAATATTCAATCCAACATATTTATTCATTTATTTCATTTATTCATAAGGGTTCGACTAAATACATAATTAAGTAGCAAAAACACATTTTTACGTCGAATGTGTCTCCAATAGATAACGCAATTTACGCGCATACGTACGACCACGTCCGATGCCGACCGCCCCGCATATATGAGAAAGCGTTGCTATCGAGTGGCTCTTCGTTTATCTAAAACAGAAAAACCCAATACTATTGCTGAAAGTTTGATTTTACCAGCGGCATTAGATATGGCGGAGATAGAGATACGGCGAAAAACTGAAAAGTATACCTCTGTCTGGCAGTACCATTTAACGCGGGTTAAGCGATATGGCGACTGATGCTCGTGATCAAGTTATAGTAAAAATAAAAGAAAGTACTTTTGTTTCCTTGCAATTTGATGAATCTACGGATATCGCAGACTATACTGCAGTAGCTTGCCCAACCTTTTGCAACTTCACTACAGAAGCTTCGCGACCCCCTAGGGGGTCGCGACCCACACGTTGAAAAACACTGGTCTAATAAATCTAAAGATTATCTGAAAGAGATTACTTTAATATTAATACAATCTCTTTCAAATAATCTAAGAGGACCATCTACTGTACTTTTAGTTGTGGTGTTTAATAAAGTATATTTCAGTTTATATGCGCTTATAATCAATATAATTTTACAGTCACAATATATCATGCCTTGTCTTCATACTCATTGCTAATGAGGTCAGATAACGTTGAGATAGAGTTGAAACAGATTTAATAATGACCTTAAAAAGTGAATCATTTCTTTATCTATATATCTTTAAACTTAGCAAACAAGTAATAAGAGTTATAAACAAGTAACCTTAAGTAACGAATAAACTGATCTATAAAAATCCCTCGCTACTGCGGTCAACTTAATATAATTGTCAACCTTTAAAATTGCAGTACATAAAATTGTTACATATATTTGTTGTATAATATATCATAGTAATAGATATGATAATATATTGAAATTTAAGTATTCATATGATCATGATATTATTTATATTAAGTAAAATATAATATTGTTCAAAGTAAGAAAACTTGTAGTTTTAGGTTTATATTTTTTGCATGAGTTAGGCACCAAATTAAATTAAAAAATAACATTATTCATCATTTTTTTTATTTTATTTATTAAAGTAGGTATCATGCAATTCTTACTAAGTAATATATTGCCTTTAAGATTCAATATGCAGAAGAATTAAAAGTTATTGTAGTAAAACCATTATCCGAGTAAATTATCAATTTAATACTAATTAAAAATCAGATAGAAGATCACCGTTATAAAGAGCAAAGGCCAATTGGATGGCAGCTTATCTATAGAGATAAATAAAATTGAAGTGTCTGTTTGTAATGTCAAAATAACAGCTATTTACTAAATTCATATTAAATTATATTCGGTACTTTATCAAACATCAGTTTTTTTTAAATAGCTAGACCGATTTTGACGAGACTTTTTCTGGCAGCTAACTGATATTATGAGTAACTCAGGATAGTTGATTATTTAAAATTTAATAATTCATTTATTTAAGAAATTAATAAATCCATATTGTACAGTTTTATATTATAAATAATGTGACTGTTAACAATTTTAAAAAACATCAAATTAGTTCACAACGATATTACTATTACTAACTAACTAAACAAATAGTAGGGCATTACACCCGCGTCACAATAATTATTATGAATGTTCCTACTCCACGGCACGAAGGGACATATACCAATTCTCTCAATATTCTCAATTATAGTACTAATAGTATAATTTAAGAGTACCGCGAAAAATTAAATCCACATGGGCGAAGTCGCGGGCACGGCTAGTTTCGTATAAAACATTTATTTGAAAGTATTGACTCAAAAGAAAAACATATTGTTGAGTTACAGATGCTCCAAATTACCAAAAATGTTCAGTCATCGAAAACATCCCGCTGTGTTAGTTAGATTGCGATGTCGTTTTATTAATGTATTACAATATTGATTAGGAATCAATATTTTTGTAAAACTTAAACAGCATTCTTCAAAGAACACCTGTTATAACAGCTAGGGTTGTCGTGTTGTCACATTACAAACCAAATGAATTATTGCTTTAGTTGTTTACAAAACTTTACCTTCAGTCGTTTGAAAGGTAGTTATGCTACGAATATTATAAGGATATTAAAAACAAGCTGGTTTTAAACTAGTTTCTTATATGTTTTAAGAGTACGTTAGATTAACAAAAACATGAAGCTATCGTTTAGAAATTCATTAATAATAATTATAGTGAATAAAATTTTCAAATTTCTCTGTATTTTCGGCTATTGGTGTATTGTATTCGAGTAACATAAATGGATAACGTTTATTTTTTCGGTATAAAAGTATACTGGTAGATATATTACTTATATATATAGAATATAAAATCTTAGTTATTCAAGGGCATATAGAATCAATAACTTTTTTATGACAACATAAAATACGTTTTTATTGTTATTAAATGTTACGCTTATTATTCTATATTTGTCCTAATTAAATACATTTATTTATATCTTTACAATTATATCTGGAGTTAATTGCTTGATTTCTGTAACAGTAATTTAAAGTAACTATCAACGGAGTTCCAGTCTCCTTTCAAGTTTCTTCCGTAATTATTATTGTTAATGGCAATGATATTTTATAATATATTAGCTATTCCACCAGATATCGTCCTGCCCGGAAATGCTTCAATCGATATACCGACAGTAGCGCCACCTACCGGGTCAAATTGTGAACCAACTCAAAAGCCTTCTTTGGCTCATGCACAACAACTTTGCTAAAGATCATCACATGGTCAAATGTATAGTTTACGATTCTATAAAGGACATACAGACAAACATTCATTTTTTATATATAAAGATTAAATAATATTTCCTTTTTGCGATATTCTAATCAGGGAGATAAATTTACATTATATTATATATACTTATCTTATCAAGGGATTAATTTTTGAAAATTGCTAAGACGGTATTGAATCACATAGAACTATTCAAGTTTATAATTACAGAGATCGCTATAGCTGCATCATCTAAATCGAAAAAAAAGCCGTCAAATATCAGCAACCCAATATACGTAGGAGTTTATTCGAGTGTAATTCTCAATTGTTTTTAGTTAATAAAACTACGTTTTAACATTTTTAAGTGCGGTATTTTGTTTGTTTTTAATTTCGACGTTGATTTTAGTCGTCGATATTTAACAGGTAGAAATGATACGTGGCAACCCTATGGGTTCATTTTTAATAAGCCATATAACTTGTCATCACATTTCAAATGTGGACCAAATTAGTCGTGTGTATATTGTATAACTATAGGTTGGGTACATGTTTTGAAGTTTGGACCCGTGATATTTTGTATTTGTAATGATTAAGTCAGCATATCTTATCCCTATCAACGTCATATATTATTGTGTTGATTTTTCTCTATTTAATTTTTCTTTGTTTTAATTATATTTTATTTATTTATTAGGTATACCTCAATTGCATCTTTTAAGAACCCAATACACACCAAAAAAAATAATTGAGTTGATTATATAAATGAAAACTACTATTTTATATAGTGTCTAATCTTAATAACCTTTTTGAGTTTTGTTTGAGTATCTGTTTAAAATTTGCTCTTGAATATGTTCCGAAACGGATCTACAAATCTAATGAAAAATTTTAGTTTTAAAAACCGAATTATATCTCATTTTTCTCTTACATGTTGCATTTAGATAGATATATTGCATCATTTAGAAGATATAAGGTTCCAAATCACATACGTATGAAATGCCTCACAATACGGGTCTCTAATTTTTTATTTTTTTTTATTGCAGGAGTTCAGCAGACAGGCAGACGGCCCACTTGATGGATAGCGGTTACCATCGCCTATGGACATTTGTAACACCAAAGGTAGTACTAATGCGCTGCTGCTCTCTTGAAGGAGACTGGAGCCTGGTCACTAATGCCGGAACACAACTAAGGGTTGTTATGGCGACATACTTTAGACCAGGGGTGGTAGCCATCCAGTCGGGCAAATGCCCTACTACCTGGCTGTGGGTTGTTTTGTCGCCTCTTGCGACAGGCCGCCCGGCCGCAGGAATTTGTATTCTTTCTCCGTTCCTGCACGGATAAAGCACATAAAACTAAACACGTAATGAATTTGTGAACTCATATTCGTTATCGTTAAAAGCTCGTTGAGTATTATCTGAAAGTGCGGCGAAATCGATCGAACTCATGTAGAGCGCTGCAAAAGTTGCAAGACCACAAATCTGTCACATGCAGGCATCCTTAAGTCTAGAAAGCTTAATGAGTAATTTCACTTACACCCTTACTTTGTCTTGTGTTATAACGTTTTCCTTTAATCCGAGTATTTGTAATAACTATTTGGATCGAATTGTTCTTAGGATAAATTTAATTTTGTATGAGAAAAAATATAACATAAATATTTTCTTTCCTAGATATAACACTGATATTATCATGCCAACAAAGGAAATTCTTAAATAAACCAGTACATTAAACTAAGGTTAAATTGCTTTATTCTTAATCCATCAAGATCTCCAATTAGTGACCAGACACGTGCACTATTTGGTTTATTCATTAATTGAATACAATTAAATCCGAGGATATAAAAAAACAAAAGTAAAATGATAATCAAGTCACGGCACATTTTAAATATCATATATTTTAATAAACTCACCATGATTTTAACACGCGGTTAGCACGAGGTTTTATTGATGCGGACGACACGTGCATCCGTCTTGCCTGTTGGCGCGCGACTGATGAAAATTTCTTATTTCGCAAGGTTCCTGCGCAAGCGCATCTTTCTCATTGATAATGCTAATGATAACGTGTTTTCTTTAGTTGTCTGTCCTTGCCGTGTGAACAGACTGTGACTAAACGACATACAGAAAATAGTATGTTGTTAAAACCGCATACTAATTGTTATTGCTGTAAAATAATTATTATGTTTATTACTGGTTTTCATAAAGTATATTGAATAAATCCCCGTTGAAGACATACATGTTACAGTAACATTTTATATAAGGTTTAGTCGTTAAAAAAAGTGTTAACTTGTTATTTTTAACAACTTTAGATTAAGAAGAACCATTTTAAATATCTTTTTAGACAATCATAAATGTTTTAAACGTTGTCCTGCTCTGAAAAAATAAAAATCTAGGACTTGATCCCAACGCCACCTACCGGTTCCAACGGGATAAAGAGTATCCTATGTCCGTCTCTTGGTTCTAAGCTACCTCCAGACCAAATTTCAACCAAATCGGTACTGCCGTTCTTGAGTTATTAAGAGTGTAATTAACACGACTGTCTTTTATATATACCTTTATACTTATATATATAGTTGTCCTTTTTGAGCATTGCACTTGTTAAGGATTGGTAGCATGGTTGGTCGTTTGGGACGCAAATCTTACGAGAGAACTGCTGCGAAGTATTGTTTAACAAAATATAATAAACATTTAAAGAGCTTTACCTAGTGTTTAATACGTCTGTCGATCATTAATCAATTAGTAATACCATACTTTTTCGATTGGATTTAATATAGAAATCAATCTTATTTATATTAACAGGTTTAAATCAATTTTATGTATTTGAATATTTTTGCTAAAACATGTTAATAATATATTTCAATGAATATTATATTAGGTAATTGGTATAATAGGTAATTGTTAAAAGTTAAAAGGCTGACCTGTGTGAGCTTCGGGCCGAATAATTGGAAAGAAACCTCACAGGATAGGGAACAATGGCATATTCTCGTTTTGGAGGTCAAGACTTACTTTATGTCGCTGAGCCAACGAAGTAAGTAAAAAATAAAAGACAAAAAACGCAAAATTTAAAAGTTTATTTCATTCTAAGTAAATACCGTATTATTTTCTTTTGAATAACACATTTAAAACGATTAGCGAGCTATGTTGGGTGTTTCTCTTATGGATCAAATTAGAAATGAGGATATCCGTAAGAGAACCAAGGTAACCGACATAGCTCGCAACATTAGCAAGTTGAAGTGGCAGTGGGCCGGTCACGTCTGCCGCAGGACCGATGGCCGTTGGAGCGGACGAGTCCTGGAGTGGAGACCGCGTCTCGGTAAACGTAGTGTCAGACGCCCTCCAGCCCGATGGACCGATGACCTGTGCAAGGTCGCCGGTAGGTGATGGATGAGGAAAACAGAGGACAGGGTTGAGTGGCGCTGTCTTGGGAAGGCCTACGTCCAACAGTGGACTATGAATGGCTTACGACGAAAACGATTAATTTTAATTTAATATACGTAGGGGCAGTGAGCTTACAGATACTTCAGTTATTATAAGATCATTGCGAAGGGGTGATAGTTTAATAAGTTTTGCGTTGAAATGAAAATGAATGAAACAATGAAATATGATATTTATTAAATTTGTTTCATATGGACTTATCTATCAAGAAATACATCATAAGATAGGCATGCAAACTATAAATATATGGTAAAATAAATGGCTGGAAAGAATATATTTACATAGTATTAAAATCAATAATAGTAACGAAATAGAACTGCACTAAAAGAGTAAGATATAGTTCTTTATTAACTTCACGACTAGTATATATGATAAAAAAATACGTTGTAACAGTTTTCAGTGCGAATTTTTAATTGAACGCTTCAGCCACTTTTACGTAATATTAATAGTAGTAGTTATTCCTATGTGTCACGGCTACCGAAAAGTGGCCAAAACGTTGAAGTAAAAATTAAAATAAAACAAACTCTCAAAACGTAGTTTTAATTAAAATATCTTAAATTTTAACCAATAATATTTGTTAACAATACTGGACAGTAAGTACTTTTGACCTTGCACGGTTCGTAAAGCAATATTAGTATAGTCTAGATTATGTTTGTAAATATTAATATAATAACAACAAAATGAGACAAAAAATTGGCTCAACAATGCATGTCAGGTTTTTCGTGAATAAGATGAAAAAAGCAATCATACGAGTTAGCGAAGCGAAGACTGACTGTTTAACTCCAGCAGTGCTTTTGTTGATAAATTACTTTTAATTTGATGCCGTTCTAAATCTGGAATTTAACGTGGGAGAAGAATATTAAGCAGTGATGAAAATCGTCCAATAATAAAGTAACTCTGAATAAGCCCTACATGAATAAAGGGCGGCATAGATCAATAAAAAGCCTGTGGGTAGCGTTCTCGATTTATTCGCATTTCAAAAGAAAACCCACGTCGGCTCAAACCATTGCCTGAAAGTATGCATCATTTAAGCAATTTTTTACTTAACGTACAGTCGTGGTATGAAGAGGTTCGCCTGTTTTGAAATAGGTTAATTTAACTATCCGCGAACATATGTTACCTAATCGAACTAAATCACAGAACAGACTGTTCTACAGAAAATTATATTTAACTGCTTGATAAAGTTTGACAAAATTATATTAGTTCTTTGACAAGTTTACAATTACTACCCAAGATCATAGTTGTTTCATTTTCTATCTTGTCTAAGAAAATTATATTTATATTAATAAATATAATTTTCTTCTGCTTTTCTCTTCTTTCTCGGGTTAGAATCCCGGCCGGAAAGCATGTGCATATTGTCGCGATTACCACGTGCCTACATCGAGATAACCGATGTCTCAAACCTGCCAGGTCGCCGGACAGCTGGACAAGCTTGGCGGGTATATCCGTTCCCCCATAATGGGAGGCCTGAGCTCAGCAGTGGAGCATTTATGCGCTGCTATTATAATGGTACGACCTAGGTGCCGACAAAGACAAATTCACACCTGCAGCCCTGTAGAAATACATTTTATTACCTGTTCGGCATTTGGACTTCTTTTGTTGTTTACTTTTGTGTAAAATTTGCGATTAGAAAAACTGCCCATTGTGTATTCTAATCTTTTATGGCAGTCATTAGCCAGGCGTGATTGTAGGAAATTCGGTCCACGCGGCCGAGCAAACATCTTGCCTCCGTGCAGTATAAAGCAATGCCTCGGTTGATGGACGAGGCAGTCAAGCGATAACGACAAGCGAAGCAAGACGTGTGTAATTCGTTAATCTATTCAGTGACGGACTTTGAGTGTATTACGTTTGGATTTATTGAGTTTGGTTATATTTGCACCTGTGTGTTTGTATAGTTCTAATAAACTTTATAATAATTTCAAAGGCATTTTAATTCGAGTCCTGCAACTCGTACAATATATTATTTATTATAAGACAATTACTATTTACTGTCCAATTAGATTTATAAGGATTTAAATAATATTTTCCACGACGAATTTGATATCTCACTGTCTAGTGTCAGTTGTCAATTACACATACCGAGACCAGATTATTGGACTACCGGCCAGTGGGCGGGGATTGACCCGCCACAGTTTGCGTGGGGCCATGAAAAAGCCAACACGTTGATTAATTATAGAGTAATAGCTATTAATAATGTAATAATCAACACATAAAATTTATAAATAAAAAAACTTCTGAACCACGTTTTCTTTTTCTCTGGGTCAATTTCTTCAGTTAAAGTGCTTTCTTAATAATAATTCAGTGATATTGTACACCAAAATATTGATCTTTAATATTCCTAAAAAAAATCTATGTAGACACAGTAGTTGCCGAGAAATATGACAGACAATACTAAGACATAATACGTACATCTAATGATACAAAGATATATAATAAACGGACGGTTATGATGATGATAGGTCTGTTTCGGCCAAAATGGCTACGAAATTCAAAAAAGAAGAATATTTTCTAAATACGACACAAAGCTATTAGTACTGAACTATAAACTACTAAACCAAAAAGCCCAACATATCGACAAATGCCAGACGACTGGCAGTCTGTACGGTTTACAGTCTCTCAGCCTCAGTCTCTTTTTTGCCCACTCGGTACGTTAACCCTACGGGCCGGTGATTGACAATACCAAAATAACTGTCTATTTGAACCGAACCGGACTGATCTGACAAAACACCTAATGACAATGTGACATAAATAGTTCATCGATTGTGTGTCATAACCTCATAACAATAACCACGCACAAGTTCGGTCCTGCATGGAGTACTGTTCTCATCTTTGGGACGGGTCAGCCAAATACCAGTTGCAGGCGTTGGAATCAATTGCGAAAATAGCCAGTAAGCTGGTCGGCAATGATCGTCTTTTTTATGCTTCACTTCAAAGTCTAGAGCGTAGACGTAACTTCGCGGGGCTGACTGTCACCTATCATATATCGGATACATTTCGCGGAGTGTTTCTTACAATTACACGAGCTGATTCCTCCATCCCCATTTTACCATCGGACAACCAGACGGACCGGTTTACACCACCATGGTGGAAACACCACCAGTCAAAACGAACCAATGATTGATGCAGTCTTTATAGGTTTTGGCAAGCGCAAAAAATCGGCAAATGTCTGGTAAGACAATAAATGCACAAATATATTTAATAAAAACTATCTCTGTTGCTAGGTTTTGAAATTGGACAGCTGAACCGTGGTACAATGAAAGCTGACACCTCTTATTCATATAGCCTGGACGTACACTTGTAAATTTTGGCTCTAAGGCTAAGTGCGCATTACGCTTGTTCTATCATAGCTGAGTCCAGTATTGATAAGGCGTATTGCACGCTTAGCTTTAGATACCTACGCGAGCAAAAATTACAGGTGTTTGGCTAGACTAACGTAACCTTGTAAATAATTATTTTACGACTGTATACACGTCCGAAACTAGTCATGCTATTTTACTTCTTTTTATTGCTGAAGTAGACAGGCGGTAGGCAAACTAACGGTCCACTTGACGCAAACTGGTTGTCTATTAACATTTGTCACATCAGAGGTCCCACCAACGTGCTGCCAGTTTCGAAGGAACCTTATCTTTATATTATTCAAAGTACTCTTTGGAACTTTATTATAATATAAAAATCGATAGCTTTTCTTCTCTTTTTAGTTTTTTGTTATGCAAAGCCTGTATTTTTAGATAAACTTACAATACATAGAATTAATAATAATAATATAATATTTCTTACATGAAATTTAAATTAATTTATTCTAAAGTTCTAGGTCATGTACTCACCAGGTAACCGCCAGAGGGAAGCCTGTCCAGAAAGCTTTAAAATAAATGTAAAGTCAGGGCCGTCTTTAGTATATTATGTACCGGGGTGCAAACATTCAACTACAACCACCTTGCTGACAGTCAAAAAAATATTTGTCCTGTTCCAATCTTCATCAAGAATACTCCATAACCATTTTAACAACAATGGAGGCCTATATTTTTAGAAAGCACATAATATCTAACTCATTACATATTACATTCCTATTAATGTGGATCTATAATTAATCGATCTTATAGATATTATAACTTTATGGAGTTTATGGGATCAATATAATGGATGTTAGTGTGTAGGAAACCGACATACACTCTAGCTGTTTGGAAGGCTCATTATTTTGCAATTAAACCTGTAGTCAATTGCTATTGATCTATTGATTTGTAATTTTATATTATTCTTTAATTAATATAAATATAATTCAAGTAAAATGCCTTTTCATTACACGGACACGCATACCAGCCAAATAAATGCAGTCTCCTGAAAACATAAGTTTTAGGTTTAAAATAAGTAATTTTCTAAGCCTCCGTGTCCAATTGTCCTATTTATTTCAATATCTTGGCCATGGGTTCCATTGCGATAGGATCAATAATTCGAATGGTACTAAATCCTCAATAATATAATAATAATCCTACACTGGCCGGGGCTTGTCCTTGGGTGCATTATTATATGGTGTAGACAGGGATAATCGCCGGTCAGTGTCACGCCACATTTACATTAAAGTCAAAAGGCTTCTACGTGTTGGCTTTTCCATGGCCCCGCGTAAGCCCTCCAAAAGTTCGGGCCATTTTTATGGCCCGTGGTCTTGAAAGACATACATAAATAATAATAGTAAAAGTTGGTTTCACCATTAGCAGAGATGGCTTTAGGCGAAATGAATATTAAAAAACTACGTACATTTTAAATTATAAATATTTATAAAAATGGAGTGACGTGCCACGGGTGCACCATTGAAATTAACAGAATATCGAAATCAGGCAAAACAACGATTGAGACGATAGTGTTCGGCGATATTGACGATAGTACTACTAGAATCAGGCCCCACTGCGATATATGTATGGTATGTAGGGCCATACTCTTTGCACCCACAAGTAAATACTGCCCTGTGTAAAGTAGTAGGCTACAACATCATTAATGCTTTCGAAACTTCATTTAAACTCTAGCTCTATTAATTTTCAGGAGTGGCAACATCGTAACACGATGTGCTGTAATTAAGGGACGGGGTTTTCAGTGAATATTATTTTTACTAACTGTAAATTTACAGTTTTACCTCTAATTTAATGAAATTTCGATATTTACGCAATTTAACAGAAGAATTTCTCAAATTTAAAAGATATAGTAATTCTTCATTTATAAAAAAAATGCGATAGCAACTCAATTCGTCTGCCTAATAAGCTTTTAGGAAAAACTATTGGAGTACTGGATCGGTTTTGATGTAATTTTGTACATATTTAGGTAATTTTAATACCGAAAATGGACGTAGATACTTTTCATCATCATGGGTAGTTTGCGATATAAAATGAAGTGAATTTTCAGGGGGCAATTATAGACATAAAAATTAAACATAATGTAATCTGCAGGTATTATTACCTGCTCTTTAAACAAGAGGTAAGTAGTAGTTAGTTACGCCAGTTGTGACTGCGGCGCGGCCGCGGGATAACTCTAGTATTATTATATTCAAACATCATATTCAATATTACTGATTGTTTTCATGTAACCATATTGGGGATTGTAAGTTAATTAATGTTGCGTGTATTTCTTAGCTTAATAAATTCCCAGAAGCCGGCAGTTGCTGTGTTTTGGTATATTATTACTTAAGTAAACAACTATGTTTTGATAGAAATTATCCTTATAAGTAAGTATATCATTTGTAATATTAATGAAATTGAACTTTCTGTCTGTTAATATCAAAATCCCTCAGTGAAATGTTTAGGTATTATAAAATAAAAATAATTTACAATCACTATACAATTAGAGAAATACAGATTTAAATGTACATTTTAATACGAAAGCTTTGATATCTCTGTTTATGATGTAATGTCTTGATAGTTGTCAAAGAACTGTTCTGCTGGACAGTGAGCGAAGAAGCTTGTTTCGCCACACAATACAGTCGGCGAGTGGAATAAAAAGCATTGAAGACTAATCTAAACTTACTAATAAAAATTAATCTTAATACAACTCTGTGCATGTTCCATACGTTTGAAATACTGTAGTTATGTGGTTTGATCATTTTCCAAACAAATTGTTCATTGCGCAATTATTTACATGTGACTAAATCAGAGCTAATTTACTGTTACTGAGAAATTTTGCTCATAAGCTAATTATTAGATTATTATTACTATTTGTAACGATACAAAAATAGATCATAATGGAAAATTTATGTTTAAGCGCCTGATGGTAAATAAATGGCAATTTTTCGTCTAAAATAGCAATTTATGTGAATAATTTATAAGGTCCCTGAATTTGACTGTTTAGAGAAAATCAATACCAATACTTCGTATAGTTTTGATAACAAAGTCAAGTTTAGATCGTTTACGAATAACATTGTATGTAAATGAATCGCTACATCTCAGGATATGGAAACGGCAAGCACGATTTGATGTTCGGTTTACTGAAACGACTTCCTGTTACGAGTGAATACTCAAATCTAAAACAAATACCCTGTTTAAAATTGCGACTTTTATCTGAAACACACTGTAGAAATTAAATTATAATATAAATGTATCTATACTAATAATAATTTGTAAGTGGTTTGAGTTTGTACATGCGTTTAAAGATGTGAAAAAAATCAGGGGGGCTAATTCGGAGCAGGAGATTCCGAAAATGTAATTTTTAGAATTTTGTCTTTCTGTCTGTTCGAGCATCACGTGAAAACTACTAAACGGATTACCAAGTTAGCTATTAGCCAGCTTATTATCCCGGGGTGTAACTTAGAATACTGTTTATCCCGATAAGAGACATCGTTTCCATGGGATAGACGAAAATATCGAAATTGTTTCTTTGTTGTTATAGTGAACTACTGTGAGTAACAAGAAACAGTAAAGTTTTAGGTAAAACACCTAACTACATTCGACTACCAGGGTTTTAACGCGGCGTCGCCGCGGGGAAGGCTCTAGTAGTGTTATAAAATTGTAAAAGTGTAGTAATTTTTGTCTGTTTGTCCGGGATTTATGTAAAAACTACTGAGCTGATGTAAAGTTCGAGAAATTGCGGTTTTCGCTGATCGATAGCAAATTCTCAGTCAAAAATCTGTGATACTTTATATCCCAGAAATCTTGCGGAATCTTTCCCGGGAGCGGTTTCAAGTTGTTAAGATACGTAAAAATTTGTTTATTCCCAGCAACGAGGACGAAGTTGCAGGCGAATCCTAGTTTATAATAAAAATAATATATCTAAATTTATACAATAAAATAACACTTAGTTAATTTGTATTCTATCCATAGTCCCTCAAGACTATAAATAGACTATAATAATAATTAGTCGTCATGCCTTTGTGGTCTACTGCTGGATGTAGAACTCCTTAATTTTTCTCTCCATATCCCAGTCTCCGCTCTGCTCATCCGGTCCGGTGTTCTTGATTAGGTCATTAGTTCATTGGCTAGAAGACGTCTGACACTACGATGACGTCAAAAATTGTTTGGTCTATCAGCTATCCATACTTTCTTAATTTTCGAATTATATCAATTGTTTCTCTTACGGATATTCTAATTTCTGATTGACACCTTTCAATTGCATCTTAAGTGTTTTAATTTTGCCGGAAGCCTTGCTTTTAACTTTGTGACATCGCACTTGAGCGTAACTCATTAATTATTCCCTTGAACCAGGTACTCGTGGGTACTTCTACTTTTTACTCAATCGTGTCGAGGCCTAGAGGTAGTTGCGTACATTTTAATTAAATGTGTAAATTAAGCTCAGTCCTTCAAACGTAATTAGCTCGGGGATACGAGTGGTAATTTTGTGACGTCAATAGATGGTGGAAAGAGTTGGGTATTGGATTTCATATCCGACCTTATAAACATGCAATGGTATTATTTTTAATAGAACATAAAGTACATTAAGATTAATATTTCAAGTTTTTTTATAATTAAGCTTTTAACTGATGATTGTAATGTAGTACTAGGCGAAAGCATTTCATTGCCGAACTATACTAGAACTGGCTGAAACATAAGAAACTAGCGGAGATTAAACCGGCGTCTCCGCCATGAGTATACGCGCCTATCCTCGCAACTTCGGACTCCCTAGCATTTCTTTACTGTCCTGGTGAATCCTATTAGGCCATACGTGGAATAATGTGGGACTCGCGGCGACGGGCAAGTTCGCTAGTAAAATTAAGTTTCTCCTTTTCTGTCAATTTCTTTGTTAGACAGGTTATTTAAACGGCTAATCGCGGGTAGATGGTTGGAATTACCGGCAAATATGGCACACGTTACGGTGCCTCTCTTCGTAAAATGGATAAAAAAATGGAATGACACAGCACGCAAAATATACCTGCTCGTTCTGTGGTAAGGATGCCATGAAGAGGTCGTGCGTGGGGTATCTGGCCATGCAAGCGCTGTAAATGGACAGTTGCTGGTGATGCATGGGTGTTTTCCACAACTGCTGCATTCCTGCCGATCAGCTGTTAGAAGGTTACGTAATGTCAATTAAACATCTGTTAGTTAAGTAATGGCCTCTTTCTCTTGTCGAATTTATGGCTTTGTAACAAATACCTTTTGGTCAGATTCTATGGAAGACTGTATTATTGTATGATTACGTCATCGATAAAATTTCACACACAAGCATTGTGAATCTTGTGGATTATTTGTAACTTATGGAATTATGAACCATCCATGAGATTTGGTTTATACCATTCCACCTCTTTCAAGATTGTTTTTTGAGACAAAAGATAGCCGGTTTCTTTTCACGGAATAAAATCCCCTTTGTTGCAAAATTTTATTTAAATAGCTTCCGCCGTTTAGTTGTTAAATGGCAACAAAACTTAAGATACTGGTTCTAATTCCAGTTACAACATTAAATGGATAACTTTTTATTGTAGTCCATTAAAGCACTATTATATAGTACTTTAATTACTACTACTATTAGTACTATTCTAATTGTGTTCAAGGTTTGGTCTAAATTATTTCTATTGCATATCTAACCCCCCCCCCCCATCAATACCGAGTTTCTGTCCACCTAAAGGTTATCTGGAAGAAGTCGTTCCAACGATAAGACCGCCCATTGTACTTATCATTATGATTGTATGTTTGAAATTATTTTGTAACATTGTGTGAGGCCGCCCTTTGTTCCTACCTTGACACGAACTTACGGTAATGATTTACTTTATGTGTATGTGGTGAACAATAAAGTATTTTCTATCTTCTATCTGTGCAATAAAGAATATTATATTCTATTCTAAACAGACTAATAAACATTGAAAGCTAAATAAAAGATTGTAAGAACAGAGTTTACTTACTTTCGCATTTGTAATATTAATGCTCTGGAAAGTACGATTCTGGAAATGGGTACTCCCAGGACACACCTTCCTGTGTATAAGTACTTTGATACTTAGCTCGCCGGACATTTACCCTAGGATATCGATCCTAGCAGCTTTGAGACGACTTAATGAGTTCTACGTTGGCTAGCCCGTACTGGACCCAGCAGATAATATGTATCTTCTTATAGTTCATATGTTTATACATATATGAATTCATATTTTAAAGTGATGTACTGTTTTATTATTTAGGTTTTTATTGTTTGAAGTATATACCCACTTTACAGGTATATTCCGTACTGGACTCAACAGATAATATCTAATTTTATATAGTTTAATATTGTATTATACTTACGTCTCTTATACGATATATTAATGGAACTGGAACTCTTTACTGTCGTCTGTTTTTCTGAAAAATGCAATCTAGGTATCTTCAAGTATCGCGTGAGCAGGTATCTTCTAGGTAAGCGTGCTTCATCTTAGACTGAATTTCATCTGACGTCAGGTGCAGGAACGGAGAAAGATTACGATTTCCTGCGGCTGGCGGCCTGTTATAAGAGGTGAAAAAATAACCCACAGCCAGGTGGTAGGGTATGTGCCCTATGGGTAGGACTGGATGGCTACCACTCCTGGCTTAGTATTTAGTTTTGAGTCTTGAGTTGTTTTCCCGTATTAGTAGCTAGGTTCCAGGCTTAATTTAGAGAGCGCAGCACCTTTGGTGTTACAACTGTCCATAAGCGTTAGTAACCGCCTTCCATCAGGTGAACCGTCTGCCTGTCGCTGAACTCAAGAAAAAAATATGTGGTCGCCAAAAGATTATTTAAACAAAATATTGTTAATTGTATGCTAATTATCTTAGTACATTTTATGAAGAAAATAAATAAAGAAACACACGTACCTAGGCAAAACAGTTAACTCTTAAACATATTTATTTAATGACGTGATCTACGTAATTAAATAACAAAAATAATGAAATACATATTATAACTAAGTATTACATGAAATATTGTTTTGTTTACAGAAATAGATAAGATTAAATTATATCATTTTTATTGTTTTAAGGTTTCGTAGTCATTTTGGCCAAAACGAAATCTTTGTAAAATATTCATAAGTACTGCCAATCAGAGGTCCAATTCCGCTATTACTATCTCGTCAAAATCATTGGACACTGGTCTCAGTCGTAAGTTTACCTGATTTCTCTATTCTGTTAATTACAATTTATTTTACAAATATTTATAAGCGAAAATTCTCTAAATAAATATTTAAAATTTGGTAATTTCGGTAGCTTTAAATATTGACTTCAGCTAACACCATCATTTCTGCTAATGGTAATAAAAATTTCTTGACTAAAAAACTATTATTCCGCCAAGACGATATCGAGAAGATATTGTGGATTTAGTAGAATAAGAATTATTACATTATCACAATGGAGTCTATGTTGAATATCTTCGCAACGCAAGATATTGAAATAGCTAATAACTTATTATATAATAACTTATAATAAGCTAATAACTTATAATAACTTATTTTGAATAAAAACTTTTGAATTTGAATTTATATTATGTAGTGGTTATTTTTCTGGGAAACTACGGTACTAAATATAAACCAAAACATATAAAAAAGCAATAATACGGATAGCCGCTAAGTATAATGGCATCCTTTGATTATATAAACTGGCATCTGTGGTTGAGTGGGCTAAACCTTTGCCAGCTTAACATTGGAACGCAGTCTCCGGGATTGATTTCTGTAATGGCAAGCTTCGTAAACGAACTTTCCGCTATTTAGTATGGTCAGAGTGTCTTGAATTGGCCTCAGAGAAGGAAATTACTTAGCTTGGGGATATACAATGTGTGTTCGTATAACGACTATTTATCTGTATATTAATACGTGAAGCAAAAACTTTGAAACCCCTTTTACTATAATTGTGCGGATGGAGGAAGATGAAAATTCGCACACTTATAGTTTATATATAGAAGAAGCGACGAAGGCAATAAAAAAATGCACAAAAAATACAATTAATCAATAAAAAAACATTCACACACTATCATGTATTCGACATACACACGCATATATACTCTTTTGTTTATTTTTCAAGTCAAATTAATAGTGTAGCCTTGGCGAAATCTGTGATTATAGAAGTAGACTTTGACTTTAATTATTATAGTCGAATTTCGAGCACGGGCGACCACTAATAAATGGGATTCTGGAATTAAGAAAATGTCTTCAATCGTTCGTCAGGATTGAAAATATAATTACATTGTTTTAATCACTTTTTTATTTAAATCAATACTAGCTGGGTAGCTTGGGGTTACATTCACCTTCAAAAAGTTCGAGCTTGCCCTTTTCTCTCAATCTTTTGATCGGGTGAAAAACATCGAAATACAATGCTCAAATGTTACATGATAGACCACTGACATTGAAACTAATTATCAACGCCTGTCAATCAATGAATCTTCTTAAGGCCTGTTCAATAGCTTAGCATATTGTTATCATAAACAAAAGTCAGTGACACGTAATGTGATACTGCATTGTTTTACGATAAGAGGCTCGTCGAGTCGAGTATAATCTAGTTTCACTATCTATACTTCATACAAATATTATAAATGCGAAATGGTATGATGCTTTCACGGAAAACAAACGGTAATTTAGTATGTATATCGCACTTTTGGATTTATTGAGGTCTAATTCTAAATAATGTTACACGCCGACAAAAGTGCACACCTGCAATTTATTACCTTTTCGGCATTTGGACTTTTTGTTGTTTACTTAGTGTTTAAAATTTGTAATTAGAAAAACAGCCTATGGTAGGCATTAGCCAGGTTTGGTTTGCGGAAACTATTGTTACGCGGTCGAGTATTGTGTCGAGACATATTGTATAGATTAGTATAAAGGAATGCCCGTACGGAGGGGTGAGGCTGTCTAGCGATAGGCCCAAGCGAGACAGACGCGTGTACATTAGGTAAGCTATATAGTGACGGATTTGCTCCTGTTATTGAATCGTGCAGTTGGACTGGTTGTGTCCAGTTATATTTGTACCTGTGTTATACGTGTTTGTATAGTTCTACTAAATTCTGTAGTAATTCCAACGTCTTTTTAATTCGAGCTCCGTAACTCGTAACAGTATGCTCACCTTCGTATAGAGACCCCTTAAGAGAGCAGCAGCGCATTTGTAAAACCATTGGTGTTGCAAATGTCCATATGCGATGGTAACCGCTTGCCATCAAGTGGGCCGTCGGCCTGTCTGCTGAACTCCTGCCAAAAAGACAGAATATGAGCGTGGCGCAGCGGCGGTGTAGAGGCAGTGCGGTAGCGGTATATTAGTGTTGCTGTATAAATGAACGCTATTTATTTATTACTTTTCTTAATTAGTTTAAGAAATGGACAAATCTTTTCAAAGATAAGATAACCCGGATATTAAACTTGGTCACGAGTTACAAAAACATGCCGTTTTGCTAAAACATATGATATAATAAATTGAATAAACAAGTTTAAATTTAGAAGTCACATTTTATGACGCAATGAAATTTGTTTGAACATGCTACACCTACATAAAGTGACAGATTATGTTCCATACTGAACGTGCCCACCAATTCGTTAATATCTTTCTTAATACTTAATATCTTCTGAACCCAACAAGATATTAAAATGAAACATAGTACATGTTACCGACGCGAATATCAGGCGCCGGCTTTAGACTCCCGCGAGAGTGTATATGATCCCTTATGTTAAAGTGTCATTAAAAAAAAGTAAAATAAAATCTCTCTTCCGTTTTGACTTAATGTCGTCGTTTCATTTCTTACATTCTCAATCAAGAAAATTACCATTTCGCTTCCTAGTGATTACGTATATTCTAAAGCACGAACCAGCTACAGTACATTAAAATGCTTGATCAATCCTGTCCTGTTTTAATAACTAAAACATTGGTTAAAATCAGTTCGATTCATTTTAGTGCTAATTCCGAATTTTCAGACAAAATGACAAGAAAAGTGTTAAGAAACGCTTATCTATACGCACCGTATAAATATCAATTTTCAATTAAATCGAATTTATTTCGCAATATTAATAATTTAGTGATTTATTTAAAATATTGTATATACACAAATACATACATTAGTTATTCCCATGCTAGGTGATTTACTTTTGTGTTTTAGGTAATCTGTAATGGATAACCCTTGGTCAGATATCAGTTAAGCCCAGTAACAGAAAAGTAATTACTGATACCCTATCGGAATCAAACATGACACTTCTGAGACAAGTATACTAACACCCAAGCTGTGAGCTCATGGATGTCGTCAAAATAATAATACTTGTAAAATAGCAAATAATACACAGGTAATGTTAAAAAATCAAATAGCGCTTTTGAATTTCAAATATTTTTTACATAAAATGACAATTATCCAAAAATATTATGTTTTTTATTATAATAGTTGAAGAAATAAAGTAATCCGCGCCAAAATTTAAGGTCACTTTTAGCAACAGATGGTCGCGCCATAAACGGCCGCGCAATAAAAAATACTTGATATAAAATCATTTTCTCACTTTATGCTAATTTTGGTGCGGATTTTACGATGGAGACACAGACAGATACTGTTCAATGTTGAATAAACATTACTTATATTTTATTATACTCAATTTAAAATAAAATATAATAGACTACCTATAAATAAATCACAATGTTATGATTTTACATTTTTTATTTATTTAACCTGCATTCTGACTATATATAACTTGACATAGTTTTGCCTATTTTATACATCGTTACCGACTACTTAAATATCATAATACTATCACAGCCCATTATAATTTACTTGAAATTAAAAAGTAAATAAGAGCCGGTGACTTATCTTTATTAAAACATTTCAATTTTAAAAGTAATGTATAATACAAAAACTAGATAGTTTAAGTTCTTATACTTTGGTAATATTAATGAAAATAACTTTGGCACTTTCCTTAGATCATAATTAAAATATATAATATCAAAACCAATCTTTTACAACGTTATTGTTAGATAACAACATTAATAATTACAAATCAGCTCTAACAATCAAACATCAGTAATTTCTTATAATTAAAAAAATGACTAAAATATTAATAATAATTATAAAGAATAACTGCCGCACATAAAATGACTTGTTTAATAATTATTTATTATATGGGAATTTTCCTGCAAACAAATTAATTTGACCAAATTCACTTTAATTACAATTAATTTAATAACTCAGAAAGTTATAGAATTATTAATTTAAAGAGGTTAAATTAATAAAACTACGTTTATACAGTTTTAAGCGCAGAAATTTATTTGATTTTTATTATTCCGACATTTCGGCCACTTTTCAAAGGCCGTGATCACGGTAGACAAAGATGTCATATAAAATACCGCGTTTAAAACCGTAGTTTTATTATGTATACAAGTCACGAAAACTTAAGAAAATATTAGGTTAAATTAAGTTAAGCTTTCTGAGTGCGGCAATTAGTGTTTTAAAAGGCGCATAATTTCAAAATTAAATAATACATATTTCAACTCTCGGCGAGTGTTCCAGACATTTTCCCAGTAATGTTCACGGTATTATATAGATGGAAGAATAAATATAAGAGCAAACCAACGCAGATAATGAAGAATAGGATGCAGAAACAAACGACACACTCTGAGAGATAGATCCTTATCCTGTCTGTCCGGCTCACTTCAGTCCCCGGAGCATCCACGCTTGAATAAGACCACATCTCTTCTGTTGTCTGGAAAAAATAGTCTATGTTTATCTATCTATATATATAAAAATCAATGCCACTTTTCGTTGTAATTTTATGACTCAAGAACGACTTTACCGATTTTGATGAAATTTTGTGTGCGTGTTTAAGTAGGTCCCGGGATGGTTTACTTCCACAATTGGAGCCGGTAGGTGGCGTTGAGGTCGGGTTCTAGAATCCTCCAATCACCGGGAGCGATTTTGGTGATTTGGTTTTTGTATGTTTGAGTGGGTTCCCGGATGGTTTAGACTCGCAATTAGAACCGGTGAGTGGCGTTGAGATCGGTTTCTAGAATCCTCCTAATCAACGGGAGCGATTTTGGTGTTTTTGTGTCATGAAACAAAGTCTTTTAGGAATTCAGAAACTATGGCGGTACGAAGTTCGTCGGGTCAGCTAGTTTATTACATAAGTACTAGCTGTCCCGGCAGACGTCGTCCTGTCCGGAAAAGCTTCAATCAATATTTAACAAATAAAAAATAGGGGTTTATCGTACCGGGTTAAAAATGTAGGGTTGTATGTATTTTTTAATGCTGTATCATAAAAAAATAAAAAGAATGTTTTTATCTAAAAATTAAAAAATAAATAGGGGTGGACTACCCTTAATGTTCAGGGGGATGAAAAATAGATTTTGTCCGATTCTCAGACCTACCCAATATGCACACAAAATTTCATGAGAATCGGTCAAACCGTTTCGGAGGAGTGTAACTACAAACACCTCGACGCGAGAATTTTATATACCTATTAGATTAAACAGTAATGGAACGGTTTCGGCAAATACAAGACAAAAAGACCTTTACGTCTATCTTATGCGGCAGGTAACGAATGTATGATACTTTACATTTGTTTATGTAAGTTATTTTATTACTTAATGATTCATACGGTTAATGATTTCCATAAATATTTATAAATGAAAGGACATCACCTTGTATGATAAAGGACAGTGTTCCAAAATAATATAGTCTTAAGGCTAACACGTAAAAAAAAGAAACAAGGTCAAGTGCGTTCAGGCCACGCATGTTGAAGGGTTCCCAGAGTTGACTAATGTCCACAGATTTTTGTCATTTGACTTCCAAATTTTAAACACAGTTAATCGAAAATACAGTCATCTCCCAAAACCTACTCTACGGATTTTTTTAAACTGGTTTTCCTTGATAGCAAATAATTAATGAGTTACATACAAAACAGGCTTTCATAGCAATATAATTTTTTTTTTAATAATAATCATTTTCGGCATACAAACATACATTGTATGTCCCCGAGCTAAAGAAGTTACACTTGAATGAATGAATGAATGAATATGCTTTATTGTGTTTTAAAGATACAGTTAACAGAAACAAAATTTTACAATACAATAGGCGGTCTTATCGCTATTAGCGATTTCTTCCAGACAACCTTTGGATGGACAAAAAAATTGATAAGAACAGGGGTATGTTGCATTATTCTCACTATCGAATCAGTATCTTATAAATATGCATATCTTATAAATACATACACGATATAATATACATACATTAATAAAAATATAAATATTATACTAACACGATATATGTAAATAAAATATTATAAAATACACTTACATAAATAAATATAAGATAAGAAAAATAAGAAAAATATGTCAACTTGTGTTATGGATAACGGCATAATGGATTACTCTGGGGCCGATCCAAGACACCCAGACCGTAGTAAATAATAAGTATCCCGATACTTTAAAAAAATGTTTGCGTCTCGGCACGCCCGACAGAAGTGGTAACTTGTGTGAGAGAAAGGGAAGCCAGACAGACTGGCGCTGTAACGCGTTACGTAACGAAGCGGTTTACCCTCCCATAAGAAGTTATCACTTCAAAAATATTTACTATCTTTTATTGTGATTAATTATCAGCGTGTTTTTTAGTTTAAGCAAGAGAAATATAATTTTAAAATAAGTTAAGTGAAACGCATATGGGCAGTCATGTATGTCGCAGAACCAATGGCCATGGAGCAATCGAGTCCTGGAGTGAAGAACGCTCTGAAGTAAGCAAGTAAGTAAGCAGTATTGGACGCCCTTCAACCTGTTAACCAACGACCTGGGAAAGTCGTCGGTAAGCCCTGGATGAGGAAAGCGGAACAAAAACGCCTGTATATGTGGCGTAAACTTAGGGAGGCCTACGTCCAGCAGTGGACTGCGAATGGCTGATGACGACGAAGTTTGAAATAAATATCAATTTACAGTAATTCATGCTATGCACGCGTGCGTAATTTAACATTTTATTGCCCTTTGTTATGTTGTATTATTTGCTCAAGGTGTTATATAAACTTATCTCTCTAACAATAATTTTATATTGTATTATTGCCTTTTTATTATCAGTGTTTCAATAACACGTACCTACGTCCCAGAAAGTAGTTTCGTAAAATCGTTGTTTATCTTATACTATTATATAAAGCTGAAAAGTTTGTTTGGTTGAACGCGTTCATCTCAGGAACTATTGGTCTGATTTGAAAAATTCTATCAGTGCTAGATAGCCCATTTATCGAGGAAGGCTATCTAATATATAAAATTCTCGTGTCACAGTTTTCGTTGCCATACTCCTCCGAAACGACTGGACCGATTCTCATGAAATTTTGTGTGCACATTGGGTAGGTCTGAGAATCGGCCAACATCTATTTTTCATCCCCCTAAATGTTAGGGGTAGTCCACCCCTAAATTTTTTATGTATTTTTTTGACAAAATTTTTAATTTCTATTTTTTTATGATACAGCATTAAAAATACATACAACCCTAAATTTTCAACCCTCTACGATCAACCCCTATTTTTTACCGGGCAGGAGGACGTCTGCCGGGACAGCTATTATAATATATAAGCGATATATAAGGACATATATCATCACACTAAGATCAATAGGAGCGGAGCACCAAAGAAGAATATTTCAAAATAAGGGCTCTTTGAAAACAAATTTTAGCGGACGACGTCGCGGGCACGGGTAGTAAAGAAATATAAGTAAGGAATAAGTCGTGATAGCGTAATGGCTAGCGCACGCGTCCCAATCTCAAAGGGCGCGGTTTTAATCCTGGCCGGAACGCATGCACCACTTGTCCTGTTTTCTGACCTAATGTACATATTGTTACAATTATCACGAGCTAACAATGGTGAAGGAAAACATTGTGATGCAACCTATACATCGAGATAACCGAAGCGTCAAACCTGCCAAGCCGTCTTGGACAAGAGTGGCGGGTATACTGTCCGTTCCCCTACAGTGGGGGCCTGAGCCCAGCAGTGGAACGTTCACGGACTGTTATATAATTATAGAGATAGGTTTGCGTTTTATCACGTTGTTTAAAGTACTGAGTAAAGAGAGTGGACGTGTTCCAGCTAAGGATTGCTTGCTTTACTTACACAACCTAAATTTAGAGAAAGGATGCGTACATATATTACCATAATGTTATAACCGTTTTAGCATCTGATATTAAAGGATTTTGTGACTGAGTATTTTTACCATATTGTGAGCTAGCCGATGTTACTGCTGGGCGTAAGCCTCACGATTTTTGCGGCATATGTGTCCAGATCTGACACATCTCTCATCTAGCACTTATACACAGGCCATATTATGCTAGCCGTTGGTCCACTAGGCGTGCTGACGTCCTATACTAACTAATTTTACATTCCTACCTTCTTTTATTGTATATCGCAAACAATACTGACTAATTAATAATTTACTGACTGCCTTCATTACCTGCCTATTGTATTTTTGAATTTTTATTGTATTGTCTTTAATATTACTATGTATTTATCCTGTATTATTTAATTTATACATAATTATGTAATTTTAGTGTAGTTGAAGTAATGATATTTTGTTACAATTTATGCGCGTTGTTTATTTTTTATTCTCTATTATATGTTTTGCCTTCCTGTGTCACTTGATTGGCCCTAGCCGAAGATCAGCTCTGGTTGCCAACCAGCAATCCAATTTAGATTTTATCTCTGTTTTCTTCTTTAGTAAGTTGTACACATGTAGTTCTGAATAAACGTTTATTTTTCCTTTCTTATATCTGTCTGCTCGAGTTCAGCAGACAGGACGGTCCACCTGATGGAAAGCGGTCCACATGATGGAAAGCGGTTAACGTCGCCTATGGATACTTGCATCACCAAAGGTGCTACAAAGGCTCTGCTGCGCTCTAAAGGATCCTGGATGGAACCTGGCCATCAATGCCGGATCACGACTCAAGGTTGTTATGGAGGTATACTCTAGAAATCAGTTCAGTCAAACCAACATATAAGTAAATAAAAACAATTAAATCAATACTATGCTTCAATAGAAACAATCTATAACATACAGACACGCACTTGACCACTTTTTTATTGACATAAACTAACAAGTACATACAACGTTGTTAAGAAAATCTGTGCTTGTTAAATAAGTAGTAGCTATGTTTTAATTAGTTTCAATTGGTCTTCGTGGCTTGTTAATGATTCCAGTTTATTGCCAATAAAAATATACGAATCGAAGTGTTACATCAAAAATAATATTACGCACAATATTTGTTTGTAAACAAGCCCATTTTTTGTGTTTGTAGGCAAACAGCCTACATGATGACAAGTGGTGACTATCATCCATGGAAATTTACAACACATACGGGAAGTTGATCAGAAATTATAATGATGCTCCATGATATTTTTTATTTATTTTGTTACATAATCAACAGTTTATATATCTTGGATGTGCTTTTAGCAGAGATGGAAGGTACACGACTGACATAGAAAGAAGAGTAAATTTGGGGAATAGTGTGAATGGAGCGTTAGGTAAACTTCTAGGCGCTAAGAACCTTAGCCAGAAGGCCCAGCTTACCATACACAACGCGGTGCTGGTACCTACGGTAACGCATGGAAGCGAGAGTTGGGTATGGAATAGAGAGCATGAAAGTAGAGTAAACGCGGTCGAGATGCGAGCACTGCGCAAAATCTGCGGAGTGACACTCGCGGACCGCGTTCGTAATACCGAAGTAAGAAAGAGAGTTGGTCTAAAAGAGAGTGTCGGGGTGAAGGTAAGGAAAGGAATGCTCCGGTGGTTCGGGCATGTGGAAAGAATGTATGACGAAAGAATGACTAAACAGTTATACAATGCAAAAGTGGATGGATGCAGAAGTCGCGGAAGGCCACGACACACGTTCCATGATCAAATTGATCGTGTACTAGCAGAAGGTGATGTCAGGAGCCTTAAGAACAGACGAGCGTGCATGACAAGAGCTATGAATGTCAAAGAAGCAAGTGAGGTGTGTAAGAATAAGCTTGAAAGGCGCTCTGTGGTTCATGCCTACCCCGCAAGGGACCTGGCGTGAAGTTATGTATGTATATATGTACATAATCAACTATGCAGAAACGGAGAAAGAATACAATTTCTGCGGCCAGGCAGCCTGTCGTAAGAGGCGACAAAACAACCCACAGCCAGGTGGTATGGTATTTTCCCGACCGGATGGCTACCACCTCCGGTCTAGAGTATGCCGCCATAAAAATCTTGAGTTGCGTTCCAGTATTAGTGACCAGGTTCCAGTCTCCCTTAAGAGAGCAACATCGCATTTGTAGTAGTCCCTTTGGTGTTGCAAATGACTATAGGCGATGGTAACCGCTTTCCATCAAGTGGACTGTCTGCTGAACTCATGCAATAAAAAAAATGCTGCTGCTTCATCGAGGGTAATGTTATAGTTATTGACCTTTCCACGCAGATGTTGCGATGGGCTTAATACCCATTAAACTACACCAAAGTGTGGTGAGGCGTTATTTGTGATGCGATTTTGTTAGTAATTATAAAATGACGTAAAATGTTGACAGATGACTAATATGTATATGCACTAATAGGATTTGATCAGAGACTATAACTTTAGAAAACTTACTTTAAAATTATCACAGGTGAAGCCCCAATAGAAAATATCTAGTCTATAAGTCTCAAATACTAGTTAACGGATTTGTTCAACCAACCTTCTTATAAAGTATTTTTTTAACCTCCAAGTCGGTATTTTTACAATTTTGTACTTCGTTCAAAAGTTCGTAGGGCAAATGTTAATTAAAATAAAAAAATCTCTTTCAGTTAAATGTATGGCGATCAGTGCTATTTTTTTATTTCACTACACTATTGAATAGATACCATATTACTTTCATCATGAGGTCAATTACTAACAGATGGACGAAAAAACATGATTTTATTTTCAAGGGTTCCTTAAAAGTTATTATAAGTAGATAGAGAACATTTTAAAGTATTTATACATACACTATCTTTAGGAAAAAATACAATATAATTTGTATGCACATTACGGTAATATTTGTGGCTTTCGGGGTTGAGATGCTGGGGCCTTGGGGACGCGA
The DNA here is from genome assembly GCA_012273795.1 of Dendrolimus punctatus. NCBI lineage: Eukaryota > Metazoa > Arthropoda > Insecta > Lepidoptera > Lasiocampidae > Dendrolimus > Dendrolimus punctatus. The sequence continues at coordinate 5,966,248 of CM022543.1, forward strand.
GGGTTATCAATTCTATCAAGACCTTTCAATACGATTGAAAGAAGTCTCGCGTGATCATGATGCTGGCCTTTATTTTGGACAACGCATTAGCATTTTCACACTCCATAGAGCGTGGAAATGCGGCCAGAATTTTGGGATACTCCCTACCCACCTGGAATTCCTTTGATTTTTTAATTTGTTCAGTTTATCATATAAAATGCGTCATATGTATATAGCTTAAGTTATAAAAAAAATATATTTAAGTAAAAAATATGTACTCACTTTCATATTATACAAAAAAATATATCCAAACCAGTACGTAGGTATTTCGGCCAGAATTAACAACACAACAATACAACTATTGAATTATGAACACTACGCAATGTTTACACCTCGCAAATTATTGAGTCCGGAGGTTTTTCATTGTCAAACGTTTCCAAAACTCGTTAACATTCAATTATCGTATCGAACAAGAATAAGAAACGCGACCGCGGTCCATCTAACTTTGTAAACGTGTGGCGTCTACCCGCTACTGTAAGCTATTTTTAAGTATTGTAATTAAAAAATTATAAGCGTGCGAAACATTGTCAACTTTGTACTATTGCGATAAAAAGCAAATTTGCTCGAAGAGTGACTGTATAATAGTTTTCTACGATATCATTTAAATTGAAACATTTTTTATTTGAATTATTTGAATTACACTAATATATGTATAGCTCTTGTAAATTTCCTTGCGTTCATTCATTTCAATTACACTATATAGGTACTTTGTAAGTATCTTCCGGACATGAAATGCTATAGTCTCACTTCGGTGTCTGCATATTACAGCTGATTTTTTGAGGAGAAACTATGGCTACAGATATGAGTTTGGCACATTTTTAGTAATTATTGTAGAAATATTAACAGAATGGTAATTGAGGTTAGTGGCATTGTTAGCTTGGGAATCGTTATTTGAAGAATTATTAATATAACAGCAGTTAGAGAGTATCGAATCTTAGCTGTGTGGCTGTGAATTAATCATAATATCCCTGCTCTTTCTGGAATAATGGTAAAGTTAGTGACTGTGGCTAAATGCGTTGTATGTAGCCTTAAAAATATTGCCTTTAATGATTAGCTACATTAGTGAATACTAATATTAATAACAATGTCGTATCACAAATATTGTGATATTTGTGACGCCACTGTGTTTGAATTGTTTGATGTGTTAAGCCCTTTGCTACATCTGCGTCACACAGTCGCTAAATCACAGTAACATAAAAAATTCAAACATTCTTATACCCATTGCTGTAGCAATAATGTTACATCAATGCTTATACCAATGAAGTTCTATTAAAGAACAAAGTGTGCTTTCTGTAGTAGAATTATTTTCTCCGTGCAGTTTGGGTCATAAATCAAACTCGGCCTCAGCCCGACTAGGGCGGTGAGCATGATATTGTGAGGGCGCAACGCCATTATCGGTAAAAACTCATTCTTATCAAAGAAAGATTATCATTCTTTTAAAAATCGTTATTATTTTTTTTGCTGTTAATTTTAAACTTGGATATACTTAAGTATTTATATTTATTTTCAATATAACTTGTCACATTCTAAACTTTTGTTCTTATAATTTCTTAATACATAGATACCTAATTAATAATTTATTTTAAATCATTATTATTCTTATTTTAATAAATACGTTGTTTTATCTATTTTTTTTCTTTCATTTACATCACTAACCCAAAAAATGACAAAACGAATTACACTATCAATAACGCTTATCGACAACAATAATGCGTATCAATATGCCTGCTCATAAGGCTCGTGAGTGGAAGAGAGAGCGAAGTACTCGCTTCACCGCTCCGATTCAAACTGCACGTTAAAAATAATTCTACTATGTCTATGTAAACCTCTTCGCAACAGGAACAAGAAGCGTCAAGAAGCTCCCCAGAAACAAGTCTAAGATTTTTTATTGTCCTATTTACCGACTCCAGTAATTTATATAAACATTCATACATTAATAGCCATGTTACGTATACGTTCAACTATGATTGAATTTCGAGGCTTTGCGTAATGACAGTAATTTAATTAATTAATTTGTTTAAATGAAAATGATACTGTTGGCTAGGGGATTAAACGAGTAACGCTGCAAGGGTTTAGCACTTTTGAAATTGAAAATTTTCTTTAAAATAAATTATGCCGCGAGCTATGTATTTTATGAATAGAGCCAGAAATGAGGATATCCGCAAGAGACATAAAAACCTTGAGTTGTCTTCTGGCATTAGTGGCCAGGTGCCAGTTTCCTTTTAGGGAGTGGTAGCACCTTTGCTGTTAATGACCTGATGGATTAATGACCTACGTAAGTTCGCCCCAAGGGGCTGGACGAGAAAAGGGGAGACGAGGAGATGCAGTGCAGACTTGAGGAAGCCTACGGCTAATGGTCATCAGCTGGCTGAAGAAGTGTCTGTTGCACACTGATATCGAGTGGCACTTTTTGTTGGAGTCTGTGTTTTCCGTTTTTGTATTGTTCTGTAGTCTTTTGGCAAAATTGGACCTCTATACGTATGCAATCGTTCGTCCATTTGTCTATGTACCTATGCCACAGCATTTAAAAAATAAATAAATTTGGTAACAAGGTGAATTATATAATATGCGTCTACATAATGACGTAAACTATAGATCAGGGGTTATATACGCAACTGAGGCTTGAATTATTTTTCATATAAACAGGCATATGGCAGATCTTCAAAAATGATACAAAGACAATATGTGGAAATATATTTGCAAGAAAAGTAGCAAAAAGTCCTTCCTCAATCTTTTAAGCTGTGAGATGAAACATGTTGGTAGAAATTACTACATACATTGTACAAAAATTCATTTGACAAAACTCCCGTGAGCAATTTTTGTTACAAGTCGGTAGTTTTGATTTTTTTAAGGTTATTTTGATAAAATATGCCAAAAAACAGTGAACGTAGTCACCTTTACGAGATATTTCAATGTGCGTGGTCGGGCATGCTATTGACCGATTTCATTTTCTACAGATCCTTTATCTTAAAAACTCAAAAAGAGACCGCGTCAAATTCAGTTCCTTGGCTACCTGCCAAAGTAGCACGATTCTGCGCAGTAACGGTTTCTTAATAGTAATCGGTTTTTCGCGACGCCATCTGTTGATAAGAGCGGATATAAAGTTCAAAGCATAAAAAATATGTTTATTATATACTAAAGAAACCGATAGATGGTGCTAAATTGAATACGAAAACTTGCGCAGGCGTCAAACATTTATAAAGATTTCCTTTTTTACTTGAACAGATATTTGATCGGAACATTATCATAAGCGTGCATGACAAGAACTATGAATGTCAAAGAAGCAAGTGAGGTGTGTAAGAATAAGCCTAAATGGCGCTCTGTTGTTCGTGCATACCCCGCAAGGGACCTGGCGTGAAGTTATGTATGTATGTATGTATGTATTATCATAAACGTGGAGGCACCTCTGAGTCTCGTGATCTTGAACCCCACACGAGACGAGTTGGTAATCAAATCGACCGATAAAAAGCCTGCAAGCAATTTTTACGAACTATAGATATGTGATTGAAGTCGTGGTAGGTTAATGGCTAGCGCACGCATCCCAATCGAAGGGCGTGGATTCGATCCTGGCCGGAACGCATGCACCATTTAGGCAGTTTTCTGACCTAATGTACATATATTGTTACAATTACCACGTGCAAGTAACGATATAGGAAAAGATCGTGATGCAACCCGCACATCGAGATAACCGATGTGTCAAACCTGCCAAGCCGCCTTGGACAAGCGTGGCGGGTATACTATCCGTTCCGATATCCGTATCCGTTATAGTGGGAGGCCCGAGCTCAGCAGTGGGATATATGTATATAGATATGTGATTAAAATAATATTGTGTACTTTTATAAGAAAGCCAGTTTCATTTCATTTTTTATGTTAATGTTTTAAATTTTATTGGTGGATTACATCAGACAAACTGACGACCTATTGATGAAAAGTAGTTATCGATGCTTATGGGAAATTTGCGACACCGAAGGTGCTTTTAACGTGCTGCTGGCCTGGAAGTCCTGACCAGGGGTAGTCACCCAGCCCAGCACAGCTGACTGTGGGCTGTTTTACGACTTTTGCAACAGACTGCCCGGCATTAGGGATTTCTCCATTCCGGCAGAGGTAAAATCCGCAATACCTTAAAAGTATTTTTAAGATATAAGGTGTACCTCATCTGGTATAATATTACAATTACAGGCTGTTTCACGCAGATGTGACGACGGGTGTAATACGTTATCTGTGATGAGATAATGTTTTTAATCGTAATGACTTTACATATGGACAAATAACGTCTACACCAATATGTATAATCGTTAACGACGTTATTCTTCATTCTATAAATAACTCGCATTTGACCACAGTCAAACTTTGACATTATCGCATGTGCTGCACCAGCATAAAGAATGGTCAAATAAAATTACAAATGATATATTTTATCAATATTTAATCGAAAATGTGTAAAGTAACCAAAAATTGGTCTACAAGTGAAATCTACGTAACAAGCGCCCCAATTTCGTCGACAAAATGTTGATACCCAAAAAGTGTACTTTTTGCCGAAAAAGCTGCACATCCACCGTTGAAATCCGGAGTGATATCATTCATTTTTGAGGCGAGTACGTTTCGTGCAGCTCGGTGGCCTGAGGGCCGCATCGACCCTGCCACATGGCTGTAACTTGTACAATCAGCAACAAAAATGTATAAAGGTACTACGGCATAGGGAAATGTATACACACACTCATAATAAATCATGCCTAAAAGCATGTTTAAAACTAACGTGCTCCGCAGTTATTCACATATGTTAACAATAAGTATGCTAATTTAAACATACTCCTAAATATTAATCCTTATTTTCATAAGCAAACCTGTTGAGACTCGCTCAAAGCACGCCCCGTTCCAAACGCGCCTCAGGTAGCATGCTCGAAAATGAAACGACTGTTGATGTTTCAGCATGCTTGAAATAACCATACTCATTACTGGCAATGCCTTGACTATGCCACTAAATAGCAATTGCTCAATAATAGCATGCCTTCGTGCTGGTAACGACTATGTGTATCAATACCTTAATGCTTTTCTTTAAGCAGGAAGATTGTTGTTGGTCAATTCGCTAAATAGCTGGCAAAGGCTGCAGCCTTTTCAAATTTAATTATTATCAGTATCATAATAAAACTATATTTTAACGGTTTTGATTTTTGTTATTCCGACTTTCCAATTTTAACAATACTCGTTGACACTTGAGATCTCCACGTCTTCCGTGATCACGGCCACTGAAGTGGCCGAAACGTCGTAATAACAAAAATCAAATAAATATCCGCGCTTAAAACCGCCAAAACGTTGTTGTTTTTATTATTATTTACATACAAATGGCGAAAACTTAAAAAAGTATTATTATCAGTATCAGTTTAACCAAACTGTCGTGAACTTATTTATTTGAGTTAAAAAAGTTTTGAGGCTTCTTTAAGGTACTTAAAAAACCTACAAGCTTAATAACTAAAGCCAAACGATGAAGTTTTTGTAAAAGATCGAAAAGTCTCAAGCGTCTCACTAAATAGTTGACATTTTTGAAACAAATATACAATTTTTGCTTAAGAAAAATTAATATTCAACAACAGTTGTCCATCTTTAACTAATATAATATATTTTTTTAAACAAAACTATACAGCAAAACGTCGACTATGAGGCTTCAACAAGAACTCTCTAAGTTGGAATAATTTATTTATAGCCAACTTCTCTTAAAATCTCCATTTTTAATTTTTTTCTGTGTCCAGGGAAAGGTGAAAGAATATGAAATCATCATCATGAAATATGAGCGAGAAAGAGAATAGTCCCTTAATAAAATTTGAATCTTGCATTTTTAAACAATTATGTTGTAAACTGTACACGCAAGGACAGACGGCTACCAGATGCACCCCTATATTTTCTGATGCAAATAAAAATTAACTCTATGATCAAATTGAGAAAGTCTATATTACAACTAACTCTAATTTTAAGCTATCAGAAAAAAAGTGAGGTTTGAATGAATTGGCCTCACCCCGACATTTTGCCGACAGTTCGTTCACGATTGTAAGCTCAGATGTGTAGTAGTGTTTTTTCTGTAATATCAAAGGTGTTATAGTGAATCGCTCGTAAGAAACCCCTGTATGGCGCCATAAGGAAGGTGGAACCTGTTTTTTGAACATACGGTTTCTTTGAACCAGCCCCAATTTACAAGTGAGTCATACACATGTCGGTGTAAGGCATTGTTAGGCTTCGCATAACTTGTGGTTCTAGTTGTAAGAGATCTATAAGTATAAATAGATATAGTTAAGTGAGTCTGTGCTTTCAAAAAGTGAAAGTCATTATTAAACCGACATTAGAAGATTCATTTTTGTCTTTTAATTTGGCAACCAGTGATTCATATGAACATACGAGTAAAATTAAGTCATTCGACGTTCAAACACATTTTAAATTTTAAGCTCTGCGTCTTTCAACCAAATTCAATTTGGTTAATGTGTGTTTTATCGGTTTTAATTATATGATGATTAGTCGGAATCGACTGCTTAAAAATTATTGTTTAAAATAAATTATCTTATTTTTTTTGCGCTTTGTTTAATATCTTCTAGGTTTCAGAAAAAATATTATATTATTACCTACTGTAAATGTAAGTTTGTTTGTTACGTTTTCACATCTGAACTACTCAATCGATAATATAAAAAAAGTGTATAGGTTTATCAGGAGAACAGAAGGTTAGTTCCACAAAGATAAATAAATAACTTGTGTTAGACGGTCGTTATATAAACAGTTATATGCTTAGTAAAATTAAATAATTTGTAATTGATTGACAATGTCTCCAATATCCAGTGTCTCCAGCAAAGCTGCGGGCAAATATGAATATAAAAACCAAGTCCTGCGAGACCAGAGTAGCACTTACAGCTAGTATAACATAATATTGAATTAAACTCAGGGCTGAATATCCAAAGTACTCTCGAAATACAAGAAGAGCTTAACCAAGCGCTAGTAAACGCCTCGCTGGTTAGTTAAGATTTCCTTACATTTTGAGTGGGGTCGAGTGTTTCGTCGTACCTTCAATTCATTATAAAGCCGCATATTCATCTGCGAACCGTAATAGTTATATTCATAGTAAAAATGGTAATAGTGGCGAGTCACCGTCTGCCCATTTTTCCATGTTCCCCGAACATTGCGACGGGCAGACGCTATAGTCCCCATATTTCCAGACCCCTAGTACCACTAACAGTTCACCCCAATAGCCCGGTACTTATTGTTTTCATTTCCCACAATAGTCCTACACTGGCCCGGGCTTGTCCTTGGGTGCATTAGTATAGAGTGTAGACAGGGATAATCGCCGGTCAGTGTCCCGCTACATTTACATTAAGTTTGTCAAAGGGTCTCTACGCGTTGGCTTCCCATGGCCCCACGCAAGCCTTTCAAAAGTCCGGGCCATTTGTATGGTCTTCAAAGACATATAATAATAATAGCCCATAAACGTCCCACGCCTGGGCTCGGGTCTCCCTATAGGGGGACGGACGGTATACCCGCCATACTTGTCAACGAGACCAACAAGACCACAAAGAAACAAGATATCTAAAAAAATGCATCGAGTTCTGCGTCGTTAATATAGTCTGTTCCTTGCTCCTATTGTTTTTTTAATAGCTTTGATGTACACACATGGCATGTATAGAATGTTATAATATTATTGATATAGATATTAGTGTAGTAATAAAAAGATCTTAGTTCTATCTTTCTTTTATCTATAATTTCACTGACTTTTTTGGGCTGAAACGTACGACGAAAGGCGCTTGAAAGTAAGGCTTTGGTTACGGTTTGCAGATGAGTACGCGACTTTATGTGTAAGATGAAAAGATTTGAAATTCCTAATTTGTAAGGTCTTGGCAAGTTTTTTTGAATGAATAAATGAATGAATCTTTATTTCTATAATACAGGTAACAGTTATAACTAGGATGGTAGCAAAGTCAGATGTCCTCAATGTATTTGACCTACACCTACAGTCATGATACAAATATTTAAGTGCATGTTAAAAAATCTCAAAACAAAAAATCACAAATTCTAGTAGTATACAATTAATTGAGACGTTATGTTAAAAAAACAGAAATAAAACCATGTCAAGAAAACAAAATAAATTCAATGTCAAAAGCCAAACATATAAATAAAATGTAAAATAGTATTAAAATACAATCTCTTTGTCATATTTAAGGAAATCATTACTAGAGTATACCATTTTTTCCAGTAACCATTAACTACTGTACCGTCATTTTTACTGCACGAGATCATCAGGTAGACGGGTGTGGTGGATGGCAGTTTTTTTAAATTTTTTTATTTGCCTTCTCCTACGTTATTTGCCAAGACAGAGACTTTTCTTTTTCTTATCTTGTTCTAATCTAATCTATACATATAAATAAAATTGAGTGTCTGTTTGTAATATTGAAATAACTGCTTTTTACTACATGCACATAAATATATATATGGTACATACACCAAAATAACATTTTTTAAATTTTTTGTCTGTCTGTCTGTCTGTTCCGGCCTTAGTTGAATGATCTAAGGTTCCGGCTAATCTCTGAAATGGCTGAACCGATTTTGACGGGACTTTCATTGGCAGGTAGCTGATGTAATAAGGAGTAACTTAAGCTACTTTTGTTTTAGAAAAATTCTTTTATTTTGAAATTATAACGATTTTCAAACAACACGTGGGAGAGACCGCGGGGCGCAGCTAGTCTAATATAATTATATATATGTCATAGATGGTGAATAAACAATAAGGGCATTATCTGGGTTAGTGTTAAAGAGTCAGGCCGTTTATCGCAGGTAAGGCGATGGGCTTTAGTCGTTATTTGAGATGCGACATTATTAATAACGTTAAATATTAATAAATAAAGTATGTATATACACTAATGTCGCTATGTGTTAACGGCGTTATTTTTTAACGCTTTAAGTAAGACTTGTTTGACCATTGCCTAAATCTTAATAGTAACGCAGATGAAGCCCCAACATTAAGAAAAACAAATAAAAAAGGCGGTGACAAGTATTTAAAACTTTAATATTTGCGAGCACTCGACACGGCTTGTTAAACAACTCTCCATCAAAGTCATATTTAGAACAGGGACACGATAACCACCACACTTTGTAAACTAGGACGAATCCCGAAATCCCTGCAGACCTGTCCTTTGGCGTAATTTCAAAATGGCACTCGGAAACTACATAGACTGCAATAGAGTTTGCGTGAACGTGATACGCCCTGACTGTATTGATGTTCGTAGGTTCCAGGGTTGTTTATGATACTGTTACGAGCTACAGGACTCGAATTTAAATAAATGCCGCTGGAATTACTATAGAGTTTATTAGAACTGTACGAACACATATAAAACAAGTACAAAATAAAACTGGATGCAACCAGTCACACTGCACGATTCAATGCAATTCAGCACGCGTAAAGTCCGTCACTATGTCGTTAATCGAAAGTACTACACGTCTTAATCGTATTGTAGTCGTCGATTAACTGCCCTAACCCCCTGTTCGAGCATTGTTTTATACCAGACTGTATAATACCGATAAAGAGACCCCCGTTCACCCACATCTGGCAAGCTTCGAGGCAATGTAATAAAACAAGGATTATGTCGTTCGACACTAATTACAGCCATAAAATAAGTACCATAACAATAGATGTTTTTAAAGTTTAAACGCAAAGTAAATAAAAGAATTCGTTTTACAACATGAAGCTCTGTGGTCTTTGTCGGTATGTAACAATACGTATTAACTACTCGATAAATCAAACCAAACTTTGGTGGAATACTACTAAACATATATATTACATATTGTCAAAGTGGGAGAGCCATGCTAGAATCATCGTGTTTACAATTATTGATGACGGGTCAATCGGTGTAATTGACGCTCTCAGGATGTCAGCGTGAAAGGGTTAGTCGTCTTTCGTGCGATGAATGAAAGTTCTGAGGGTCCACTTCCCCTTCGCTCTGTTCCTTTCACATCTATGCCATATCCCATTCTTCATGTATCATCATCATCATCATCCGAGTGATAAATCCCGGTTTTGTTCGGAGCGTTCACTCCGGCGCCCAGGATCCGTGTTCTTATTTTTCTACTTCAACTCGCGCAGTCTTGGGTGAAGGTGAAACTTATTACATGTTGAATTGTTTGTGTGGATTTAATAAGAATTATCGTTTGTCTTAGAATTTAAGTAAGACATAAATAAAGCCTCCCCCTCAAATTTGACGCCCCTCCAAAATTTTCCGCCTATCCTAGGCTCCAGCTCACTCAGCCTATTGGTAAACACGTTTGCTTCACACCTAGGATCCAATTATGATATTAATATCTTTTTAAAATAGCCGGACACTATCGTTTCCATTGTATTTTTTTTTGCTTGATTTTTTATTGCAGGAGGTCAGCAGACAGGCAGACGGTCCACTTGATGGAGAGCGGTTACCATCGCCTATGGACATTTGCAACACCAAGGATGCTACAAATGCGCTGCTGCCCTCTTAAAGGAGACTGGAACCTGGTCCACTAATGCCGGAACACAACTCAAGGTTGTTATGGCGACATACTTTAGACCAGGGGTGGTAGCCATCCAGTCGGGCAAATGCCCTACCACCTAGCTGTGGGTTGTTTTGTCGCCTCTTACGACAGGCCGCCCGGCCGCAGGAAATTGTATTCTTTCTATTCTCTTCTTTCTATTGATTTCAGTAATCTGTTAACTTCAATAGCCTGCCACGGGCACGCCACCCTATCAATATTTATAAGCGAATACTCGTGAAATAAATTTTAAAAATGTTGGTATATTTTCAATATTCCTTTCGGCTACTGCCATTTCTGGTATAATCAATACCAATTTCTTTCTACTATTATTCCGCTGCGACTCTATCGACAAGATATTGTAGATTTCACTGAATACGAATTTTTAGCATTAGGAATGTACCGTACTTTAAATATGTTTGCAACGCCAAGATATTGGGTAAGCAAAATTACGCCCCTGATATTGTAAACGTATATAATCAGCGGTAACCATTTCATAGTACGTGGGCTGTCTGTCTGTTTACCAACTTCGCGATAGAAAGAAATGTTTATATGGATCCCTGTCGTTGATCCCTATTCTCGGTTTATTTGGCCTATAGTCTAACTTAGAGTAGAATGTATTTAATGCATAACATTAAGAGAGAGAGAGAGAGAGAGAGAGAGAGAGAAAGAGAAGAAGGAAGAGAGAGACAACACTTTATTGCACACCAATATATACATTTACAAAAACAGACCATATTTGCAATAATAAAATTCTAAACATGCCGTGTCTGTACATTAAAGCTTTTTGAAAAAAAAAACCCAACTATAATAGACTATAAAAACGATGGAAAATAATACAATTTAAAAAAAAATACTTGTCTGATTGTCTATTTATGTCTGTTCGGGATTCACGTAAAAACTACTGGGCCGATTTCAATGTTGTTTTCACTGATCGACAGCACTACATTTTTTCGGGGATTTTTCTGGGCATTATGTAATATGCATTGGATTGAATAAAAAATCGTTTTCCAATGCGATTTTTGCACTGATCGATGGCAAATTTTATGTCATACAATGTGTGATTTTTTATCCTGGCAATCCCGCAGGAATTTTCCCGAGAGCGGTCTGAAGTTGTTCGGGTGCATAAAAATTAGCTATTCCGATACGATTTACCTAACACGATAGCTTACATTCTTTTTTAAATGCTACTTACTGTATTTTGTGCCCCTGGAATTCCGCGGTTTCAAGTCAGGCGCGGACGAAGTCGCGGGCATATACTAGTATATATATATAGATATATATATATATATATATATATATATATAGACTTATATAAAAAAATAATCATGGTACTCTTTATTGGTTATTTACAGTTAGTCTAATAATATATACACCTATTCTTATAAATATATAATATTATATACTAAATTTATAAAAGATAAAAACTTCAAATAATAAATAGGTCCCAAATCACCGTCAGTTCGGAACGTTCCCAAAACGCTGGCCGCATTACCACGTTGTGTGGCAACACTTATGCGTTACCCAAAATATAGGCCAGCGTTTTGGTTTCGTGTTTTTTAAAAAAAAAAAAATTTCAAGTTTGTCTGTTTAAGTTTGTAAATTTTAACTGTAAATAACCAATAAAGAGAACTACATCAATCATGGTACTGTGTTGATTTATATATATATTGTAGAGCGATAAAGATGAATTAGTTGGCTTTAGAGTAGGTATCAATAATTCTTTACAATCTCATTGAATACCTTGCAGAGATTCAGCACGCCTGATATTCACAATTTATTAATATACTAATTAGGACCTACTTATGCAAAACAGAACCAATCCACAAACATGCCAAAATTGGGTTAAGGATGCAGAAGGCTTTCAAAATGCATCTTCTATCCACTCAATGAGAATCATAACGATCTGACAACATTTACAGAATAAAACATTTTTATCACAAAGTAGCTAAACCACAAAACACCAAGAGTATAAATAAACTAACAAAATCCATGGTAATCCAAAAACCTAAAACGACAAAATATAATATACAATATTCAACATTTTTTTTCCAAAATATAGACACTTTTTTGTATGTAAAATTTTAATAAAAACGGCTTTTTCTCAAAACTGTCAGTATGTGGGTTGGTTCCATTTTGCATAAGTAGGTACAATTTTCACGATTGTACATTGAATATAAAAAAACTTTTTATTTAAGTCCCTAATAACTTAGTACATAATAAGATTTCATCTTTGCAGAAATGATACCAGACATACCTGAATCAATAACCCAAGGGCATTTAGCAGAAACAAAGATGTCGGCATACGAGCTACACAAAGCGATGCTCAAGATATTCCTGTGTAAAGGAATACAGTCTACTGACGACGTGACGACGAAGCAAATCGATAGGTTATTGAAGGAATACGCTTATAGAGGAAGCAATATTAGTTATACAGGAGATCATATACGGAAATCGCAATAATTGATTCTATCCGTAGTAGATAAATTGATGATATTATTAGCTAGGTGTTATTAAGCGCCCATCCTATCCACGTATATTAATGGTGACGAGATTCTCGCCATGAAATAAAAATTTGGATTATATTCCTTTACGTTGATGAAAATATTAAAATATTCATTCTTATGTTCATTCGAACTTAACGCACTAAAAGTTTGAATATTATAATAGATTTGTTTCATATATGAAGGTTACAAATGTAATATCTAGACAGAAAAAAATGTGTTTCTCAGGATGCCTGACAGAACTGATAATTTAGCCTGCCTACCGCTGTCGTATGCGTGAGAGAAAGGGAAGCCAGACAGACTCGCGCCGTAACGCATTACGTAACAAAGCGGTATACTCTCCCATAGAAAGTTATCACTTGAAAAAATGGTAATCTTCAAACGCTTAAAGGTACATAATCGATTTGTTTTAATTTACTTATTAGTCTTCAATAAAAAAAAAAATGGCAATGAAATAGTCATTAAGAATATTTTAAATATATTTTCAAATCTAGTGATGGATGTTCTAGGTGGTTATAACTGTTTTTAACAACACAAAAACAAATAACAAATCCATCAATTCAAACTTAACACGTTCACTGCGAAACGGGGTCTAAGTCGCCCCGAACGTGCCTCACTTGTGGTGCGGCTAAGAAAAACATAGACTTCCTGTGGTGTAAAGGGCGACTTCAATTTAGTTCAGTGTAGAAAAAATGTGAGTATATAGCCTATCTAAAATGTGCTATTAAATCAGAACTCCGTTGTATACCATAATATGCTGTTTAACTATTTTGTATATTATATAAGGCAAAAAAACACTTTAGCTTATAAAAAGTTACTGGGCTCAATAGACCTCGCGTCACCACAATGATAGTTTTAGTACAAGGTCTAAAACACCCTGTACCGCAGAAATCAAAGTACAGATAAATCAGTGCCGCTATGAACGTATTAAGCTATTATAATGTTGAATCGCATTTACTATAATGATTCCTTTTAACACGTGGGAATACTGTCACATTTCATTTTTGCCATTGTTGTCAACGTCTGTCTAAATTAACAGAGCGTGGGCTGGACTCTTAACAAAACATACCCCGATTTATTTTCGTAACCTCATATAAAGGTTAGATTCATTATAATTTTAAATACGTATCATATTACAATTATTAACTTAGGTCTGGTGCTATTTGTTTCAATACGAAATTAATACATACTTATTAAGTAATTAACGTTTGACTAAATAATTAGTCTAAAAAAAACAATTTTGTTATGGTATAAAACGTCAAATGACGTTAATAAGGTTTTTCTGTATAAAATGTAGGTGAAGAAAGACTACGCTGCCCTGCCATCTGATCATCAAAAATGTAAGATTCACCAATTTTTAACATACATTGTATTTTCATTTAGTGTTATTACCACTTGTCTACAGGGCAGGACCTGTTCATACTGTTACGTACGAGCGGGGGTACGCACCTATGGATTGGAAGAAAACACCAGTTTTTAATTTAAAAGCTTTTATTGACTTACTCAGCCGTACGTAGTACCTCTCTGCAGGGTTGCCCCTATACGCACGACCAATGATGCACAGTCCCGATGATACACCCTCAATACCGTCGCCGATATTGCGTGGACCGCCTCCAATATTATCGCGGGTAGCTCGCTTCCGGTTCCTCTTTCGAACTACGCTACACACCTCCTTCACGTATCTGTCCACCAAACTTGTTACTAGATTCACCACTTAATTCGTCCCTGTCCTCTATTAACCTTCTCTAGTAACTCTTTAGTATCGCACTTGTCCTTTCCCCGTCTTGGACTGAACTTAACTTTAAACTCAACTCTCAACTCTAAACTGCCCGGTAGACGCGCCTTGCGCTGTTTATATACCCGGAAGAATTTTCTAGAACCCATCTATCTATCTCTGTCTTTTCTTTCCCGAACCTTCTGTTCGGGAACCTTCGTTTATACATCTATCCCTTTCTAACATCTATCTCTTTCTTTCGTTATCGTCTATCCTTTTCTAAATATATCCGTCCTTGTCTTTTCCTTCCAGAATTTCTAATTCTTTCTAAAAGCTCCAAAACTGATTTACGCTGCTGGGCAGTTCCACCCTCGGTCGCCACAATACGTTCTTTGTGATTAAGACATTATTAAATCTTCCTACGTAAATATACTAAATATAGCTTGAGCAAGCTCAGTCAATATTACAGGTAATTTGTTCTGAAAATAACCAGGTCATCAAAGGTCGTCTAAGGCCGCGACTTGGATCTTAGTCTAAATTTAACCTTCATCGATTTTAACCATTGGTTTTCTGGTTTGTAAGGCCATAATATGCTGTCAGATTAAGACAGAGATATCATATTAAGTTTGTGGGCGTAGAGTTTCTATTACATTATAAAATAAGGTATGTATTTGTATATATATAGTATATATGTTGTCGGGATGTGGCAGAGCCATGCTGCAGTCATGTGTATTGATTACAGTTCTTCAGACACGAACGATCGTGAAACGATTAGACTTGAACATTGATTTCGACATCACCGAGGGGTATGTGGGACTCCCAACGGCCAACGCTACACACAAGCGTCTGATGATAGAAGAGGTTGCAAGCACTGGTTGCTAGATTACCAACTCAACCTTTCTTCGTCCTTCCGCATCGTAAGGAGACTTCACGGGACCGTAATCATAGGTATGACCGTCGTGACGCCTCGATGCAAGCCGACGTGTACTAGCCTTTCGCCGCATCTTGGTGAGATGCAATGGGATAAACTAGCATGCCTCAACAGAGTTGCCTGTATCAGGACACCCGGCACCTTGGGTATGGGTTATTAGTCGTCTGCGACGGGGTTGCTTACTCGTCCACCTCTCGCTGTTTTTTGGCTGCCTCTTTCCTAAGACATAACGACCTCTCAGAAGGAGGCGACCCCCAGCCATCTTCCCTCGCTACGCAGCATCTCGCCCACGAAACTGCGCAACAAGAGATCGCAGCCGTCAATACTTCATCCTTCCTACGCTATCCTTTCTATTCCCATTGGGTTCACCCCAAGCGTCTATAGGCGACGATACCTACTTTTCATTAATTAGATTATTCATAAGTAATAAAATAATATTAATCAACTAGAATTTGCGTCCACGTTAAACAGGTAACAGATTACAGTTGTTTTTGAAATATTTAAAATCAGTATTTCCAAAATGGATTTTTAGTATGAAGATACATTAATCCCATAAAACCAGGTACCTATAAATAAAGTCACTAAAAGCATACACAATTACAACTGTTTTACTAAAGATGTCTAATAAACATAGAAACAGTCACAGTGAGAAAAATGCATTTGAATCAGAATTTTACACTCTGGCCACTTTAAAACATTCCCAAGAAAATTTTGCACGGGATTCCCGGGATAAAAAGTACCACAGATTTTAATTTATAAATTTGCTATTGATTACTGAAAACTACACCGAAATTGGCCCCGTAGTTTTTATCTGAAATCCGAACAAATATAAATAAAACTAAAGAGTACGCATTCTCACAATGTTTTTATAGTTTTACAAGTTAGCGGGACTCGAATTAAAATGCCGTTAGAATTACTATAGAGTTTATTAGAACTATACAGACACGTATAAAACTGGTAAAAATATAACCAAATACAACAAGTCCAAACGTAATGCAGAAGGTCGTAATTCAGTAACACGCGCAAAATCCGTCACTTATTATATTGCCGATTGTAGTACTACACGTGTTGCTTCGTTCGTAGTTATGACTCGACTGTGGTCCCTCAATCGGGGCATTGTTTTATACTGCACAGATGCAATATGTCCTGCCGGCCGCGTGGACTGTATTTCTAGAATCAGATTGTACTTTAAATCCAAAACACCTGGCTAATGTGTCGACTGCAACGGTAAACACTACGCGTAACAATATTTATAGGATATAGTATAGGATTCCCGTTTATAATATTTATAGGATAGGGTAAAATATACCGTAGTTGCGCAAGCGATTCACTCCCTGTCAATTTACATATTTAAGTTTTTTCTATTTTTATTAACTAGCCATGCAATAATGTTATTGTGATCATTGTATGATTTCAATATAAAAATATTATAAGCTGCCAGTAATTGAAGGAGGAGGGGTGGCGCTTATGATGATATTATTATAATTTAATTACCTTACGAGTGTTTAAGTAATTATACCAAAGTATTTACTAGTCTAATTTTTAGTTATAATTATAAATATACTATTAAATTTGATACGAAAAAGTCGCTAATGAGATTAATCACTTACTAAATGTGTAGGTATAGTTATATTGTGTTAGCAAACTATAACAGAGTATAATCTAAGACCTGAACAAATGTGTACACTCAATTTTATTATTTGAATATGTTATACTATAAAGCCGCTTACTCACCTGTGAGCCGTAACCAAAAATCGTAGTGAGCATGGCTCGCGGGTTCGTGGCGAGCGGCATACGGCGCGCTCGCAAAAAGCCGACATGCTACAGTGCGAAGAACAATGACGGCATACACATAGCACCGCTCGGTTATAGTTCAGCTCGCAGATGCGTACATGGTTCAAGATGCAACGTGGCAATCACTAGATTTCTTGTATTCAGTTCGGCTGTAGGTATTCCTGTCATGTTGTAGTAACAAGTATATGCACATGCTAGTATGCTACGTGGTATGATATAAGTTGGCATGAAATCGATACATAATAATAGATAGATTAAAATCAGATAAATATTGTGATAAATAATACCATTGTTTGTACAAATAATTGGCATCCTGACATTTTATTCAAATAATCAAGTGCTTTCTTTATTTTGTAGCAATATTGTTATTATAGTAAAGTGTACAAAATAAAATAAAATTCAAATGTCTTAATATTTGGAATAATTTGACTGTGTGTCAATCATTAGGTAGCGTGCCAAGAATAGTATAGTCTACCATTTATAATGATAAAAGTGGCTTAGCTGTCATAACTGCCAACTACATACCTACTTTTAATGACAGCTACATCATGGTTGATACCTATACATTATGAGTAAATTTGAAAGTGTTTTTGCAATAATACTCAAGAATTTATTTAATTAAATAAATTCTTTATTAATTAGATATTTTATAACATGTAATTTTCATCACATGAAATAAAATGTATAAAGAATAAAAGCATGTTTTATTTAAATTGCCAAATATTTAATTTGTGGCTTGTCAGTGGTATAATATTTATTTAGCGTAAATGAAATGAAAATAGGACTAAAATGAAGTACATGTATGTACATGTATAATACTAATCTACAAAATTTATCAGGCAGATTACATGATTACATATTTTCATTGACTGAAATTTCAACGTAATGTTTCTAACATAAGAATAAAAAAATAGAGATGAATTGAGCACCTCCACATTTTTCAAAGTTGTTAAATGACAACCTGTTTTCCTATTTAAAATTTATCTAATAATTTTATTACAGGTATGAAAATTTATGTGTAATTGAATGAAAGGAAAAGTGTGTATACATATACTTGTTTACACATTTGTTAATTTTTATAAAAAAGTTCTTCTACTACTTGTGCGCAGAAGGTTTGCCGATAGCCTGGTGGTGATCAGTAGGGTTGACAAAAAAAGGTTACATAAATCTGCGCGCGGCTTATTAACATTAAAGTCTCAGTTACGTCCCACAATACAACCTACCTTTTCCCTATTGCTTTTTAATTTCGCATAAGCTTGGGCGTCAGTGCTATTTATGTTTTGTAACAATGAAAATATAAAACAAGGAAACAATGCTTAAATTTAATGCTCATTAAAATCCAAGCATTATATTCCATATTAAACTCGCTGTAGATTCGCTAGCATAAATTATAAATTAACATACTTTAGTCTAAAGCTCAATTTACATTTGCATCAGTTAAGCAGTTAGATAACTTGCTAGTAAGTTCTTATCATCGTTTAGATAGATATCTACTTTAATCGAAAGCTTATCACTTAAATGAACAATTTCTGTCTAAAACGTTGCTAAGCACTAAACTCGCCAGTTTTGCAAGTTTACTAACTATTGACCTAAGGCAAACGAAAATGAACTTTAGTCATGCTTACAGACAAGTATATGAAGCTGAAAATGTTAGCTAGCTATTTTCTGTGTTCCAAATTGTACTAACCTGGTTTACGAGTATATCTGGTTTGGATACAGGCACAATGACCCAATTTACCGCCAAGTTCCCGATGGTGAGGGTAGACCCAAGAAATGCATGCTTGATGTAGCAAAGGATGATATGCATGTCAATATGTTTACAACATGGATTAAGGACGCGCGTGTAGAAAAGAAGGAAGCGAATCCCAGTCTCCAAAGAGAACGCTTGGGACGTAACGAAGAAACATGATAAAATTTGAATTATAACAATTTTGAAAATCTGATTTTTAGGAACAAAAAAGGACAATGAATGAATAGAAGTATTCAATTCTTTTATTTATTCATTCACTCATTCAAATAAATGAACGTAAAATATTTTAAGGCGGGAGACAGAGGCAAGTATAATACGGCCGGCGTAACTTGGCAAATGTGAACATAGGCTCTGCGAACTTTAAGCATGTACACTCGTGTGATGAGTGGGCATACGGCTCGTCAGTGAATACAATTGGTCGCCCTTCATCCTTGTATTTTTTCATTGCTTTGTACTAGTTGGTCACTGTATTTTCTCCACGAGTTTACATGCGCTAAAGTTCGCAGAGCCTATGTTCACATTCGCCAAGATACGCAGGCCGTATTATATGCGCTTGTGATTTGAAGATGTTCTTCACTTTAGTTGACACTCGGGCGAAAAAGCTCGAGACACAAGTCTGCGTACTTGCTCGCACGTCTATCGCCAGCTTAGGAGGTGTGACCCATTATTTAACACACGAAGTTGTCACTCAGTATTTTGCTGCTCTGAAATTTAATCCAACACAGCATTGATTTTCAGTGCCCACATTCAAGTCCATAAATAGATAGATAACATTTTTTTCCACAGCGACGTACAACATTACAAAACAATATGTATTCATATTACCTTAATGCGGATATTATACAGATCAACCAAATTGAAGCAATTTAATTGAACAGCAGAGTACTGAAGGATACAACGGCATTCAAAGCCATTGAATGATTTTGGTTAAGTGGATCACTGGTTGATTCAACCGAATTTAAAGACAAAGTAACTATCTTATGCTGATATTAAGATTATTATTATCTACTATTACTTTTAGTTATAGTAGCATAAAAATATAGGACTATTCATAAACAGTAGCCTAGGCACCGTATTTTACTTACTGAAATATCTCGTAAATACAATACACTAATGCTAATTTAATAAAGTCCAAAATTGATTAGCTACTTTGCGATTGTTACCGCGCTTAAAACCGTTAAAATGTAGTTTTATTGTAGCTACTTTGTGGTTGTAGTTGAAATTGCTGTTAGTTATCGTAATCATAACTCTCATTGAAATTTAAATCAATAATCTGAGTATTAACTGCTGTACTTGTTTGGCAATGCCCCACACTCAGACAGCTTACAACGATTATCTAATGAGAAATTTATAATTCAAATTTAGACATTGTTGATATTTAAAATTCTTGCAACTAGTATTTACAGGTAATTACTCTACTTTCAAATAGTTCTTTACTACTTAACTAATAATAATAATGATATGAATAAAAGAAAAATTAAAACCATCATAGATAGAACTCTGAGTACGTCAGTAAGTTCCGAATTAGGCTTTGTATGATAACGAAAAATATTTAAATTAGTTACTTAGACTCATTTAAAATAAAAAATAATAAAGTTTAAGCCTAACTTCAACAAACCTATGTATTTGTTGGATATTTTCACTACAACTGAACAAAGGAAAAAACGACAAATGATAATACATAGATTTTTGTATTGGACGATTTTATTCGTTTATTCATTACATTACATCAATAATATATTTGCTTAACAATTATAAACCGTAAACCTTGACTAGAATAGTGACTAGATTGCCCAAATGGGCCACCTGTTGCTTCAATACACCACAAACGACTCCATAGTCTTTCTTAAGTATTTTCCAGAGCTCTCAAATTTTTAATAACAGATAAGAAAGGTAGAAAGAATCCTTTAAGGAACACCACCGATAAATACAGGAACAGACACATCGAAGGGAAGGTCAGGTACAAAGAAATTTAGGTTCTTGAGGGCTCTGGGCCCAACAACACTCAGGCCATGGCCATCTCGTCGATCCCTTGCAGGAGGCGGGATCGAAGTCGCGCGAACACTGGATGCTGGGGCGGGATTCCACGTCCGTGCAAGAAACGAAGCGTCTCCTGCGCACACACCAGGAACCCAAGCTGCTCCGGATCCATGTCCACAGGTACCGAGTCCAACAGAGGGTCATCGTTCTCATCGGCGTAATAGTCACGGCTTTCCACATCAGAATCTTCCTCCGGCATTCGCAAGTTTTCGTCAATTTCCACGGAACACACACGCCCGAATAGCCGCTTCAGTGCTTGACGTTTCTCAGCACTCTTTGAATCGTTCGTCAACGGCTCGCTACTGGAACGCTTGCGACGCCGTTGTCGCTTCAAGCGTTTACCGGCTTCGTCGTCGCGCTTACGCTTATGCGTCATTATCAGATTGCCCGCCGGCATCGAGATGCAGACTGCGAATGAGCTATGCACTGGGAATCGAAGGGCTCCGCGATTACACTGAATTTTCTCTGTCGCGTGTAAAAATGGTGACGACACACGTGCTAGAGAGAGACGGTGATGCCAGCTGCAACGGCAACAGCTGGGCGAGCAGATGCAGGGCGCGGGGCACGCACGCTTTGTTTGATAAAGTTTATTCGGGGAAATAAAACTGTTAGCCGCGATTGCGCGGGCCGCGGGGGAGAGGCGGCGGGCGTGGGGCGGCGGGTGGCGCGGGGGATGAGGTAGAGGACCAGCCCGGCCGGCAGCTGCGTCGCATCTGCCGTGGCCGTGTCCCGCTCAGGTGGATCCACATGCTTCGTCTCAAGGTGCCGATATCGAGTAATTAACGTGCACACCGAGACGAAGGTAAACAAGGGTGCAATGTATGCCTCGGCTCAGACCGGCCGCTCCCCGCCGTGGAATTAGAGTAATTACATAATTTGCTTAGGTACAAACGTTCTAATCTAAGGCGCTTTGATATGTAAATTACTTAGTAAGAGGACGTCGTAACAATTTTAGATTATTCTTGTTATTCATAAATGTAAAGATGAATGTGAAATGGACAGGTAAATTTTCAGCTTTCAAGCGAGATAATAGACGTTTATTAGCGGATGAAAACGTCGAAATATACCTACATAGCGACCTAAATGGAACTGAAAAATGAAACAGTTTCGAGCTCATCGTTTTACGGACAGTTCATAGCAGTGTGTAAGTATATACGTTTCTATGTACATTGTAAAAATCAATACCCAGGTTTTATGTACTACCGGGAAACGAGCTGACGGCTATAATGCCTGCTCTGTATGTCAGCAAATATGTACAATAACTAGGTTTATGTATGTTTACATTGTACAGTATACACGAGTACATAGGACGATCACGTAGCGGTACGAGATTTCCGATAATCCGTTTCCAAGTTACACGAACTTTCGTCTCAGAATAAAGGCAGGTTCCCATTATGCCGCAAGCGAGATGCGAGCACTGTAACTTCGACGATTAAACTTTAGGCCACGTCTACACAGTCCATACATGGCTATCTATCTACATGTAGTGTATGCATGCATATCTCTATATATATCCATGTGTATGCAAGCATGCCATCGCACAGTATGCGACATGCGACGCTCCGAAAACTATGCAAAGTTCTAAGTAAGATGTACTAGAACAATTTACTTATCTTCGAGCATTATGCGGAGAATGTGCACAGGAAATAGAGGTATTTTCTATTAGAGGAAGTATAATATATACACAACCTAATGGCTGCGAAAATAGGTTGGACTTAGTGCTTGTAATTAATTTGTGAGAGAGAGTATACTCTGTGTATGGGATTTTGATTGTGAGGCATTGTCATCCACCGCTGAAATGCGGCCAGCATTTGGGCATGCCCCGCGACAGCGATTTGGAGTCAATTTTTACTTAGAGATTTATGTAATCTTGTAAGTATAGTTTAATTTGTAATTAGGTTTAGTTTTTATATTTTATAAGAGAAAGTTATTTTCGTGTAATAAACTGGTTAACGCAGATTTTTGTAACAACCTTATTAAAACTGGTTGTAAGCTATTAAAACCGGTTCCACGCTTTGGGTACAAAATTATTGTGTCTTTACTCAGTGTTAGCTTGCGAAAAAAACATCTTAGTAACGTGTGAACGTGGTAGAGCCATGCCAAAATGTTCTAGTCAAGGTGGCGCAGTCCGTCAATCGGGTAAATTCATACATCGCTCGTTTTTTAAACGGAATTTAACGCCAACTACAATTCGAAGACATAATTCAATGGTGTTTTAGCTTCATTGGTTGATTTGTTGTCGTCGTAACTATTCAAACACGAAATAATGATGTACGGAGCATCCGCGCGGGAACGTAGAAAGTATAGTTTCATGCCGGCCGGGCGGCCTGTCGTAAGAGGCGACAAAACAACCCGCAGCCAGGTGGTAGGATGTTTGTTTGACATAACAACCTTGAGTTGTGTTCTGGCATTAGTGATCACATTTCGGTCTCCCTAAAGAGAGCAACAGAGAAACATTTATATCACTTTTGTAAATGTACTTAACGATGGTAATCGCTTTCCCTCAAGTGGGTCTGCCTGCCTGCTGAACTCATGCAGCATGCATAAAAAAAAGTTCCCCAGTGACGGACTTCGCCGCCTTCATATTTGATTACAGCTCTTACGGTCGGCTCGACAGGTGTAATACCACGGTTTTACAGAATATGGGCGTGAAATGATTAAAGTTGGCCTAATCGTGTTTGGTATGATAAGTGAGAGTTCCGATGGCTTACTCCTTCCTCTATTTCATCCCCATTCCTCTTGTCTGATCTCTATATCCCATCCCTCTTATCCCTTGCCCTTTATTCCATTTATTATTTATTCAGTTTTAATAAAACATATTTTCTTAGACCAAGTCAATTAAAGTTTAAAAGACCTGTACTTGTAAAATCTTTGATGAAATTTAGTTTTTTTTATTGCAGGAGTTCAGCAGATAGACCCACTTGATGGAAAGTGGTTACCATCGCCTATGGACATTTGCAACACCAAAGGCGCTACAAATGCGCCGCTGCTCTCTTAAGGGAGACTGGAACCTGGTCACTAATGCCGAAACACAACTCAAGGTTGCTATGGCGGCATACTCTAGACCAGCGGTGGTAGCCATCCAGTCGGGCCAATGGTCTGCCACCTGACTGTGGGTTGTTTTTCGCTTCTTACGACAGGTCGCACGGCCGCAGAAAATTGTGTTCTTGCTCCGTTCCTGCACGGATCTTTTTCGGAGTTTTCGATTTTCAACTGATATTGTGTAAACGTGTTTAAATAATAAAGAGTTAAAGACAGAATGGCTTGTTGCGGCATCTAGTCCTGTAGGATTTAGGGCTTTTTTAGAGTTACATTTATAATGGGTGGTTGAAATTTTATTGTCTACTAGGATATGCCCGCGATTCTCGATCATCGACACTTGACTTGAAATCCCACAGAATTCCCGGGACAAAAAGTACCGGAGCATTAAAAAATTATGTAAGCTATGGAATTTGATTTCTATTTATTTTAAATATTCCCGGAAAATTCCACCGGGATTCCTAGGTAAAAAGTAGCGCCGAATTTAAGTGTAAAAATTTTCTGTTGATCACCGAAAACCGTATCGAAATCGGCCCACTAGTTTTTACGACAACAAATCGAAAAAAAATGCATCATGTTCTCCATCGTTTATATAGTTTATTCCCGTTGTTTTCTTTTAAATAGCTACAATGTACAGATACGACATGTTTATAATTTTATAATATTAGAGATAAAAAATTATCTCTGTTGTAAGTGCAGTAGATTCAATAGGTATCTAAATAATTTCCTTTAAGTATTTTCGTATAAAGTACGTAAGCCAACTCTCAACCGTCTTAGAAGCCTATATTGTAAACAACCAATATAAGTTAAGCTGTAATTATAGAAGCATGAAACTTGAACAGAAGTTCTATCTATGCTGGTTAATTTTGTTTCCCTTCCAAGGAAACTAGTTCATGAGTTTCGATACGGATCTATACAATGTAGTACCAATTTCTTTCTTTAAAATGGATACAGGTTATTATTATCATAATAAGAAGAATTTGAAGACCAAAAAATTAAACTGAACAACTCCTAAAAACCCTGACTAGATGGCGCTCAGGTAATTTTGCTTTCGCTTTTTTACTTTTACTATTTGATATATTTTTTAGATCAAATCAATAAAATATTGCTACGACTAACGTTTACTGAGAATCTGTAACTTGTTTTAAAAAAGGTTTTAAATACAAGCTTTTGAGATCGTGGATATCATGTAGCAGCAGAGTGCTAGCCAAGACTAGTAAAACGAGCCCAAATACGACGGGTTTATCTTGTTTAGTACAGGAGTTCCTATGGCGTACCAGTTAGTATGGAGTACCTTCCGACTCTATCAGCAGATCAGCTCCATGGTACCATATTATTGCATAGTCACGCGATAAACATATGTATGCAAAATTTCAGCTCAATCGGTAACCGGGAAGTTGGTCAAATTTAACTTGCAAGATTCCACCCGAACTTACATACATACATTACATTACATACATTACGTTACATCCATTGCTAATTAAATGAAAGCTTGTAATAAAGCGAGAACTGAACTGGAGTTTTTGGCGGGAACTGAAAGGAGATGTTGTGCTGTGCAGTTTTATTTTCTAAAAATGTGTAAAATTACTCTAAAATGAACAATAGTTGTAGGATATTGATAGTTTTAGAGGATTAATTATGTGTTTTGTGAGAAATTTTAACTGTATAGTAAAATGTGGCCTTTTGAGTTGTCAAAAGAACTCCGTTGAATGGCACTAGCTGATTACCTACAGTTCAGCTGTGCTACACATAGGCTTAAGAAAATGAAGAAACTATATTGTAAACTAAGATCTGGCTTAAAGGCCTAGCTGCCAAGTCATAAACCTAAATAAATAATAATAAGAACTACACTAGGCCAGTCGTAGTCGTCGTGGTAGTGCAATGGCTAAAGCATGCGTTTCAAACTCAAAGGGTGCGGGTTCGAATACTGGCCGGAACGCATCCGCATATTTTATTCGGCACCGACTTCAAGATGATAGAAAGAAGTCCGTTAAATATTTATTTATTGATCTTTAATTTGAAATGATTTTATTTTGTCAAAAAAACTAATTTCGATTTGTGCAAACACTTGAATAGCTTTAGAAATAATACATTAAGCGCCTGTAGAAATTGTACTACTGGCAGGCGTATACAAGGTTACTTATCAACTTTATCGAGACCTTTCAAGGCGATTGAAAGAAGTCTCGCGTGGCCAAAGGGTCTATATTGGGCAACGAATAAGCGTTGCCATACAACGGGGGACACTTTGGTACGGCCGGCATTTTGGTAACGCTCCCCACCGGCAGCGATCTGGACTACATCTTTTACTTGTAAATATGTTTACAAGGTTACTTAATATACCACTCTTCAGTTTTTATTTATTTATTTGACTTGACTTTATGTTGTTGGTCCGAAGACCTCACAACTTTACCGGGGTTTTCGGGGCTTTCGGTTTGCGAAGGCGCTCGAGCCCCGGGGCGACTTTCTCGAGGGAGCTCCCTTGGGAGTTTTACCTCGGTTGGACTGTTGCCATGAGAGGGGGATGAATTTGATGATGCCTACCATAGGGCGACACAATTAACTAATTAAGAACGGGTGACGGGTAATATAAAGCCCGATAGGAAGGACCCCGGCGGACCGGGATCGGCGGTAGCACTCTTCAGTGTAGACGCTCGTCAACAAGTGGTTTTTCAAATCCCTGGGATCATCTGAACATGTCTTGACATGGTGATTATGGGGCCAATTCGGGAGCATACCCTGTCGATTAAAGGATTTCGGGATTTTCAAAAGTTTAGGTTTCCTAAACAGAGAATCTAAACCAAAATACAATACCAAATCTACTTAATTTGAAGCCATTTTTCCGTCAATAATATTTGAGGTAACAACTTTACTTCATCAAGACAAACGTCCTCAAATGAAGGTAAACACCTCATAGAATATTAAAATATGGTTGAATGAAAACGAGTGACTGACTAAAGCCGAGAGATGACGTGAAAATTTGAAGGATTTATTATGTTCATCGAGTTACAAATTTTTGAGGAATTCAATCAAGAACCAGGACGAATATGAAGTGAACTTGAGGAATTTCATTACAGGAGGCCTTGGGATATAAGCATCTGCATGTACGTACAATGTTACTAGCATTGGTACTTTTAGTGAAATCTAGACTTTCTGTCCTTATGTTAGGGTAAGATTTTGCATAAAAGGTCGATAATTGAAGATACATTGAGTTAGGGTTGCATGTAGAATTTGTCCCATAACGGGGGTTTTATATTATGTTTTTAAATTTTTATTAGCTTATGAATGAATGTTACAAATATATAATTTAAATATATGGTAAGCTGTTCTACGGGCTAAAATGCCGGCGTGGGAATATCGTAACAGCGATTGACAAGTGTCAGATTCGATCATCTTTGTTCATTAACATTATTTAATATCTTAATTATATTTTATTGGACGCGGTTCCTAGCAAAACGCTTGAGCTTACACTTCAAATTTTGATTTTATTAATTGATCGGTATTTGTCTTAGATTATTAATTAGATTTCGTGTGTGTTTTAATGTCCTTCTATTTTTATCCGTTTCATTTAATGAATAAAGTTGACACTTTTGTTTCATTTTTAACTGAAAAATATATTAAATCAGATTTAACATGGCCAGGCACTCTCCAATGAGCTGAGGAGCAAAGATGGATAAGTTGAGAAATTTTAAATAAGGGATCATTAAAGCGGGCGACCGGTGGTGAAACTGGACCCTCTCGCACATAAAGGCCGAAGATAGGGGTCACAAACAGATCGAGGTAGCTGGAGAAACCCAGATCTCGAGCTAACCCAGACTCTCCCGCAAAGAGACCGACCGTTTGCCGGCCGGGCGCGCGATGGTGCGGCGTGGCAGTAGAACTTCACACGTGAGGTTCTAGTGCCCCCCGGACCTGGCGACACACGCGTCGCGACCATTCCCCCTCGCACGGTTTATGGTCTACAAACGGATTTTCCCTGTTTACACATGGGAATCTTCAAAAGTTGCATCTGTGGCTGAAAAGTTGAGAAAAGTAAAGAAGAGATGAAAGTCATGCGACAGATATTGAAGAGTACAAGTGTGTGTAAAGGGAGACCAAAAAAGATTTTTGGATTGTATGAAGGATGACATGATGGCTTGCGGTGTGATAGCGGACGTATGCCAGAGAATAAAGTAGCTTGGATGGAAAAGACTTTATATAATATATGCTGTCCCCAATTGATTGAGATAAGGTGAAACAAAAGAAGCTTCATGATCATCTGTTCACTTATATTAGCCGATTAACCTGAACGGAATATTTTAAGAGCTGAAATTATCGATCTAAAAGACAATTTAAGCTCGTTGTCAAAGTATGTTAAATGCGCTCGAGTAAAGGCTTAAACGGACCGGAAAAATTATTCTAAAGGTTGAGTATTGACAATGTTTTATCAATTCTGTTTTATTATTATGTAACTAACCGTACTTGAAATTTTCGTATAAATTATAGTTTATGTGCAATTTTGATATAATATACGTTAGTATTTTTGTTAAACAACATTAAGTTATGTTGAAATTATTATCAGCTCGTAATTTGACGTTCATATTGTAGATAAAAGATGTAGTCAAAAAATTGATAAAAAAATTGTGTAAGGCTTTGTATAAAACTAATACTTCTTATTAATAATTTTTGTTTAATACAAAACAAAAGTAATTAACAAAAGAGTTAAAATTCGTATAAAGTTATAAGATTTTGTAAAAAATAAAAGAGGCGCCCACGCTTTCCCTTAAAATAAAAGATATAACAAGAAAGAAATACAGACTATTTGTCTTGTCCAATGACAGAGCAGGATGGCGGTATAAAAAGTTTTCGTTAATTTCATCAAAATGGGTTAGGAGTTTTTGCGCCAGTGTGGAATAAACTTCACACAGATCGCTCATTAGTCATTGTACTATCTCTTGTATTTTTCTATTTCGGTTTATTTATTTACTGGTCTACAATAAATAATTGTCCATCTATCTATCTAAACGTCAATAAGATTGTTTTAATAAAATATTTTAACTTTTCAATACAAAATATATTTTCATCCTTACTGCTCCACAGTGCCTTAAAGAACGCTTTGAATTTATTTCTTGCTCTCAAATTTATGCCCTTCCAGTCAACACAGACTATAATAATTCTTTAGTTAAGGCTGTCCAGCTTTGGAATACATTGCCTGTTGCTGTCAGACAAGCAAAATCTCTAATAACATTTAAGATTATGGTCAGTAAATATTATCTGCAATATAACGATATGTGATTTTATATAATTAGTATTATATTGCATACAGCTATATATTTATTATGTTTAAATAGTTATATTTTATCACTATATCTTGTATATAAATTATGTGTATATTGTATATATATATAGTTATATATTTATTATTAAAATGTAAGTAATCGTACAAGAATTATGTGTACCACCGCTCCACTCCCAATCAGCACAATTCTTTCCTGTAATCGTGTACATTAAAGTGTATATATCTATCTATGTTCGATTAAATGCCTTTTTACAAGCTTTTATTTAACTTACAATGGATGTATTTATGTATGAATTTCGGGTGGAATCTTGCAAGTTAAATTTGACCAACTTCCCGGTTTCCGATTGAGGTGAAATTTTGCACGCATATGTATATCGCGTGACAATGCAATAATATGGTACCATGGTGCTGAACTGATGATGGACTCGGAAAGTGGCCATAGGAAATCCTGTACTAAGCAAAATAGACCGACCCGTCGTGTTTGGGCTCGTTTTACCTGTCTTGGCTAGCACTCTGCTGCTACATGATATCGAGGATCTCAAAAGCTTGCATTTTTAAAAATCTTTTTAAAAAAGCTTTTTTGGATCATAGCCAAATAATGACAACAGTGAAGTTATCACCTCCACGGAATCTATCACTGCCTGTATAACGCCGCGCACTTGCCAAAATATAGTTAATTATAGGTATTAGAGCCCTAAGAGTGGTAGCCCTATAAAAGGCACTGTCGCATGGAGTATGACTGGCATTCTGGCCGTAATCACGCGTCAGACGGTGCATCAATCTCGGTAAGATTGCGTACGTGTCCCCAACGATCCTCCATTTTCCTTGTTATTGTTAAGGACATTCTATCGTGTACACTCAATTAAAAGGAAAACGAGATTGTTTATGGAAATTAAATAGTAGTTTGTTATACGGGGCGAAAGTGACCTATTTAGGCGTGGTTTTGGTGCTCGAGATTATCGAAGACTAATAGTTCGAGTGTCTAAATAGGCCTTTCACCCGAGGTTAAAACTCCGCTTTTCATTTCGAATATGAGGGAAGTAAATAAAAAGTGTCGAGTTAAACAAACAACTCTAATGAAATCAGCCTCAAATCCATATCTAAATCTGATGAACTCATTTAATACGTCATATATGAAACGTCTAGTAAATTTCTTTTTCTGTGGCATTTATTCTACCAGCCAGTACTTTTTGTCACTGATAATATAGAAAATATTTAACTCATAATATTTTTTATTACAATTTATGCCGCGATTTAACAGTGGCTGTAAAAGTTGGGGCATGAGTTCCATGTGTTTACTATCTATGGCTCGCATAGTTTTTAAATTTGTTGAGAGTTTTTGGCGGGAACTGAAAGGAGATGTTGTGCTGTGCAGTTTTGTCTTCTAAAAATGTGTAAAATTACTCTAAAATGAACAATAGTTGTAGGATATTGATAGTTTTTGAGTAGTAATTATGTGTTTTTATGAAAAATGTGAACTGTAGTCAAATGTGGCCTTTTGAGTTGTCACAAGAACTCCGTTGAATGGCGCTAGCTTATTACCTACAGTTCAACTGTGCTACACGTAGGCTTAAGAAAATGAAGAAACTATATTGTAAACTAAGATCTGGCTTAAAGGCCTAGCTGTCAAGCCATAAATCTAATAAACTAAACTTAAATAATAAATTAAACTTAAATAATAAATTAAACTTTGACAGCAGGGTTTCGTTTCCCAGGGACAAAAAGTACAGTTTGCGTCCTTCTGATCGTGTAATTTCAAGCGTACCTTCAGAGTAGGCGACTGCGGCGACATAAGAAATGAATAGTTCACAAACATGACTGCCCACTGATTTGGTTTGTAAAATCAGTATTACTTATAAGTTCCTAATCTAGTAAAGTAGTGAGTACTAAACATATTAGAATATTTTATATGGCATATGTTTTTTATTTGTGTATGTATATTAGACTGTGTGGTGTTTACATAAATAAATTTACATACATACATACATACATAACTTCACGCCAGGTCCCTTGCGGGGTAGGCACGAACAACAGAGCGCCATTTAGGCTTATTCTTACACACCTCACTTGCTTCTTTGACATTCATAGCTCTTGACATGCACGCTCTCTGTTCTTGAGGCTTATAATATAAATAAATAAATTTAATGTTAGTAATTATAAATTAAAAACAAAGACGGTAAGGCCTGGAGGCAAAATGAGATTATGTTTTGTATCTATTTGAAATTATACGAATCATTAACAAACAAGTATTATATTCTTGTAAAACAAGATTTATTTTAGATTTTTTTAAACATAATTACTTTTGTGGTTTTCTTGGAGTCGGTTTTTTAAGTAAGTCATGGTTTTCTCGTTTTAGTTCACGAATTTTCAAAGACAGTGTGTTAATTTGTTTATGAGCACTCTTTAGTTAAAAATACCCTTATACTTATTTTATACGTTTTCTTAAATATCAATAATTTAGGTTCTTAAGTCTATTACTTTAACAATTATATTATGAGTAAGGAATTTTACGATTTGTAGCCTCCTAAATAACATCGTTTTTTTTCGGTTCGTCACATATCGTTCATAAATAATAAAAACAATTTATTTGTTTGCAAACTGTACCGATATGAATTTATAAGTTACCAAACCCGACTTTTACGCGAACTGCCTAACTTGTGTTTTCACACAATGTATGTTGTTTACCAAGTGAATGATAGACGCTTCTAATTTTGTATATTTATGTATGTCGAAGTGTTTGGTTGTTTATCAGTCTAAAGCCTTTTCGAAATTCTATGCAATAAAATAGAGATGTTAGTATATATGTAAGCAGGCCTTTTCTGTCACTTCTTTTTTGGGAGCACGCTAATTCTCGAAAGTTGTTAGTCGATACATTTTTTTTTGTGGATACACTCCAAAAAACCTATTTTTTGTAAAAAGATACTAAAATTGTTTTTTTTTCAATTCTTTCATTTTTGGTTTTTTATGGCAATTTTTTGATATTTTCGATTTATATAAATATTTCTTTTAAGGGCCCTGCGTGCCACCACAAAAAAGCCTGTAAGTATTTTCAAAATACATCCAAAGTTTAATGTTAGTTTGTCTCGAACTTTAATGAACATTATTAGGAATTTTATCTGAAAATTTTGTTAGGTCTATTTCAATTCGATATCTTGCAACTATGTAAATTTTAGATGATATCACGTGAGAACGTCACGGCCATAGCTAGTCCTTCATGTTATTTCAGCAGGTACTACTTGGATGGACCTTGCAAGTGTATGACCGCTTTTAGGTTTTTTATAATCCTATATCTTATGTTTCTGCCGATTCAAGTGCCTTGTTGGTAACAACAATGAGTCTTAATCAGTGATACTGTATCAGTATGTATAAAAAAAGTGGTTGCGGATAATGATAAGCTAAAGAGATTCGCCCAGATTATGCTCCGACACTGAATTGTGTTCTTTTAGTTATTGTTATTGGGCGATATTTTTTTAGTTATTGGGAAATTAATATTCGTCTTCTTCTTTTATGGTTATGTAGACGATTTATTAAACACTGTTATCTTTAATCTTAACATTGATAGAAATTATTCACACAAATAGAGAAAATCTATATGTTGTGGAATAAATACTCATTTGGTTAAATATTATAATACTGGGAGCTCGGTTTTACGTTATTACAATTAAAGAATCGAGTTGGTTGTGATTCGAATGTTAGGATAAAATTAATGGCGTTTTATTATCTCTAGTCTTACTTTAAATTAAATATGTATACAAATTTGTCTCGTTCGGGTCCATCACATTATTGTTATCGTCTACCTGGAACTTGTTTTGAATTATTCTTCCTAAAACAAACCATTCCTTCATACGATGTGCTTGTACTACAACGTAGTACAACCTCTGTAAAACTTGGAAACAAACTACTTTCGTGAATTTACGATAGATGTCACTTTATGTCGACACAATGAAATTTATAATTGACTTTTGATTAGATTTTATTTATTTCATAGATGTTTTTAATTACTAATAATTACGAAGAAAACGTACAACATACAATACATAAAATGAAATCACATTACATGGATTTTGCATTAGACACGGTTTCGACAAATGTTATAGTAATACAATTATACACGTAAGGTGATTGTTTCACGTGGCTAGCCTTATCATTCATAAGGTAGGTAAAATATATTTATTTATTGTTATGATTATATTACAATTACGTTATCTTTATGAATGTCACGTTTAAAACGGTGCTGGTACCTATGCTCACGTATCGAAGCGAGAGTTGGGTATGGAATAGAGAGCACGAAAGTAGAGTAAACGCGGTCGAGATGCGAGAGCACTGCGCAAAATCTGCGGAGTGACGCTCGCGGACCGCGTTCGTAATACCGAAGTAAGAAAGAGAGTTGGTCTGAAAGAGAGTGTCGGGGTGAAGGTAAGGAAAGGAATGCTGCGGTGGTTCGGGCATGTGGAAAGAATGTATGATGAAAGAATGACTAAACAGATATACAATGCAAAAGTGGATGGACGCAGAAGTCGCGGAAGGTCACGACACACCTTCCATGATCAAATTGATCGTGTACTAGCAGAAGGTGATGCCACGTGCCTTAAGAACAGACGAGCGTGCATGACAAGAATTATGAATGTCAAAGAAGCAAGTGAGGTGTGTAAGAATAAGCCTTAATGGCTCTCTGTTGTTCGTGCCTACCCTGCAAGGGACCTGGCGTGAAGTTATGTATGTATGTATGTACGTTTAAAACGGATCAAGTATAAATGACAAATACAAGAATTAGTTAATTGTGTGTACGAGTATGTCATATTATAGTCCTGCACTGTATTGAGAAGTAATTAATAATTCAATAGTCAGTTTAAAAGTTTTATATAAATTGCTATTATGTTCTTTAATGATTTTTGTAGTTTACTATATATTTTTATAATCATAATGTGGCTAGTTCTACTATAGAGATAGCTTTCATAGTCATAAATATAAAGATATTTTTTGTTCTTCAAGTTTATTAAGTATATGGTAAAAATTTAACAAGTTATAAAGAATAGTAGAAATTAATTAACTAATTAAAAGATGTATATGATACGTATGTATGTATATGAACCTTTTTTTACGAGAGGTAACCCGATCGAGGGTCATCTGTTTCGCCAGGTAGCGGTGGCACTAACATATCTAGGCGGAACTAAATATGCTATTGCCACACCACACCCCCTAAAACCCTTCGGTATTCCATCCTTTACCCTTAATGCTAGGGCCACGGGTATATGGCCAAGCCCCTCCGCTAGCCCTGGCAGTTAAAATAAAGCTGAAGTATCTAGATATGTATTACTAGCTGTCTCGGCAGACGTCGTCCTGCCCGGTAAAAAATAGGGGTTGATCGTAGCGGGTTGAAAATCTAGGGTTGTATGTATTTTTGTATGTTGTATCATAAAAAATAGAAATTAAAATTTTTGTCTAAAAATAAATAAAAAAATTTAGGGGTGGACTACCCCTAACATTTAGGGGGATGAAAAATAGATGTTGGCCGATTCTCATAGATACCGGATAAGCACAAAAAATTTCATCAAAATCGGTCAAGCCGTTTCGGAGGAGTATGGCAACGAAAACTGTGACATGAGAATTTTATATATTAGATAAACTAGGGGGCCCAACAGACGTTGTCCTGCTCTGAAAAAATTAAAATCTAGGACCCGATCCTAGCCTACAGGTTCTAATTTCGAATCTAAACCATCCGGGAACGCACTCAAACACCCAAAAACAAAATCACCAAAATCGGTCCAGGTGATTAGGAGGATTCGAGAACCCAATCTCAGTGCCACCTGCCGGTTCCAACGAGATATAAAGGGGACGGGTATACATAATGCCCGTCCCCTGGTTCTAAGCGTCCTTTCCGCTAATTTTCATCGAAATCGGTACAGCCGTTCTGAGTTATAAATAGTGTAACTAACACGACTTTCTTTTACATATAAGGAATCATAATGTTGACTGACAATATACCTTAGCCTTTGCAATGTGTGATGAGTTTTTTGACTTTGTTGAAAATACGAGTATAATAATAAATTGTTCAGAAAATTGAATACAATAAATAAACCTTAAACTTGCCAAGTCAACAAATAAAGGAGCACTTGATCTGATAGGTTTTATTTTGTATAAAATAACGTTTGCCCTGTCAACGTACTTTACAAAAATAGCTATTAAATGCAATGTTGGTTTTCACGAAAATCGTTTTTCGTTTGAAAGCTAAATATTTTCTTATAGAGACATTGACCGCAGTTCACGGCATTCGTGTAGAAAATGGGTATATTTTAAAATAACTTTCGTGGACAGGGCTGATAAATAAAATATGATTTAATAGCTTCAGTCAAATGGGTCTATTTGGTAAATTCTTATTGTAATTTCAGAACTAATGAAATTTCTCCGATGTTTATAAATAAAAGTAAAATTTATTTAATTTGGATATTAGTACGGTTAATGTACATCAAAAGATACATGAAATATAAACTAATTAATGAAAATAAATATAATCTCTTAAGACTATAAGTAGAATATTGAGTCTAGGTCATCGAAACCATTGGGTAAAATTCCTAGAAGGCTGGCTCTGATACCTCGCTGGATTGCCACTCTGATAACGGATCATGGACAACGGGTTCAAGGTAGGAACCAGTCTTCTGATCATTTGGAAATTCGATTAGGCATTTTCGAGAGCTCTTTGCGTAGTTTATTGCATGTCTGTTAGTTTCTTTGAGAGCTCTTTGTGTAGTTAATTTTACGTCTGTTAGTTTCTTTGAGAGCTATTTGTATAGTTAATTGAATGTCTGTTAGTTTCTTTGAGAGCTCTCGATGTAGTTAATTGTATGTCTGTTAGTTTCTTTGTGGGCTCTTTGTGTAATTAATTGTATGTCTGTTAGTTTCTTTGAGAGCTCTCGGTGTAGTTAATGTGCGCAGCTCCTCGCACAGATATAATAAATATTTGTAAGTACGCTGATGTGGTGGGCCTAGGATACCCAGGTCTATGTAGTGGTGGAAGTTAAAACACAATTATAGGGTGAAAACTTGTAATATAATCACGACGGCGTCTGCCTTCGGCTACAATCCCATCGGAAGAAGCAAATAAATGCTTGAGGACACACACTTTTCTCGAGAAATTATTGTTGTAGCCTTTAGGATAAGGCCTGGCCACATTCCAGTTAACAAGTTTTATCACATGATAGGGCAAAAATCTACACCTCTTTGTGAGCACTGTAACATAGTAGAGGATCTCATGCATATTGTTCTGGAATTTGGCCAAACGCAACCAATTAGAAGGACATTCTTGCCAGACTCGTCACTGCATAGTGGAGGAATAAATTATTATTATCCTAATCAACCCTTTGAGCAAAGAGGCTGGATTATTATTTAAGTTCATGACTAAAATATTTAAAAATAGAGTGAGTTAAAGTTAAGTTTAATGTTATACTTAAGTTTATTTAATATATTAAAAAATGAAACTTTGCCATCACCTATGAGGCTGATATCGTCACTATTGACGAAAAGTCTCAATAAAAAAATAATAAAAATAAATGCAAATACAATGTTGCAAGTCATAAAAATAAATAAAATTTTATGTTGGTGTTGCCAATAGTTAATTGTAGGTCTGTTAGTTTCTTTGAAAGCTCTTTGTGTAGTTAATTATGTGTTTGTAAATTTCCTCACAATAGCCCTAAATGTGAACCGAATTTATTAGATTTTTATTAAGTAGGTACGTAAGGTATACATAATATATGCGTATACTTTCGAGACTAGATACCAATGTATACATGGAAAACTACTAATACAGAGTACTGTACTAAAAATACTAGTAAAGTACTAAAAATTCAATCATTACATAAATTTTAATTCGAAAGCTCCCAAATCTTACATTGTAACTAGATGGACGCCACATATTATTCATCTCTTGCATTTAGAAATTTTATTTTATTAAAACACATTCTTCAGACGAATTTGGTCAAAAATTGAAAACGTAATCATAAAATACAGCTTTCGACCAAGTTCCATCTATTTAAACTAGCGTATGTAAAGAACGACTGAGATACATATAGATACAGACAGACAATACGACAAAACGATTTTGTAAAGATATATTTTGTGCAACAATGTCCTTAGGTATCTAACTGGGTCAGGATGGCTTGAACAGCGCATACTCCTTGGCAAGGATCCAAAACCAAACAAACTCAATTCCAGTAGCGCAACTATCTAAGACCCATAGCAAATTCATCAGATGGGACCCTAGTTAGTATTAAACTTAATATAATCAAATACAAAATTAACATTTGTAACTAAATTTTGCCATAAATTGTAACACTTGCAACTCAGAAGGATGGTTGTAACAAAAGACCAACATCTGGTAACTATATTCATAATCAAAGAACGTTACTTATCAAGTAAAATCCTAGTACATTTTCTCGCCAACAATTTTACAGTATAAGAAACCTAAGCAAATTGGCACAACCGATAGCGGATTGTCATTGATTTTCTACTTTAACTATATAACTTATGTGTATATTTGTATAGTATAGTTATATATTATTGTATGTCTTTCAAGAGCACGCGCCATAAAAATGGCCCGGACTTTTGGAGGGCTTGCGTGGGGCCATGGAGAGGCCAACACGTAGAGGCCCCTTGACAAATTTAATCTAAATGTGGCGTGACACTGACCGGTGATTATCCCTGTCTACACCATACAATAATGCACCCAAGGACAAGCCCCGACCAGTGTAGGACTATTGTGGGGAAAGAGAAGAGAAAGTACCGGGCTATTGGGGTGAACTGTTAGTGGTACTAGGGCTCTGAGAATATGGGGACTATGGCGTCTGCCCGTCGCAATGTTCAGGGAACATGGAAAAATGGGCAGACGGTGACTCGCCACTCCCTGCATGGGCCCCAAAAAATGCCATAAAAGACAGGGACAACATGGGTTATTATATATTTATTATTTAAATGTTAGTAATCGTACAATAATTATGTATACCACCATCGCCACTCCTAATCGGAATATTCTTGCCACGGTTGTCTGGAGGAGATGGCCTTTTAGCGATAAGACCGCCCTTTGCGGGTACAAATAGATTAATACTAGTTCTTAAGTTTTCTGGAATGATGTATAATATAGTGTTATCTATCTATTTTAATTAAGAAGATTATGAATGACAATAATTTATTACATTTTTGTTTGCAAATTTTATATAATATATATATATATATATATATATATATATATATATATATAAGTTATTATATACTATACTAGGATATACCCGCGACTTTGTGTACGCTTGACTTGGAATTCCCCGGGATTCCTGGGAAACAAAATACCACAGCATATGTAAAATATATAATATATATTTCTAGTGAAAACTGTCCGAACACTTACCCACGCTAACACTCGACTAATATAAAACGCTCCCGGGAAAATTCCCGCGGTATTTTTAGTTACGTAGATTTTAAATCTAAAATTGGCTGTCGATCAATGAAAACCGCGCCGGAATCGAATTTCTAGTTTTTACATAAAACCTGAACAAATAGACAAGAAATCTAAAAAAAATGCACCCTTTTCTCCACCGTTTATATAGTGCATTACCAGTTGATTTTTTAAATATTTATACAATATAAACGCACCAAAATTCATTATTAACCTTAAAGAAACATTATGATGCAAGATGATAATAAAACTAAAAGTAACAACATGTTTGGTTCCTTCTGTGCTTATACGGCTTTAGTGTATGAGTTCAGCAGACAGACAGACGGCCCACTTAATGGAAAGCGGTTGCCATCACCTATGAACATTTAAGACACTAAAGGTGCTACAAATGGGATGCAGCTCTCTAAAGAGACACTGGAGCCTGGCCACTAATGCCGGAACACAACTCATGATCTTTATGGCAGCGTATTCTAGACCAGGGGTCGTAGCCATCCAGACGGGCAAATACTCTACCACCTGGCTGTAGGTTTTGTTGCCTCTTACGACAGGCCGCAAGGAATTATTTCTTTCTCCGTTCATCCACCCTATTGTTACACCATTGCACATATCATTAGAATGAGATAGGATTGTGTTAGAACTGAACTAGAATAGAGAGGTAAAGAGGATCAAGCCTGTTGTTGACTGGTTATGAACTGATATAATTTATTTATGAAAGTGTATTCACGTGAAAATGTTGTCAATTTGTTGAGGTTAAAGTAGACGTCTTACCCAATAATATTAGGGTATTATAGGCAGGTGCCAAAGTGCGGTTTCTTGAGTGTAGGTTGTATCAGTGAACCCTAACCTTTTGTGGGCCATCACCTGACCTATTACAAGATAATAAAAATACATCTGATGTAAAAAAAAAATTTACAACTCATAATCCATAATAGTTAATTTTATATTATATTAGATTTTCGCCAAAGTTTGGGACCTATTATTGGATTAGTATTTAAAAAGGGTAAATTCCATGAAGCTTGTTAAAATTATTAATGAAAATTGGTATCTTTTAGTAATTTATTGGGTAATTTGGTTAAACAAACTTAAAAAATAAAATAAGTTGTAGGAGTTATTAGCTAATTGAAGTTTACTAAAAACAAATAATCAGTTAATTTGATCATCCTTCCATTAGATGTCCCAGTGCCCACTGGCTGATGTTGTTTTTATTTAGGAATATATGAACTACTCTCGGTATACTCATCCTCAAGCCCGCGAGCCACCCGCGCTCCGTCGGGCTTATATTACTTCATAGTTATATAGTTGACATTGGTAATACATCTGCTAATACAAGTGACGGTACAGGACAATGACCACTTTCCATCAGCTGGGTCGTAACCGTCTTTGCTGTACTCTAGCAATGAAAAATATCTAAATATATTATGCTTGGGGCCCGTGGCACCTTATCTAATACGTCTGTGTGGCCCTTACAAGAAAAAGGTTGAGTATAGCTGAGCTAGAATATAGTTACTGTGTATACATGTTTGGTCTTGCAGTGAATCCTCGTAAGACTCAAGTGATAGTCATCGGTAGCCCCAGAATACGTGCAAAAGTCGATTTCGCAACCTTACCGAACATTGTTTTTGACGGCACTTATATTCCATTGAGTGACACTGTAAAAAATCTGGGTGTAGTCATCGATAGTGACCTGTCTTGGAAGTCTCACCTCTCCGAATTAAGTCGGAGAGTTTTTCTGTCTTCTAGATCCCTGAGAAGGCTGAGAAATTTTCTGCCTACTGCCACCAAAATTATGCTTGCACAGTCTCTTTTGTTACCCATTTTAAATTATGCTGACGCCTGCTATCTTGACTTAACCGTTGAACAGCTAAGTAAACTTGAGCGATTTCAGAATTTCTGTATTAGGTTCATATTTGGCTTGCGAAAATATGACCATGTTTCTGAATTTCGTGAAAAACTCAAGTGGCTCCCTATTCGCTTTCGCCGGAATACTCACATTCTCACATTACTTTATAACATATTATTTATTCCTACTAGTCCTCCCTACCTTAAGGAACGTTTTGATTTCCTTCGCCTTTCTACTTCCCACAATTTGCGCACTCATACGTATCGTAAACTCACTACACCTGCACACTCTTCATCCTTTTATGATAACTCTTTTACAGTGCAGGCTGTCAAACTCTGGAATGCGCTGCCTCTTACTGTCAGAGAGGCCAAATCATCGCATACATTTAAGAACGCACTCAGAAAACACTACTTTTCTTTAAATAATTATGCCTAATTCTAATATTATAGACTATTTAATATATATGTATGATACATATGTATGTATTTAATTTATAAAGTAGTTTAAGTATGTTTATTTTGTTTATAAGTTATGTAGTTTAAGTATGTTTATTTATGATATTTAATGATTTGCACCACCTACATCGCCAGATTAGATTAAGTTATTCCTTAAGTTAGGTTGCCTGGAAGAGATTGCTTTCAGCGATAAGGCCGCCTTTTGTCTCTACCTTGTCATTATTGTTATTGTATATTTTGAAATTGTATATTTGGTGAGCAATAAAGTGTTATCTATCTATCTATACATGGTTCATATTAAGTTAGTGACCTAAATGGATGTTAGGTCACTAACTTATATACTAGTAGGTGTCATATTTTGTAATGTTTATCCCTGACCAGTTTTTAGTGTTTCCTTATTCCCTGATTATATATTTGAAAAGCTTTTCTATTAAATGTTGTAACTTTCAACAGCCTATGCTGATTTGCACATAAACGATGTCAACTATAAAATATATTTTTTAAATGCCTTAAAGGTTTTACCGCGTTTGAAACTGAAAAACATCAGATAGGTAATTTCATTTTTGAGTTTTATCTAACTGACAATCTTCAAAAATAACCGTTATAAAATAATAAAAAAACGACATTTTATTTATTTTATCTAATTGCTACGTAAGTAATAAAATGCGATAGGTTTATAATAACAATTAAAATATGCAGAGAAAGAATATGAAATATTTTTCAATTTAATTAACATTAAGTTCTTACTAATTATATAACTAAGTCCCGATAAGCGCTTCAAGATTCTGTTGTAAGAGCTGAATGAAACAAAAGTCAAACAAAATGAAACTGGCTCACATGATTTAACTCATACTATACCTTGTATAGCAGAGGGATAAGGGATTCTTAAAACCCTTAAAGCAGTTCACGTCCAAAAAAACCCTTCCAAAGGAAAGTTTACGTCTGAAATATTTCATATATTGTTACGTACAGACAAAGAAACGCACACTTGGTTTATTGCCCCTCCCGGATTCGGATTTCTTTTGTTTAAGGGAAATACAGGGCTTACCAGGCTTTATCAAAAAATCTCATGTTTTTAAAAGAACAAGCCTTTAAATAACATCTAGCATTTCACCTAACTTTTAAAATATCATGATAACATACATTTGAATTATTTTTAAACAAAAATGATTGCGTTATTTCACTTCTTTTACTTTTACTTACTTGTGACGTCATAAATAGGTACGCTCGTACAAAATGTATGGGGCTGCGACTTTTGCAAGTTTATTAAATTCTCTCAGTTGATTTCACACTCCACTATTACGCGCTACGACGCGCACTACACTATTTTATTTGTTAACACCAACTTCGAATTTCGTGATGCTAAATG
This sequence comes from Dendrolimus punctatus, assembly GCA_012273795.1. Lineage (NCBI taxonomy): Eukaryota > Metazoa > Arthropoda > Insecta > Lepidoptera > Lasiocampidae > Dendrolimus > Dendrolimus punctatus. The sequence continues at coordinate 6,008,964 of CM022543.1, forward strand.
CTGAAGTAGGTAGTTTAGCAGTTCGAAGACTTAAATTTCACTTTTTTACACAATCATAAAGAGGGATAAAATGTTATTGTTTTGTAAGAAGCTTAACGTATTTGACTATTTTCATCTCAAGACTAATGTATGTAAATTGTGGGTAGTTTTGTATTTCACTAACAAGTCGAATAAAGCAGTCTTGTTACCGCCGCCATTGTTTTATTTGTAATACATTACAACTGGCGACGAGAATATTAATTTAAAATAAGTATTTAGTAAAATGCCTTTCGGAAAGTTATACGAATTTGATATATACGGTCGTGCAAATTGGGACGCGTATGTAAGGCTCGTGGAACAATTTATTTTGTTAAACGATATAAAACGCGAGTTACGCGTGGCCACGTTAGTCACCGACGTCGGCGCAGCAACGTACCAGGTCATGTGCGACTTGTGTTCACCCAAGCACCCGGAGGAACAAGATTTTAAGGAATTGGTCAAGTTAGTACGTGATCACTTAGAACCAAAGAGATCGGAATTAGCCGAGAGGCATGTATTTCGACAGCGACGTCAGGCGGAGATGGAAAATGTGGGCATTTTTCTGCAAAATCTCAAACATTTCGCGACCTATTGCAACTTTGGAAATTATCTCGAAGAAAATAATAATAATCTTTATTTTCTCCCAAAAGTACAAGTCTTAGTTAAAGAATGTTATGTTACAAAATATGTCTTACTTATACGATACACAGAGATTTAATCAAAAATAGAGCAGAGGGAGACAGGAGTCCAAACTGAGAAAACCTCGTCCTATGGAAACTCCTGGCCTCCGCCTCTCGTACAGTACATAAGTTTCTTAAGATATAAAACTAATAAACTGTAAACATAAAGATATGAAGTGTGCATTTTTATGCTTAGATGAATAAGCGAATGCCTGCGTGAGTGCACGCCCGCGTTTTAGAGGTGTGTTTAAGTGTATGTGTGTTTGAGTTAAGGTATATGTTTAGTGTTTGTGTGTCATTGTGTATATGTAGTAATAAGGGTATGTTATAAATGCTGTTTAATTATTATGTTATAATATATGCTGTTTAGTTAAATTTTCAGTCTCTTCAGGGATCAATTTGTATCTGGGTTGCGAAGTGAGGAGATGCGATCCCGTCTATTCGCAGAACCCGCGCTAGATTACAAAAGGGCAGTGGAATTGGCGTTGGCGCTGGAGGCGGCCGAGCGGCACGCGGACACAGCGGCCGCGGGCAGCAGCGGCGGCGTGGCGGACCCCGGGCCCGCTCCGCACTGTGCGCCAGGCGATACAGGACTCGGGCAGGGCGGTGGCGGACTCCACCGAGTGGCGGTCCCCAGCGGCAGCGGGGCCCAGGCCACTGGCGGATGGCAGCGACCCGCTTGCTGGCGATGTGGCAGGCAGGGCCACGTACCGAACAAGTGTCGTTTTAAATTATATATGTGTAATAAGTGCAGTGAAAAGGGTCATTTGGCACATATGTGCTCAAATAATTTACAGTGTTCCATGAACAAAGATAGATATAAAAACTATTATATAGCGGGCAGTGACAGTGATGCTAGCGATGGATTGCTTTAAAATTTCATATTAAGAAAACAAGTAAAAGCGACTCATATTTAATTTCTTTTGTTAGAATGTTGTATCTTTGATGTAGTATAAAGTAAAATATTAATTGTGTTAAAACTATTTTTTGATAATTATTTGTCGTATTTAGCAATTCTGAGTAACAATCGCGATTAGACGAGGCGGCCGCACACTTAGTTTTTACATTTATTTACTTTATACATATTTTGGCTTACGAAACATGTCTGTTGCATTGATTTGAACCAAACGGCTATATAATCATTTCTAACATTATTTATATATACATATCAAATACCACTTCATCGTCTTACTTTTTAATACCGTTATAAGTAATTATTACTTTTAAGAGTAGTACAATTATTGCTTGTAGGCGTAACTATATGTATATGTAAATGAATGTAATTGCTGTGTAAACTTAATTAGCATGTTATTTTACTTGTTAAAGAAATGTCATCATAGCTTGTTAATTTCGTGCAAGGTCTAGGCGGCTTCGGTATTTTTAAGATGATTACGATCCAAATGTACTCAATTGTGCTGTTTTGTTGTACTTGTGCTGAACAGCTATTTGCAACACTAGTAGCGGAATATGAATTTATGACATGAAAATATTAGATTTCCATAAAGACACTGGCAGTCACTGTAATCACTATATATTTAGGCGTATGTTATTAGTAGTTAAAAAGCTTTAAGGCTGTGTTGTCTAGACTATGAGACGCTGGCTTACAATTGAAAATGAAGAGATGTAAATTGTTGGCAAATCATGATTTATTATAGGCAGGGAATATATAAATATTCCAGCATAGATAGGCAGGGAAATATACGTATTCTAGCAAACATAGGCAGGGAAATATATATATGTATTCTAGCGTAGATAGGCAGGTACAGATTTTACTTAGGTCAAACAGGTGACAGGGGGCTACGTCAGATTTATTTAATTATTATTTTGCACAATGCCATTTAGTGACTACACTCTCTGTATAGATAATTAATAGGCAGAAGGCACAAGTTGGCTCGATGAACGTTAGTAATCATACGCGGGTATAGATAATCAGTTACTAGAGCTGGCATACATCTGCTAGTGGTACATCTACACTGCGTATAGAGTGCTATGCTTCATTCATTTTGTTTAAAATAAATGATTATTATATGTCTGTCGTGGAAGACCACGGGCACTAAAAATGGCCCAAACTTTTGGAGGGTCTGCGTGGGGGCCATGGGAAGGCCAACACGTAGAGGCCCCTTGAAAATTTAATTTAAAAGTGGCGTGACACTGACAGGCGATTATCTCTGTCTACACTATATTGTAACAGGCTGTCCTGTCAACCAATAAAATGAGATCTATTTATTGTTTATTTAAAGACTAGAAACCATAATATTGTAGGATTGGAATACAAGAAAATACAGAGTTTATTTTAAATTAAAGTATGCAGGTAACTTCTATACAACATTGTAACAGCTATTAACCGTATTTAATCTAAATTGTATATAAAAGAAATCTTTTGATGAAACTCTGAACCTTTACCATACTTAGGCCAATATTGGACGGTTCAGCTCTGTCTTTCAGTTGGGATGATCTAGACAAAGTGATGCATGTAAACATAGACTTGAATCATGTTATTCAATATTATTGAATAAGGTCACGTCCTTTAGGTTGATCCATCAAATATCAGCCCTAGTGTTAATATTGTATACCTATTTATAAAGTTATATCTACATGTATTGTATTATAATCACATTTTCTTCTATTAAAGTGACTTAGTTATTGCTATGTTAATATGTTCATTCAAATTCATGATACTAATACTATTTTATTAATGCTATTTGGATCACAAAACCATTTTCTTTAACCATTTCATTTATCAATGATGAAATATGTGGATATTGTTTTTTTTTTGTTGTTTGCTTTATTGTTCTGTTATAAAAAGGGGGGAAATGTAATGTATGTAAATTGTGGGTAGTTTTGTATTTCACTAACAAGTCGAATAAAGCAGTCTTGTTACCGCCGCCATTGTTTTATTTGTAATACATTACAAAGACATTCATGAAATGAGGTAAACAAGGCAAAGAAAAACAATCAATAAATAATAACACCACACAGAGTACAAACACACAACTAACAACCACCGCATTGCATTACACGCACACTTCACAAACAAAGCAAAACACACAGAGCTTAAAAATTAATAACTCAGACACAGAAAGGCAAAAACAACACATATGGCACTAGTTAGGATAATGTATATAGGTATAGACATAAGGCACACACTGTACATGCACTTCCCCACAACACCAGCATGTAACAGATACATACTCTACATTATTATAAGTTTAGTATTAAAATTAGAATAAATTAATATAATAAGTTATTCGTAAGCACAACAAAAATATCACTGAATTGATGTCACACTAACAAAAATAACCAATAAGCGTGTATAAACTATAAAACTTTTTTTTGAAATTAAGTTGTAAAAAAGGGTAAGGAACTCGAGACCGTAGAGTTGTTAAAAAAACTTCAGGAAATGTAAAAAACCGCTTCTAATTTAAAGGTATATAGTTAATTATGCGATTTTTAGGTCATTTGAATCTTAAAACTTTACCCTCTGACACTGTTTTAAAACGTCATTTCAAGCAAATAATCTTTCACGTTTCGATATACTTAATTGTCATTTATTAATCGATAACTTTTGAATTTTAACTAGTATAATTTTTGGAAAAATATTTTATTTCTTTAAATCCTATAATTAAAACCGTTATATTCCCAATTTAAGACTTACGATTGTTGTGAATCGAAACTATATATTTTGTGTTACAATGCACATCACTAATATATGTAGACATCATTAAGTTTTCTTCCACGAATGGCTTCATAAAGAAAACTGTGTTC